>SJYT01003478.1:250733-414308 GCA_006410635.1 Cephalophus harveyi | reverse complement strand
CTCTCCCCCCCGGCCTCCCCGCCCGCGGCCCCCGCCTCCACCTCGGCGGCGCCCCCGCACCCCGGCTCCGGCTCCGCGGCGCCCGCGCCCCCCGGACTCTCAGCCCCAGCGCCCGCCTCGGCGGCCGCGGCCTTCCCCCTCAGCCTGCCGGCCGCCGTGCCCTCTCTCTTCTCCGTGGCACAGGGCCCACTGCCGGCCTCGGCACCCTCCTACCCCGGCTTCTCCGTCTCCAGCGCCCCTGGGGCCCCCGCGCTGCCCGCCTTCCCGGGGCTACAGCCGCCCGCCACTGGTGCCGCCACCGCCCCGTCACCAGCGCCCGTCCTCCCGGGCTTCGCCTCTGCCTTTAGTTCCAATTTCAACTCTGCTCTGGTTGCGCAGGCCGGGTACGTGCATGGTCTGGAGAGAGGGGAAATGGTTCTTCACACGACTGACTGTGCGTGATCTTGAAGTCGTTCAAATGAGTCAGAAGCGAATTGTTGGCGCAAAATTATCTTTTTTGGGCCGACACTTAAAAGGGCTTGAAATGTTTCTCCTAACATGTTTCTCTTTGAGATAAATGTATAAACTATCAATGCCTGCTCAGATAATCAGCAGGGATTCCCTGGTGGCTCAGACTGTAAAGAGTGTAATGCGGGAGACCCAGGTTCGATCCCTGGGTCAGGCAGATCCCCTGGAGAAGGAAATGTCAACCCCCTCCAGTATTCTTGCCTGGAGAATCCCATGGACAGAGGAGCCTGGCCCAGTACAGTACATGGGTCACAAAGAGTCCGACACGACTGAGTGACTTCACTTTCACTTTCAGATAACTTTAAGATTTGCATTTGGTGATTTAAGTTGACAAAACAGCAAAACGTAAACTCACTGAATTCAGAATAGTCTTAATAATGGAAAGTAGGTTTTACATCAGTGTGTAAAACCTATTTATAGTTCCTTACAATAGAGAATTTCTAGGATGTTTTTTTAACATCTTAAGATAGTATTTGACAGTTGTAGAAGCAATAGCTTTTATGTTTGTCTTGCATATTGACCCGTTCTCTCTATGTTTCAGCTTATCATCTGGACTTCAAGCTGCAGGCAGTTCAGTTTTTCCAGGCCTCTTGTCCCTCCCAGGCATCCCGGGATTTTCCCAGAATCCCTCACAGTCATCCCTGCAGGAATTGCAGCATAATGCAGCCGCACAGTCAGCATTGTTACAGCAGGTGAGCAGCCCTGCCTGGAGCAACTAAGGATGGTAACAGGTGTAACATAGCCTCTGTGGTGATAACCTTGCAATACTCCAGCACTGACCGAAAATGGCTCTTAGCAGAATGTCTGGAGATTTGATGATTAATTCCTTCCCCCAAATCTATAAATTATCCTTGTTTTCCCTCAGGAGAGTAACAAAGGTGGTAGAATATATTCATCTGTGTGTTTTTTCTGCTTAGAGACTTTTAAATCTCAGTCTGGAGATTTTTACATACAGAATCTTTAGATGTAATACTTAAATTTTAGCTTGTCTTCTTTAGTTAAAGCTAAAGTAGTGGACCGTTGAGGCAAATTTTCTCCAGAAAACCTGTTCTTTTTTTAAAGGATGTTAAATATTTTAAAGGCATTTCTACGCCCCTCTACCATCTGAAGTAGTATGAATGTTTCTTAAAAATTTCAGGGGACTGAAGAGACTTACTTTGCCCCAGCATTTTTTTTTTTTTTTAATCTTTTAAAAAAAGAAAAAAGTGGGACTGGCAAAGCAAGCACAGGCCTGATGGAATTTGGCACTCTGCTCACTTGTGCGTTCTTCTTTCCGTCAGGTTCACTCAGCATCGGCTCTGGAAAGCTACCCAGCTCAGCCGGATGGGTTTCCTAGTTACCCTTCAGCACCAGGAACACCGTTTTCTCTGCAGCCAGGCCTGTCCCAGAGTGGGTGGCAGTGAATACATTTTAACACATACCATCCTGCAGAGCAACGTCAGAATTGCCCAAGGACCCCAGACTTGCTAGAGGACCGCAGTGAACTGTCTGACAAATGTGAAGTTGGCCAGAAGTCAGGAAATGAGGCTAAGGATGATCCTGGGGAAACTGATAAGAGTTTAAAAAAAAAACACAGTTGCATTCTTTAAAAATGTTTTTAAGTGTGAACACTCCCCTATGTAAATATATTGATGACAAATTGTACAGAGAATAGTATTTTAAAAAGTGTTTGGGGACTTTTCACCTGCACCCTATGACATTTTGAACGGTGTACGTGAGTGGTGTAGGGGGACTACTAAAGAGGATGTTGAACTCTTTATAGCCGAATACAGCCTTAACTCTGCCTGTACAGCATCCACTGACAGAAGTAATGGTCGTGCCTCAGACTTACGGGTTGCATGTGGCCCTGGGGGAGTTACCACCCTTGATACGCTTGAGTGGTTCCTATTAGCATCGCTGGAACTCAGTATCCATACTCCAGATATATCCACAAAAGGGAACTTGAGATCCACCATTATTTTTAACCCCTGACATTAACAGACATACATGTACTGCTGAATTTAACCTAATGTATTTCAGGTAAGTGAAAATGGTGCTTCATATAGTCCTTAGAATGACTTTCAGGTGTTTTCAACTAAAAACATATATATATATGTTTTTTCTAAAAACATATATATATATATATCTCCAGAACTACTTTCTTACAGAAATACAAGTAAGGCCTGTGATAATTTGCCTTTAAAACATATTTTTTAATCTCAGCAGTATCCAAATGTGAGTGAGGAACATTGGACTGACCCTTGGGCCACCTCTATTACTCATTGTACTCTGGAAGCTCTTGGTGAATGTTTACAATCATGGGATGTAGTATTTCTATTTGTACTTAGAATCAAATGCTTATCTAAAATAATGATGTGACAACAGATAGAGAAGACTTTGCTCTGTTAGTAAATATGCAGTGTGTACTCTATTTAAGGACCTGTGGTAGTATAACATGATTGAATGTCATTAATTTAAGTAAAATAACTGCCACATTCAGGGGGATCGGGGGAGTAGCAAGAATGATTTCCAATCCTGTGATTAAAAGTATAAACTATAGAATCTACTGTAGTACATTTCAGCATCTAGAAGTTTTACTTTTGTAAAGACGGTGTCTAGAAGAAGTTGCTAATGTATTTTCCTTCAACATGGGGAACAAACTTTTTAAGTATATTAATAAATATTCCTGTATGGTCAGTTTTTAACAATTTTTTAAAAATAAACTTTATGGATACAACATATTTTATGTGTTTTATTCAGTGCTTGGATAAGTATTTTAAGTTTTTGTCTTGGAGCTAATATATAGGACATATTTGTCTGAATTTAGTTGGAAGTTAATGTCTACTACTGATGCTCACTTAACACCTCATGTGAAAGTTGAAACACACAACTAACACTTGAAACAGACTATTTATGGCTTTAATTATCTTCCAACACAGACTAGAAGTTATCATTTGTTCTGTTTGAGTCTACACTTTGTGTGTGTGTGTGTGTGTGTGTGTGTGTGTGTGTGTGTGTGTGCGCGTGCGCGCATGCGTGTGTACGCATGTGTGCTCAGTCACTCAGTAGTGTCTGACTTGGTAACCCCATGGACTGTAGCCTGCCAGGCTCCTCCGTCCATGGGATTTCCCAGGCAAGAATCTGGAGTGGGTTGCCATTTCCTTCTCCAGGGGATCTTCTGGACCCAGGAATCGAACCCAAGTCTCCCACATTGCAGGCAGATTCTTTATCATCTGAGCCAGCAGGGAAGCCCCATGAGCTACGTATACAGAGCATTATTCTTAAACAATATGATACACCACAATCAAGTTGCATTTACATGAGGAGTGCAAGGATAAAGTAACATAAATCTAAAAGTGTGAGACTTCCTGGTGGTTAGTGGCTAAGACTCCACACTCCCAATGCAGGGGCGGGTTTGATCCCTGGTCAGGGAGCTAGATCCCAGACGCCACAACTAAAGATCTGGTGTGTCTCAATGAAGACTGACAACCCCAAGGGCTACAACTAAGACCTGGGGCAGCCAAATATTTAAAAGAAGAAATCTAAAAGTGCAATTCAACACATTAGCAAGTAGAGAAAAAGTTTTCTCAGTCTCTCTTAAAAAAAAAACAACCTGATAAAACTTAATCACCATAATGTTTCACATACACACAGTAAAGTAGGAAAAGGAGGAAACTATCAGGTAAAGGAATTATAAAAGTATAACACGCACTATTTTTAATTATGCAATTTAGAAATATCCTTTTACAATCAGAGACTGATCAAGTAAAATGCATTTCCTCATTTTACTAGCATCCTAGCTAGCATAGGAAGGTACAGAAAAAGTAAAAGGTATAATTATTGGAAAGAAATATATGCTTAGTGAGATTTACAGATTGTTAAAAGTGAATCGCAGTTTCAAATATGAGCAACAGCAGAAAATCACTAGATCTCCAAAGAAGTCCTATATGTATATTATTTTAAAAACTTTAAAAGCGAGAGAACACAATTATGGATTGTGGTTATAGGGAGGTGGGGTGAAGCTTACAAAAGAATATTCAAATAGCTTATGGTGTTGGTAATGTTCTTGTTCTAAGGTTGGACAGTATATTCATTGTTCATTTTATTCAATAAATATACACATACATGTATGATATATGATTGTATATATTATTGTAATAATACTGTATGTATTATTTCACATGCATCATAACATTTGCATAATTAAAATGTCTATCCAATAGAATAGTTTCTAATGGGTAGACTAATCTGTGGGCTGAGTGTTCAGGTAGATCCCTTTTGTGCTCCAAGCAAAATAAAATTTAGTGCTTCAGGGTACATCATCCTTTCTGTCAAGAGTATGAATACAAATAAGACTTAAAAACTTAGCTGTCCTACGTGGGGAATATTGCCAATATTTTGAAATAAATGTAAATGAGAAAGTAGCCTTTAAAGATTGTATAAAAATTTAAAATTTTTAATGAAAAAAGTGAAGTATATAGCTGTGCTACATGTGAAATAGTGCCAATTTTTATAATAATTATAAATGGGAAGTAACTTTAAAAAATTGTATTAGCAATCAAAATTTCTTTAATTAAAAAAAAAAAAAAAAAGCTGTTCTCATTTCAGGACTTTCCCTAGCTAAGGAATTGACAGAATGAAAGTTTAGAACCACAGAAAAATCTTCATCAGAAGTATGTTACTGCAATTCTCAATCTGAAGGAGAGAAAATTCCATGAACTGGCACACAATGGTTTCTATTTTAAGCAAAGGAAGAGGAAACATTGCAAATGGGCTTATGTTTCATTTGTTTCCTGAGACTCTTGGTTAGGGACTCAGCTTGTCCTAAATGTTTCTTAGTCGTTAAAATCATTCTTGCTTTCCTGAGATATTGGAAACATTTTGCAGGAAGAAGAAAAACAGTTGCTTAGTCATCTTCCAAGGGCGATGTGTTTGCAGTAAGTACTCTGGAGGCTCTCTACAGCTCCCACCAGGGAATAATTATTGTTACAGTTGTTTGGAACCTTGCACCTCAGTGACTGGCGGTGCTGGCGTAAGTGCTATTTGGCCAATATTAAGGGAAAATAGATTTAGAAATAGCTAACCCGGCACTTGCAAAACACATTGTTTTCATGACTGTGAAGGGGCATCCCATTCAGAGGGAAAGTGGCTTCCTATTCCAGATGAAGATTGTCTATGACCTAGTCCCAAGAAATGATGGAAACAGGAAGTTTTCCTGTTGCTCTTAACATCAGAGGTTAGTCCCGAAGTGGAAGTGACATAGTGATCAAGTAGAGGCCAGGAGGAAACAGTGGAATCTACAGATGGATGGTATAGGAGGAATGGGCTTTGAGTTTTCAAATGTGCAGCAAACTGGAAAAGCATTAGACAAAGACAAGAAGAGAAGTGATCAATGTTTGAACACACCTATCAGTCAAAGGCTTCCCAGGTGGTGCTATTGGTAAAGAATCCATCTGGCAACGCAGGAGAAGCAAAGCAGTTCTGTTGCTGGATGAGGAAGAAAGTAGGAAATGGCAACCCACTCCAGAATTCTTGCCTGGGAAATCTCGTGGACAGAGGAGCCTGGCGGGCTACAGTCCAGGGGGCCACAGAAAGCTGAACACGGCTGACCACAGCCCAGCAATCAATGGCTCAGCAATCTTCTATCCAGACGATGCTGTGAAAATTAACCCCAAATTCCCATTTTAGAAAGAAGACAGCTGAGTCCCGAGAAGTACAACTCAGTTCCCACTCATGGGAATAATAGTTATCATGTATTAATGCCAGTTATTATTCTGAATTTTTTGTTTGTTTGTTTTGGTCTGTGAATCATGTGGGCTCTTAGTTCCCCAACCAGTTCCCCAACCAGTTCCCCAACCAGAGATCAAACCCATGTTCCTGCCGTGGAAGCATGGAATCCTAACCACTGGATTGCCAGGGAAATCCCTATTCTGAGTATTCTCCATGTACTATTTCATATATTTCTCCCACAGATGACCCTGGTAAAGACAGTCTGCATGCCCACTTTACAGATGGGGGAGAAAAACACGAAGGGGTAAAGTTACCCAGTGTCACACAGTTAGTTCGTGGTAGAACCAGGATTTCTTTAAATCTAGGCAACATGGGCGCAGAGCCTATTTCTTAACCTACTATGACTATAGCATCATTTCCACATCAAGCCATAACCCAGGATGTATGAGGAGCATGCAGAGGACAGGAGTCTAAAGCAGAATGTCTCTGACTGTGCGTGTGCTTGTGTGTCTGTTTTAATCTGTTTCTGGTCCCCAGCCACCTTTTCTTAAGTTCTAATATTCCATATTAATTCTTATAATTACAATCTGTGGATGACAGCCCTGTCTGGTTATTACTGTAATTTGAGTTTGTGGAGAAGGCAATTATGATTATCAAGCAGTTGGCAAAAGTAACCCACAATCTGGGGGGTTTTTTCCAGATGAAGTTGCTAAGAAGAAAATAAATACATGTTTGGGAAGAAAAAAAGACCAAGAAAGTTGAGATGGGCTGGGAAATCTCAGTTGTTTTGTATTGTTTTGTTTCCACAAACAAAATATGATTTGGAATACTGGTATGAGAAAGATGAACATCAGAAAATTAGAAGATTAGTGTTTTTGGTTTTGGAATGAGTATAAAATTGCCCTTATTTCTAAGCCATATGATGAAAGAAGGACTCCTGGGGTAGGAGCCTGGGGATCTGGATTCGAGAAAGAGCTCTACAATTTGGGAGCTGTTATCTTTGATAAGGGCTCCCTGATGGCTTAGTGGTAGAGAATCCACCTGCAATGCAGGACAGACGGGTTCAATCCCTGGTTAAGGAAGATCCCCTGGAGAAGGAAATGGCAACCAACTCTAGTATTCTTGCCTGGGAAATCCCACAGACAGAGGAACATGGCAGGCTACAGTCCATGGGGTTGCAAGAGTCGGACATGTCTTAGCAACTAAACCACCACCACCACCATCTTTAATAAATTACTTATTCATTCATACAAGTATCTGTTGGATGATAGCTATGTGTCTGCATTGTTCTAAATGCTAGAGGTGCCATGGCAGAAAATAAATAAATAAACTCAGTTATTCCCTCTCAGAAGTTACAGTCTACAGGTCAGGAGTCAACATTTTTTGTAGAGGGATAAACAGTAAATATGTTAGGTTGTGCAGGCTATACAGTCTCTAAAAAGCAACCATTCAACTATGCTATAGCTGTTTAGTCGCTAAGTCATGTCCAACTCTTTTGCAACCCACAGACTGTAGCCCACCAGGCTGCTCAGTCCATGGAATTTCCCAGGCTAGAATTCTAGAGTAGGTTGCCATTCCTTCTCCAGGGGATCTTCCCTACCTGGGGCTTGAACCCATGTCTTGAACCCATTGATAGGCGAATTCTTTACCAGTGAGCCGCTAGGGAAGCTCAAAAGTGACCAAAACCAACGTAGAAACAAAAAGACATGGCCATGTTCCAGTAACAGTTTATTTACAAAAAATCAGTAGTAAGGCAAATTTGCCCAGCTGACTGCAATTAGCCAACCCCTGATCTAGAGGAAGAAACATGAACCCATTGATAGGCGAATTCTTTACCAGTGAGCCGCTAGGGAAGCTCAAAAGTGACCAAAACCAACGTAGAAACAAAAAGACATGGCCATGTTCCAGTAACAGTTTATTTACAAAAAATCAGTAGTAAGGCAAATTTGCCCAGCTGACTGCAATTAGCCAACCCCTGATCTAGAGGAAGAACATTAACCAAATAATTATATGTATGGTAATATGTGCAAAGGCCCTGTGGCATAGAGGACACATGGGTTTAGTAGGGCTTTAGTAGGGTTTAGTTTAGTAGGGTTGATCGAGGGCAATGGGGCTCTTGCCAAATGAGTGAGGGACAGATCATGTGAGTGCGGCTGGAAAAGGAGGGCAAGACAGACCAGCAGTTCTTTTAGGGCACATACGATTTTCATCTTTACATATTAACCGTTGGCAATCATTGGATTATTTTAAGCAGGATGGAGATATCAGATTCGAGTGTCAGAAGATCACTCACTGCAGTGTGTAGAATGCATTGGATGAAATTTCCTCATCGGAAACTTAAGGGTGGAGATACGTGCCCTGTGGATTGGACAGTTCGTTATGATAAGCAAATTACATGTGGTATAGATGTGTTTTATAAGATATCAGTGATGCAGACAGCTACATGGGAATAATCTACAAGAAGCAGCACAATCAGAAGGTCCTACACATACCTTTGAATTTTCTCTATGAACAGTGGCAGTCTGAACTCAGGAAGGATATCGTTTTGTTTATGTTAACAGACTTCCTTCACCAGGGTAACTAATCCTTAGGGTGCTCGTGAAAGAAGAGGAACTTCTCTCACTGTCTCACTCTGCCTCTCTGCTCTTTCTTCTCCCAAGCACATCTGGGTGCTTCCTGGAGCCTAGGTCTGGCTCCACACCCATGAAAATTTGCCAAGTATAAAAGCTTCTCAAGAATGAGATGGATCCCGGGGCGTCCTCTCCAGAGAAGCTGGATAAAGAGAACTTAGTGGGTAAGTTCATTTTTCCTGCCTTAAGTTTATGTATTTTACACAAAATGGGAGTTGTATCATTGCAGAGAGTGAGCACGAGGTGAATTAATGCATATTGAAATTGGCTTCAATTTCATTTAGAGCCCAGAATTTTGAAGTCATGGCATATTGTGGTTTTTATTTGCTTCGTGAAGACCAGTCTATGAGTTGCCCTTTTTCTTAAGTGTTTGATAGAATTTGTGTTTATCTTTATATTCATTTTTTGGCATTAGCTAGCAAAGTTATGTTGAGTAGGCTAAAATTTATTCATTCTCAAATATCATTTGATGATGCTTTGATTAAATAGAAAAGTTGGTTTGAGCTGCACCATGTTTGATATACTGATCTCTCAAGTTGAGGAAAATAGAACAGCCTGTAAATATGAAGTGTAGCTTGAATACTAATGTTCTCCTGTATTGCAGAGCATTTTGCTTAGATTATTTTAAATCTTAGGATATTTCTAAAGTAGATTGTTTTATAACTTCATTTTATGGTGGAAAAAACTGAGCGCTTGAGAGTTTGAAAACTTGGAGGTTCAGAAAGTGGTGATGGTGATGATGGCCATGATGGTGGTATGTGTGTGTGTGTGTGTGTGTGTGAGTCCTAACCTGTGCTCTATACAAGTAACCTGTGCTCCATAGCACCAGTGAGAAATGCTGGACACATTTGGTATGATCAGTTTGTAAAAAAGAAAATATACACTTAGAGATACCTACCTGAATTGGAAAAGAGACTTTTCTCTTGAAGCAGACCTAACAACACAGCTATATTGAAGACCATGGACATCATTTGGAAGGTGCATGTGGGAGGACTCTTCAGTGAACCCTTGATTATTTTTTTTTTCTTTTCTTTTCTTAGTTTTCCTTGATTTTTTTTTTTCAGCAAGAAGTTTCATAAGACTTTTTAGCTTCCACTCAACCGGTTAAGACATCAACTGGATAAAGGGCACGGCTGAAGCTGTATCACCAATGAAATATTTTAAAGCGTTCATGGGTCTACTTGGTTTTGATTTTTGACTACAAGGAACAGCCTGCCCTATCACAGAACAAACAGAAGTAGGGCTTATACACTACAACTTCTGATTTCACGTGCTCTAGGCAGTTTATGAGGTACAATGCCGGTCCTTCTCTGAGATGTGTGGGATATGTCCTCCATCTTGGACACATTGACAAAACAACACCATTTCGTCTTTCAAGCTGTATAGGAAATTCCACACACAATGTTGAGAGAATTAAATGAATAACTGAGTCCCAGCTATCACTCCCAGTAGAAGCTCTCTGCAGACTGTGCCTCAGGCTTGTCCCAAATTTCGGAAGCCCAAGGGTACATTTCTTCCCGACTTCAAGTTCCGTGACGTCACAAGGATAAATCAGAATGTACAGAATGCTATAAATTAGGGCTTTCCCTCCCCACCCAGGGACCTCATTAGACTTCTCATTAGCTTTGGACAGAAAACCCTATCCCTTCCTTTTTTTCTTTCTTGTTTTTCTTTAACAGGTAAAGTGAAGTTAATTGGCATCTTGATCATCTCCATCTTAAAAATTCTTCTCAACGTCAGTGTGCAAAAGAATCTTCCTGGGGATTGTTTTTAAAACACAGATCTGGTCCTTACCTCTAGAAGTTTTCATCCTTCTCAGATCTTCTGAGTCCAAGATGGAGTTAGAAGTTTGCCTCCAAGTAAATTCCTAAACTAGTGAGGTTGCCAGATTCAGATCACACTTTGAGTGATTTAATTTAAATTTAGTTTCTTAAATTTAGCAATTCTTCATATTTCCTTAAGAAAAAAAAAATAGCTCTTGATACAATCTGTGTGCATATTTGAGAGAAAAAGGGAGGAGGACAGATAAATTGCAGGTGATGAAAAGATAATGTTTACCTGTTGGGTTTTGTTTTAGATTTTATGTTCAGTACTTAAATCCTTGTTTCAGTAGAGAAAGGACCAGGAAGTTCCTGAGACTCTGTTTTACTGTCTATAACTCCCCAGGATCAGAAGCAAACAGAAAAGGGGAAAGAATTTGTAACACTCTTTGCCTGGCCCAGAGAAAGTGATTGCTTTTATTCCCCACCCAGCAAGAAGTATCTGGTCTTTCCTGCTCTGAAAACACACAGGACTCTTTTCCACTTGACCTGAATAGTTTTTTTGCATAGAGAGTCCCATGGACAGAGGAGCCTGGCGGGCTACAGTCCATAGGGCTGCACATAGTCAGACACGACTGAAGAGACTTACCATGCAGATGGGTAGATTTTTATTTTTAAAGTGCTTCTAAAAATTATAATGGTTGCAAAAAATAAGAAAATTCTGAGCAATATAAACCAGTCATACTTCCATCACTCAGAATTAACCACTGTTAATATTTTGGAGTACTTTGGCCACCTCATGCGAAGAGTTGACTCATTGGAAAAGACTCTGATGCTGGGAGTGATTGGGGGCAGGAGGAAAAGGGGACGACCGAGGATGAGATGGCTGGATGGCATCACTGACTCGATGGATGTGAGTCTGAGTGATCTCCGAGAGATGGTGATGAACAGGGAGGCCTGGCGTGCTGCGATTCATGGGGTCGCAAAGAGTCGGACACGACTGAGTGACTGAACTGAACTGAACTGAACTGAATATTTTGGAGAAGGCAATGGCACCCCACTCCAGCACTCTTGCCTGGAGAATCCCATGGATGAGGAGCCTGGTGGGCTGCAGTCCATGGGGTCGCTAAAAGTCGGCATACAACTGAGCGACTTCACTTTCACTTTTCACTTTCATGCATTAGAGAAGGAAATGGCAACCCACTCCAGTGCTCTTGCCTGGAGAATCCCAGGGACGGGAGAGCCTGGTGGGCTGCTCTCTATGGGGTTGCACAGGGTTGGACATGACTGAAGTGACTTAACAGTAGCAGTAATAGCAATATTTTGGTTAATTTTAATCTGATATGGTTGTTTTCTTTTTTTTTTTTTAATATGGACCATTTTAAAAACTTTTATTGATTTTGTTACAATACTGCTTCTGTTTTATGGTTTTTTTTTTTTTTTTTTTTTTGCCCACAATACATGTGGGATTTTAGCTCTCTCCGCTCCCAGCATTGGAAGGAGAAGTTTTAACCACTGGACCACCAGGAAGTCCCCATCCAATATTTTTTCTAAGCATACTGTTTTACTAAGAAGGATTATACTGTCCATATAATTTTATATCTTACTATTTTTTTCTTTTAACAATATACCACAGCAATTTTCAGCTTCCCTGGTGGCTCAGATGATAAAGAGTCTGCCTGCAATGCTGGAGACCCCAGTTCCATCCCTGGGTTGTGAAGATCCCCTGGAGAAGGGAATGGCAACCCACTCCAGTATCCTTGCCTGGAGAATTCCATGGACAGAGGAGTCTGGCAGGCTACAGTCCATGGGGTCTTAGAGTCCTACACGACTGAGTGACTTACACATATAGCAATTTTTTCATGTTTTTGTAACTTAAAAAATTTTTATGGTTTTGTGATGATATGTCATGGTTCACTTAATTATCCCTCCATTGTACTTTCAAGGTGTTTTGATTTACCGCTCTTATAAATAACACTATTATGAGAATGTTTGGGCATAAATCTTAATGACAAAGTATTTGTACTTATTATGGGTAGTTATTTCAGACAGAAAAAGGAAAGGGAGAGATGAGAATGATTTTAAGGAAAATGTTTTCTCTTTGTTTTCTTCCTATAATGGTGGGAGTTGAGAGATAACACCTATGAAGGATAAAACTTGAGGACATGTGCTTCTCAGGTTAATTGACTCTCTTGAGAGCAAACAGAATCTCCTCTGATGGATCATTATTTCCAAACAAGAAACTTCAAACGTATCACTACATCTATCCGTCCTGTTGCTGAGCATCGTTTTTGATAGTCCAAAGTGTTGAGAGCTCCACCCACTTCATTAATTCAATGAATGAGTCCAGAAACCACTGTGTTTCAGGAGATGGAGATGTCAAAATAAAATAACTGCTCTCAGAGCAGTAAAAATCCACAGGAAAGTTAACTAAAAATTACAGTGTACTATGAAAAGTGATGGTAGAGGGTGTTGTAGAAACTCAGAAGGGGAGCCCCTGGCGGTGAAGGTAAGATTGGAAAGTCTTCCTAGAAAAGAAAGTGAGAGACAGGAGAACAGAGGGCGTGCAGGGGGCCGAGGGAACCCAGAAGCCCACATAAAGCACAAGAACGCATGGGGACTTTGGTGTTTTCTCTACCAAAGGGGATGTTTATGTGCTGTCAGTGCGTGATCTAGTCACCTAGATCCAGAAGTGAGAGACTGGAGTTCCCTGGAGATCCTGTGGTTAAGACTCTGCCCTTCTAATGCAAGGGGTGTGGGTTCAGTCCCTCATCCAGGAGCTGAAAGCCCACGTGTTGTGCAGCAAGGTCACAAAACTGAAACAAACCAAACCCAAAAAGCAAACAACTCCCTCCCCCAAAAGAGAAACAACAGAAGTGAGAAAAGAAGGCACTGCCACTTGAAAAACCGGATCGAACATGCTCTAAGAGCCCGTGTGTCATGCCTGGTGTCTGAATGGCAAGCGTGGGAGTGGCTACTGCATTTGACCGATGGCGATGGATGGAATCCCGTTGGTGGCTGTGGGCCAAGCTGCCCCTGGGTGGAGAAGGTCGTATAAAGTGGGGCACGCGAGTGGGGCTTTGTGTTGGTGACGCTTACATTCTTGGGCTGAAAGGGAGCATACACAGTACTAAAAACGTCATTTTTACACCTTTTTGAACATTCCATTAAAAAATATATCTTATCTCTTTCTTTAAAAGACCAAATGGTTAAAAAGAAACTTAATATTAATATAAATGTGTCATGAAGTTAATGTCTGTAGTTGAGATGTAAATCTCAGTTTAGAAGACTCTTGGGCTTATGGAATTGTGTAGCCCTAGGATTAGCAATGATGATAAAATCATCACCTACACTGATTTGGTAGTTTTACAGCAAAGATCTGGTTGTCTCTCTCAGTGTCTCTCTGTCTCTCTCTCCCTCTCTTTTTTAAGGTTCTAAAAGTGATATGAAAGAACTTATAAAGTCAGTGACCAAGCCACTTTGTAGCAGGTAGAAATCTGCAGCAGTTAGGGTTCCATTGTATGGTCTCTTTAAAAATATAGTTTTTGCGCGTGGAGAGGAGCCATGTGCAGAATATGGGCCAGAATATATTCAGCCATGGGCCAGAATATCCACAGCAGATATTTAGAATTCTATGGTAAAAATAAATAAATTAAGAAAAATGTGGATACACGTATATGGATGACTGAGTCCTCTCACTGTTCGTCTGAAACTACCACAACATTGTCAGATGACTATGCTGCTGCTAAGTAGCTTCAGTCGTGTCCGACTCTGTGCGAACCCATAGATGGCAGCCCACCAGGCTCTGCCGTCCCTGGGATTCTCCAGGCAAGAGCACTGGAGTGGGTTGCCATTGCCTTCTCCAATGCAGGAAAGTGAAAAGAGAAAGTGAAGTCGCTCAGTTGTGTCCGACTCTTAGTGACCCCATGGACCGCAGCCTACCAGGCTCCTCCATCCATGGGATTTTCCAGGCAAGAGTGCTGGAGTGGGGTGCCATTGTTGCCTTCTCCTAGATGACTATACCCCAATACTCTGCTGCTGCTGCTAAGTCACTTCAGTCGTGTCCGACTCTGTGTGACCCCATAGATGGTAGCCCACCAGGCTCCCCCGTCCCTGGGATTCTCCAGGCAAGAACACTGGAGTGGGTTGCCATTTCCTTCTCCAATGCATGAAAGTGAGAAGTGAAAGTGAAGTCGCTCAGTCGTGTCCGACTCAGCGACCCCATGGACTGCAGCCCACCAGGCTCCTCCGTCCATGGGATTTTCCAGGCAAGAGTACTGGAGTGGGGTGCCATTGCCTTCTCCGCCTAGATGACTATACCCCAATACAAAATAAAAAGTTTAAAGTTTGGAGGAAGAAAACAACAAATGTCAGTTGTCAAAGCACACACTGACCTGGACAAAATTAAATAGGCAAAAAAGGAAAACCTTACTCAAGCCTATTGCAGTCAAGAAGAGAGGTCAAAACTCAATCTGAACTAGCACCACCCAACAAAGAGGTGTAGGGTTTTCTTGTTTGTTTTTATAAAATTTTGGTTGTTGTTGTTTGGCTTGTGGGATCTCAGTTCCCCAAGAACAGATGGAACTCAGGCCTGGGAAGTGAAATTGCCCAGTCCTATCCACTAGACCACTGGGAAATTCCCTAGGATGTGGGGTTTTTAAAGGCTGCAGTGCACTAGAGGAAAAGTATGAAAGACTTTGCAGGGTGGTCATACCAAACCATCTGGGTTTGGTTTGCTAATAAACTTCCCACATCTTTATGACAGGAGGTATATTTTACAACTTGCAGCACGGTGTCTACTGAAGTCAGTCTCCTACCGCCCACAGAGACTGGGAGCGAGGGGTGCTGTCTTCTTAACGATTGCATTTCAAGAGAAGGTCTCCCAGGTCCTTGAGAAAGATAGTCCCAGAGTGTAAAAACTGGCAAGAGGTTTTGAAAAAGGCTTACGTCTCAAAGGGGCAGAGAAAGAATTTACAAAGATCAATGTTCTAAAGGAAGTGCTCATGGAAAAGGGAAATCAGGGGCCTTGAGTCAAGAAGAATCTCTTTAAATGTTCATCAAGCTTAAGGAAACGTTCAGAACTCGAGAAAATTCCTAGGCAGTGGCCTGGCTCACTAGGGGGCTTCCAAATGAGGTTAATAATTTCTTTGTGTGTGTGTGCTCAGTAACTTCAGTGGTGTCTGACTCTGCAACCCCATGGGCTGGAGCCTGCCAGGCTCCTCTGTCCATGGGATTTTTCAGCCAGGCCCTCCTCCAGAGCATCTTCCTAACCCAGGGATCGAAGCCACATCTCCTGTGTCTCCTTAACTCCAGGCAGATCATTTACCACTAAGCCACTGGGGGAAGCCCTATTAATTCCTTTACATGTAATTTATTTAATCCTCAAGGCTAGCTATTATTGTGCTAACAGAGAAGGAAACTAAGAACCCAACAGGCTGAGTAACTTGGAAGGCATCATCTAGCTTTCATGTGGCACTGTCTCAATTAGAACGCAGGGTCACGGGACCTGGGACCTACAGTTTCCATCCCTGTAAGCGCTGTCCATAGGCTGGTTGTGCTAAAGCTCTTCCATTCTCTCCATCTTCTTTTTTTTCTGAGTCTGCAGAGCAAGCAGTGAGCTTTCCATCCTCAGTACTACCCTGCCCATGGGTATCCTCTGGTCTCTATGTGAATCATTTTTTATGTGGTATGAGATACATATAATACAGTGCATAAGTCTTAAGCTCTTGAGAGACTGAATACACAAGTAGACAAAAGCCTTTATCTATAATAACCAGCCCGGGAAGCCAGCCTGCTAGATGGCGGATTTGCAAGGAGTCAGATTGTTATCTCTGACAACAATTCAGGAAGCTGAGCAATTACTTCTGTAACAATCAACGCCCGGTGGCCAGGGCTTGATTAATAACTGATAGCTCTCCTGCTTTGTGTCTCAGATTGCAACTTAGGATCAACAGAAGAAAACCACACGGCACTCCCCTGTGATGGTTCTCCTAGATCATCACATAGGATGCTCTGCCTCTAGTTGTCCACCTGTAGCTTCACCAGGGTGACAGCCTCCAATCAAGGCACACCTGGAGCCTTCCATTTTTTCCCACGATAAGGCTTTCCCACTCTTCCGCCTACCTTTGAGTCTCTGCCAAAATGCTAATGATAGAAATTGACTCTTTTATGATAGCAAATGCTGAATAAATAGCCTTTGCTTTTCTCTTTGCTGGCTGGTTTTTATTCCCACAGGCTCAATATGTGTTCAGTTCAGTTCAGTTGCTCAGTCGTGTCTGACTCTTTGCGACCCCATAAATCGCAGCACGCCAGGCCTCCCTGTCCATCACCATCTCCTGAAGTTCACTCAAACTCTTGTCCATCAAGTCGGTGATGCCATCCAGCCATCTCATCCTCTGTCATTCCCTTTTCCTCCTGCCCCCAATCCCTCCCAGCATCAGAATTTTTCCAGTGAGTCAACTCTTCGCATGAGGTGGCGAAAGTACTGGAGTTTCAGCTTTAGCATCAGTCCTTCCACAGAACACCCAGGACTGATCTCCTTTAGAATGGACTGGTTGGATCTCCTTGCAGTCCAAGGGACTCTCAAGAGTCTTCTCCAACACCACAGTTCAAAAGCATCAATTCTTCGGCACTCAGCTTTCTTCACAGTTGTACTCCTTTTCCTATTTGGAACCAGTCTGTTGTTCCATGTCCAGTTCTAACTGTTGCTTCCTGACCTGCATACAGATTTCTCAAGAGGCAGGTCAGGTGGTCTGGTATTCCCATCTCTCTCAGAATTTTCCACAGTTTATTGTGATCCACACAGTCAAAGGCTTTGGCATAGTCAATAAAGCAGAAATAGATGTATATGTGTAAGTCTATGTAATCACTACCCAGATCAAGATACAAAACATTTCCAGCACCCTAAAAAGCTCTCTCATCTCTTCCCAGATAATACCCAACTACCCAAACTCCACTATCCAGAGACAGTCTACTCTGACTTCAAACATAATAGATTAGTTTTGCCTCTTCTTGAATTAAATGATACAATACGAGATCATGCAGTGTGTATTCTTATGTTGTTGTTTAGTTGCTAAGTCGTGTGTGACTCTTTTGAGACCCCATGGACTGTAGCCCACCAGGCTCCTCCGTCCATGGGATTTCCCAGGCAAGAATACTGGAGTGGGTTGCCATTTCCTTCTCCAGAGACTCTTCCTGACCCAGGAATCAAACCTGCACATCCTGCCCTGGCAGGCAGATTGTTTACCACTGAACCAGCAGGGAAGCTCATGTATTCTTATACATGGAATCAGAAAGTATGTACTCTTATGTCTAGCTTATTTTGCCCAATATTTTGTCTATGAGATTCGTTCATATTTTGAATATTTTGAATTCATAATTTGAATGCTATAGGAGTATAGCTTTTGTCTTTTTTCCTGAGTAATCTTTTATATGAACATAACAGCTTACTCCTTGGAAGAAAAGTTATGACTAACCTAGATAGTATTTTCAAAAGTAGAGACATTACTTTGCCAACTAAGGTCCGTCTAGTCAAGGCTATGGTTTTTCCTGTGGTCATGTATGGATGTGAGAGTTGGACTGTGAAGAAGGCTGAGCGCCAAAGAATTGATGCTTTTGAAGTGTGGTGTTGGAGAAGACTCTTGAGAGTCCCTTGGACTGCAAGGAGATCCAACCAGTCCATTCTGAAGGCGATCGCCCTGGGATTTCTTTGGAAGGAATGATGCTAAAGCTAAAACTCCAATGCTTTGGCTACCTGATGGGAAGAACTGACTCATTGGAAAAAACCCTGATGCTGGGCAAGATTGAAGGCAAGAGGAGAAGGAGACAACAGAGGATGAGATAGCTGGATGGCATCATGGACTCGATGGACGTGAGTCTGAGTGAACTCTGGGAGTTGGTGATGGACAGGGAGGCCTGGCGTGCTGTGATTCATGGGGTCGCAAAGAGTCAGACACGACTGAGTGACTGAACAGAACTGAACACAACTTTATTCATTCTACTGTTGATGGGTCTGGGTGGTTCTTTGTTTCTTGGATTTTATGAATAAAATTGCAATCAACATTCATGAATATGCTTTTCTCCATAATAAGCCTTCATTTCTCTGAGATATTACTTGGAAGTTGAATACTGAGTCATAAAGTAAATGTGTGTTTGGCTTTAATAGATACTTCCAAATAATCAATTTGCATCTATGAGACCTCCGACTGGCCCACAACCTTGATAAAATGTGATGTTATCAGTCTTTAACTGTTTGCCAAGCTGTGTATTATTATCTAATTTTGGTTTTCATTTCTCTGATGTATACTGTACATCATTGTTTTGGGGTTTTTAAACAATGTCATTACCTAAATGGCTATTTCTGCTTAGAGAGGAAATAACTATGTATAGTAACACAGATTTGTGGGCTTGAATTGTATAAAGTACTGATCTAATATTTAGATACTGTTGATCAAGACAAAATTGGGAAATAAGCAAGCAAGTCATCTAAACTATTTGATTTCCTAAAATTTGTTTCTACTTATAATGCCATCTAAGTGGGGTTAGTGATCTAGAATATTCTTCCCCTACTTCCTAGCCTCATAGGAGTTAAAATCTTGCCTTGAGTGTTTACACTTAGTCCTGGAGGGTATTTAAGTCTCCTCTGGTGCTATGGGCTGCCTCTAAGCTCCAGGAACAAGGCCCCAGAGGCATGCATCTACAACTTGAACTTGGTTTTGCCTCACTGCCAAAGATTGTGGAACTTGTGGGTACCATTTTACTTGAGCAGAGATTAGGGGGATGCTGGCAGTGCTCACCAGGATGCTTTCTGGCTGCAAAATGAAGAGTTGGCCTCAGTTATCCCCAAATCCCTTCCAACCAAAGGCCCAGAGCCCTTCTCCCCAGAGTCAGCAGTGCTGGGACTCCGGTTTCTGTGCCGTATGGCCCGTCTTTTGTTTCGCCGGTTGAGGGAAAGATGCTCACTAGACATTGTGCTGTTGTCCATCCCCATTTACTTCAGCAGCTGTGCGTATCTGGGAGGGAAGTGCAGCAGAGCAGGGACCCTGTTACCACACCTGTCCTGTTGTCGATTTCCTTGTTAGATGTGAGCTCTTATTGGAAAGTTCCCCATCTTATTCTCTTGTACCTGCAGCTCTAGCACTGTGTGCCTGACATATAACTGCTAAAAAGTGAAAAAAAGTGAAGTGTTAGTCAGTCATGTCTGATTCTTTGCAACCCCATGGACTGTAGCCAGGCTCGTCTGTCCAAAGAATTTCCCAGGCAAGAATACTGGAGGGGGTTGCCATTCCCTTCTCCAGGGCATCTTTCTGACCCAGGGATTGAACCCAGGTCTCCTGCTTTGCAAGCAACTTCTATACCATATGAGCCATCACGGAAGCCCAAAACTGGTAAAATATCTGTTAGATGGATGAAAGAGAAATCGGGGTCAATTTGCTGCCCCCAGCAAAGTCCAGTTCTCCACCAGGGAGTAATATGATGGCAACTCTATGGTATGGTGACAATTACCCAGTTGGATGGCATCACTGACTCAATGGACATAAGTTTGGGTAAATTCTGGGAGTTGGTGATGGACAGGGAGGCCTGGTGTGCTGCAGTTCATGGGGTTGCAAAGAGTCGGACACGACTGAGCAACTGAACTGAAATGAGCTGAACTGACAATTACTGAGAGAAAACATCCCCCCACAGATTAGGATAAAGCAGGAGATGAACAGATGGCTAAAGCAGATGATTAGAGAGGGTATGGCCCCTGTTCTTTCCACCACCCCCTCAAGGGAATGGCTCAGGGAAGACTCTGGATGGATCCTTGTGCAGGATAAGGTAAAGGGTGGGTATGGAAAATGTATGAAGAGCCTTTGTAATACAATCTCAGTATTTTTCCTTTGAATTGGAATTGTAATCCTCAAATCCACTTCTCAGCTCAGCGTCCTGGTTTTAGCTGTGGGGGAGGTGGGGGAGGTGGGGAGGAAGAAGGCTGATTCTACAGGAGGCTGCAAAAGCAGCTTGGTGCTCCCCCAGAGCTGCTGTGCTCAGAAGGCTGAGCTGTACAGCCCTGAGGGAAAGGCGACAGCCCCGCTTTAACCGCAGCTAATGACACCCCCAGGCTCCACCGATCCTCCCAGGGGCAGTGGCCTGGGTAATTCTAATGCTCAGGTGTAAATCTTGGAAGATTAATCATGTCCTAATCATGTCCTCATCTCTGGCCTCCCTCTCGGCACATTTAGTACTTAACAGAGCCACGCTCGCAGGTAATGATGGTAGGGACTGCGGCGGAGCTCATGGAGGTCAGGGCAGTTTTCTCTGTGACCAGCACTTTCTATTGCAGCTTGGTGTTAAGGCTGTAGAGAGTCTGGACGTGTCTAGGGCTTGCTTGGGCTCCTCTGGTGACTCAGACGGTAAAGAATTAGCCTGCAATGTGGGAGACCTGGGTTCGATCCCTGGGTTAGGAAAATCCCCTGGAGGAGGGCGTGGCAACCCACTCCAGTATTCTTGCCTGGAGAATCCCATTGACAGAGGAGTCTGGTGGGCTACAATCCATGGGGTTGCAAAAACTTGGATACAACTGAACGATTAAGCACAGCAAAGGGCTTGCTCATGGCATAAAGTGTAGCTGAGGTCCTTGTTAGAGTCCCAGCTCCCTGTGCGTGTGGCAGTGTAAAGTCATGGCCCCCAACACCGCTAGGTTTCTGAACACAAAATGTGGCAGTATCCGCAGGGCAGAAACACCCCAAAGGGCCAAAGAGCATTCTCAAAGCTTTCCTCAAGATGCCAGCAAAGTGCGAATCGTCTGGGAGAGTCGTGTCCAAGCAAGGTTATTGCAGCCTTGTTTGTAAAAGCAAAATTGCCGGTAACCATAATATCCATCAATAGGAGAACAGCTAAACAAAACTTTTTTTTTGAGTCACACATTTAGTATATGAGGCAACAATGAAGAAGAATAAGGTAGATCCAGATGTAATGCCATGGAAATATCTCCAAAATGTATTCAGTTAATATATTTTGAATGCAAAAGGAGAAGAGGAGGGCAGAGGATAACATGGTTAGATAGCTTCACCAACCAATGGACATGAATTTGAGTAAACTCTGGGAAATGGTGAAGGACAGGGAAGCCTGGCATGCCACAGTCCATGGGGTTGCAAAGAGTCAGACATGACTAAAAACTGAACAACAATATTCAGTTTAAAAAAAGAGTAGAAACAGTGTGATGCCATTTCTCACAAAATCTACAAATCAAAACCAGGGTTTTCTAACTGTAGATACAAGTATGTAAATACACAGCAATGGGTCTCTAAGGACATATACCAAACTAAGTGGACTGAGGAGAGGATGGTTGAGGAGAGTCCAGTTTTATTCATATTTCTTGGATTTTTTATTAATGAGAATGTACATATATACGGTATGTCATTAGTAATAACTTTAAAAGTGCTAATAAATAAAACAACAAAGATTCTGTGAGAAGGCACAAAATGGCGTTTTATCCTGCATAATAATAGTCTGATCCACCCCGATGTGGTCCAAAGTTTTGGAAGGTGATATTTTGGAAATTTAAACTTTGACATATGCAGGCAAACCCTTATTGTTATGGAGTAGACCTTTATGTGCCTTTAAAGCCTATAAAAGAATATTTGCCCTCAGTCCATGGGGTTGCCCTCAGAAGTTTTTCACATGAAATATGTATCTGAAGCTTAGATACTTTTCATTTATTAGAATGCAGCAACTGAAAGACTGACAATAAATAGTGAGGACAGGGTGTGTGGGAATAGGCACAGGGTACAGACTCTTTCAAGGGCGCCTACCATCCATCAAAATTGTAAATACTAATCCCCTTGACCTAACACTTCCACTGCTGGGAATTCTCCTACACAAGTCCACAAAGATACACATTAGGATTCCTCACAGCATTATCTCTAAGAGCAAAATCCTAGAATCTTGTCCTAGTTCAGTTGCTCATTCATGGCCGACTCTTTGCAACCCCATGGACTGCAGCACACCAGGCCTCCCTGTCCATCGCCAACTCCCGGAGCTTGCANCCACAAAGATACACATTAGGATTCCTCACAGCATTATCTCTAAGAGCAAAATCCTAGAATCTTGTCCTAGTTCAGTTGCTCATTCATGGCCGACTCTTTGCAACCCCATGGACTGCAGCACACCAGGCCTCCCTGTCCATTGCCAACTCCTGGAGCTTGCACAAACTCATGTCCATCAAGTCAGTGATGCCATCCAACCATCTCATCCTCTGTCGTCCCCTTCTCCTCCTGCCTTCAGTCTTCCCCAGGATCAGGGTCTTTTCCAGTGAGTCAGTTCTTCCCATCAGGTGGCCAAAGCATTGGAGCTTCAGCTTCAGCATCAGTCCTTCCAATGAATATTTAGGACTGATTTCCTTTAGGATGGATTGGTTTGATCTTCTTGAAGTCCAAGTTATGCTCAAGAGTTTTCTCCAACACCACAGTTCAAAAGCATCAATTCTTCAGTGCTCAGCTTTCTTTATAGTTCAACTCTCACATCCATGCATGACTACTGGGAAAAAACCATAGCTCTGACTAGACGGACCTTTGCTGGTAATGTCTCTGTTTTTTAATGTGCTGTCCAGGCTGGTCATAGCTTTTCTTCCAAGGAGCAAGCATCTTTTAATTTCATGGCTGCAGTCATCATCTGCAGTGATTATGGAGCCCAAGAAAATAAAATCTCTTACTGTTTCCATTGTTTCGCCATCTATTTGCCATGAAGTGACAGGATTGAATGCCATGATCTTTGTTTTTTGAATGTTGAGTTTTAAGCCCGCTTTTAAGGATCCTTGTAAATATTCATAAATGCATGTTTGTCAAAGCACTGGTAGCAGTAAAATGGATAAGTGAGGGTGAATTTGAGATGGTATCAGTGAGGCTTAGCGACTTCTGTGGTTGGCCTGGACAATAGTGTGGATGGTTAAGGCATTCATTGAGACAAAGGTAGCATAAGGTATTTGTGGATTATCTGAGTGGAGATACCAGTAAGTATTATTAGTTCCAGTGCCTGTGTGGAATGTGAAATTAATCAGGGGAAGTTTGGGGTGAGGGTGTGGTTGGTTGTCAAGGAGAAGAGAACTAGAAGCAGTAAGGATTTAAAACAAGGTGAAATAGTGAATATAGATAATTCTAAAGTACAGGGATCAGCAGACCTGGATGCTTTACAAACAAGAATCATAGCACTTGAGAAATTATGTAATTGATGTGATTAAAGATATAAAGCTTTAAGTGGCTGAAATATGATTTAAATTTATTTCCATCTCTCCCCAGGTAATATTAAGCTAAAATGCCCCTGTTGTGGTAATATGGGATTAGCAAAAAGACACTGAATGTAGTGAGCCGATGTAACAAAATTCTATGAAAAAACAAAATTATCAAATATCAGTGCCTGACAAGTGTCTGTAATAGTCATCAATCCGCAACACGGGGATAATGGTAGTAATAGACATTTACTAAGATAGATATAGGGCCTTTCCTGATAGCTCAGCGGATAACTCAGCAGGAAATATAGGAGACACAGGAGACACGGGTTCAGTCCCTGGGTCAGAAAGATGCCCTGGAAGAAAAAAATGGCAACCCACTCCAGTATTCTTGCCTGAAAAATTCCACGGGCAGAGGAGCCTGGTGGACTATAGTTCAAAGGGTCATGAAGAGTTGGACATGACTGAGCGACTGTGCACAAACACAAAGGTAGATACTAATGTATGGGTGAGGTGCCTTATGTAAATAATCCCACTTAATCCTCATCAAGTTCTTCAAGGTAGGTAATATCTGTCCCCATCCTACAGATGAAGAAATTGAGGCTCAGAAAGACTGAGTGGTTTTTCTGAGACCACAGCCCTAGGGAGTTAAAGGCTCTCATAGAAACTCAGATGCAAAGCACTCTTGAAAATGTTTTTCCCTGCACTACAAGGTCTCCTTTGGGATTAATAGTACCTACCTATCTGCCTCAGAGGTTGTCTTGATTTCACCTGGGGAATTCTGAGGCCCTGGGAATCTGTCTTTTATTTATTTATTTCATTTTTATTATTTTTGACTGCACCATGAGACATGCAGGCTGGACCTGCACCCCTGGACCACCAGGGAAGCCCCCAGGAATCTGTCTTTTAAGATAGCACCCTGGTGATTTTCATGTGGGTGGTTTTATGTGTTTTGAGAGTAATAAACCATGGCAGCCCTATGTAAATGCTATGGCTATTATTATTATTGATTGCTATGAGATGTGGCTTGGAAGGGACAGGTCCATCTTCATCTAAAAACCTGAAGGAATATTTTCTGTGTGTGTGTGTGAGTGTGTGTGTGTGGTGTTACCGCCATCAAGAGTGTGCATGGATTTAGGTTGCTTCCTCAGCCCCGTTCCAGCTTGGCCAGCTCCCTGGATGGTTTCTTCATACATGTCGCTGAATTGCTTTCCTAAGAACCATGTCAGTTACAGGCTTGCCTCCTTCCCGTTTCCTAGGCGTCAAGAGTAAAGGGCTTGGTGTATGTGGCTGGATCCTGCTCTTCCTTTCTTTCCTGCTGATGGTCATTACCTTCCCGATCTCCATATGGATGTGCTTGAAGGTAACACCCTGGGAAACAGATTGATCTCTCTGTGGGAGTTGATGAACGGTTAACACTAACTGCTCTCCCTTCATCTCTTAGATCATTAAGGAGTATGAACGTGCGGTTGTATTCCGACTGGGACGCATCCAAGCTGACAAAGCCAAGGGGCCAGGTATAACACTGGTTCCACTGAACTATCATCATGTTTAGCTGAACTCTATGACATTGCTAATGTTTGTTTTCAACTCACCAAAATGGCAATTTCATAGGACAGATTCTAATATTCTTGAAAGAAGAGTCTATTCAAACAGTAACTTAAAAGGCACATGGAGGAGAGTGGTTATTTGCTACACTTCTCTAGTAACCTCTGTTGTCTGCCCCCTAATAAGATGTATTTCAGTAAACCCATTCTCTCTTCAGCTGCACTGTAGAGTCTCTGGGGAACTTCCTTATTCACTCTGTGGGCTCTGCACTTGGCCATGTGCTAAAGCAGGTGCTCAGGTGTCTGTTACATTTTTAAACATATGAGAAACTTCAAAAGGAGAAGCTTGTTACAGAGACTTGGCTATTTCAAGTAGCATGGTCCAACTTGTCTAATACAGACTTCCCTTGTGGTCCAGTGACAGTGAAAGTCGCTCAGTTGTGTCTGACTCTTTGTGACCCCCATGGACTATACAGTCCATGAAATTCTCTAGGCCAGAATACTAGGGCTTCCCTTCGTAGCTCAGTCCGTAAAGAATCTGCCTGCTGTGCAGGAGGCTCAGGTTTGATCCCTGGGTCGGGAAGATCCCCTGGAGAAGGAAATGGCAAACCTCTCCAGTATCCTTGCCCAGAAAATCCCATGGACAGAGGAGCCTGGTAGGCTGCAGTCCATGGGGTCGCAAAGAGTCGGGCACGACTGAGTGACTAACACTTTCACACTGGTGGTCCAGTGGCTAAGTCTTCGAGCTCCCAATGCAGAGGACCTGGGTTCAATCCCTGGTCAGGGAGCTAGATCCCACATGCTAAACTTGCATGCCTGAATGAAGACCCTGTGCATTGTTTAATAGGAACCTAAGGGAAAGAAAGCAAGAAATGCTTGTTAATGGGTATTTTTATGAGTTCATCCAAATGGAGGTGATGGAATTATCCAACTGAGGAATAACAGAGCAAAGGTGAACCCTTTCTAGTCATGTTTCACCTGGTGGAGCCAAGATTATAACTTAGAAAAAAAATTGGATTTGAGAGAGGTCAAATAACCACAGCTTGAAAGACTCTGGAGAAAAGTCTCTTATAAATGAATTTTCCCAGAAGAGTTCACCACTAAATGTCCCAGGATAACAAATCTCGTCATACATGTCTCTGGGGCTGAGGAGTTACCTCAGAATGTCACAAGAGCCAGAGGGAAACAGGCCAAATTGCTAACAGAGAACCTCTCCACTTCTGTAAATCGTAAACTATTCTTTAATAATAAAAGTATTCATAACAAGAGCTGCTACTTCTTGAGCACTTAATACATGCCTGGCACTATGATTTTTAAAAAAATAATTTTATTTATTTATTTTTATTTTGTTTCTTCTGCATTCTGCTTGCTGTGTGGGCTTTTCTTTAGTTGTGGTAAGCGGGGGCTACTCTCTAATTGCGGTGTGCGGGTTTTCCTTACGTTGGCTTCTCGGGGCGGAGCAGGGCTCTAGGCATGCAGGCTTCAGGAGTTGCAGCTCCCGGGCTCCAGAGCACAGGCTCAATAGTTGTGGTGCACGGGCTTAGTTGCCCCGTGGCGTGCGGGATCTTCCCGGACCAGGGATCAAACCTGTGTCTCCTGCATTGACAGGTGGATTCTTTACCACTGAGCCACCAGGGCACTATGTTAAGCATTTTATTTCGTTATCATGTTGTGTGTATACTTGTCGCTCATTTGTGTCTGACTCTTTTTAATCCCATGGACTGTAGCCAGCCAGGCTCCTCTGTCCATGGGATTTCTTAGGCAAGAATACTGGAGAGGGTTGCCATTCCCTTCTCTGGGGGATATTCCTGACCCAGGGGTCGAACCCGGGTCTTCTGTATTGCAGGCAGATTCTTTTGCCATCTGAGCCACCAGGGAAGCCATAATCATGCTTAATCTTCACTATCATCTTATAGGAATTGGGTGACTGAAGCTCAGAAAAATTAGATGCATGTTTGTAGGTCACAAGCTAGTAACCAATAGGGCTGGGACTTACCTCTGTCTAGTTCTAAGGGCCATGATTTTAACCGGTGAGTTAGCATCCAAAAGAGGAGCAAATTAGGAAGTAAACCTCAGAAAGGCTTAGAGACCAAAAGAAAGAAAGCACCTTAGCAATGTCTTCTGTTGCTGCTACCCACCCTTTGCAAGCTACTCAATGCAAAAACTTGTTTCTTTGAAAGCAGAAACAGAATCTTTTCGGTAAATGGAAAAGGATGGGTGTCCCCATCGTGCTGACATGCTTGTGGTTCTAGTCTTGGCCACTCTTGCTGTAGAGAAGCTTCACCAGAGCAAAGTTAAGGCATCATGGAATCCTCAAAGCAGTGTCCTCAGCCCTCCCTGCTCCCCTAGTCTAATACTTGACAGCTCAGAGAGAAGTAAGAGTATTCACAACTGAGAAAGTATTGTATATGAGCTAGAACACAGTTACAGAGAAACTGTGAATGATGTAATACATTAGTTTCAGGGACACTGAAATCCTGGGAAGATTTTAATGCCAACATTCCTTCAGTCCTGAAGAATATAAATGAGAATGTGGACAGACACTGATATTCAAGGCCTATAGTCTGTGCTTGAATCTTTTGTACGGATACCTTTAACCCAGGGAAAAATCAAAATATTTGATTCTTTTGATCAAATCAAAATAATATTCCAAAATATTCTTTTAAATAAATGTCAAATTCAGTGCTTGAATAGAAGTAGGTCCAATTTTTTCAATTTTAATTGGAGGATAATTGGTTTATAATATTGTATTGCTTTCTGCCATATGTTAACATGAATAAGCCACAGGTATACATATGTCCATCCTTCTTGAAGAATATCTAATAATTAAATGTTAGGGCTTCCCTACTGGTCCAGTGGTTAAGACTCTACTTTCACTGCAAGGGTGTGGGTTTGATCCCTGGTTGGGGAGTTAAGAGGCCACAGGCCTCTCAGCCAAAAAAAAACCCAAAATATAAAACAGAAGCTATATTGTAACAAATTCAATAAGGACTTTAAAAAATGGTCCACAGAAAAAATATTGAAAGAAATCAAAATTATATGTCAAGAATCTTTAGCTTCTTAACAAAATATTTTAATTTCTAGGGAATCACTTTTCTTTAGTCCTTGACTCATAGGGGAAAATAATTACTCCAAAGTTAAACATGTACTTATTGAAGATCATCTGAGAAGCATTTATACTCCCACAAAAACAATGTACTGTATATCTAGGAGACAATCTATTGCAGTTATTTTCTGCTGGGTCAAATTTTAAACTGTATTTACTTTTGCACAGGTCTGATTCTGATCTTGCCCTGCATAGATGTGTTTGTCAAAGTTGATCTCCGGACCGTTACTTGCAACATTCCTCCCCAAGAGGTAATGCTGACTAAAGATACAGTTCTGGAAATAAAACCAATCTCTTCCCTGTTACATGAACAGTTGAGAATTCATAATATGTTTTCAAATGATAAAGGGAAAGATGAATTGAACTCTTAGAGACCTGCTGGAGGAGTCCTAGGTGGCTCCTGAAATTTTGGGGCCTTGTTTTGCCAAATGAGAATGGAGCCAAGAGCAAGGGCTGACAAGCTGGAAGACGTGGAAATGATTGGGTGGGAGAAAGTCTGAAAGAAGAGAGAGAATGGATACAGAAGGCAGAGAAGCTGAGATGGAGAATGACAAGCAGATGCTTGGGAGAGTCTGATAAATCATTTTAAGAAAGAGCTGAAAGTAATTTGGTAGATGGCACTCACTGGTTATGATATTATCCTTTTCATCACCTTTTCAGAAATTGCATCTATATCTCTCACCTCTGCTTTAAATTTTTTTATATGTTTGGATACAACAATGTGAGATGGGCATGGAGAAAGAACACACAGGGCACAGGGCTCACCTGCAATTGGGTTTCTGATAATTCTTTTCAGTTCTTGAAGTACTGAAACTGAATGAACCAAGCCAGTGACTGGGTGACAGGGAAGAGAAACAGAGTTATTAATAGTCATGCAACTTTCTAATAAACAAAAACGATCCAGGAAGAGAAACGAAAGTGTGTGGAAGAGCAAAGGGGATTAGAAGAGAGGACAATCAACATCTTTGGGTAAATGATAATTTTCCTCTCTCTGGTCCAGAAAACTCAATCAAGACCCAGCCATGATGTCTTCATACCACTGGCGGGAGTTACAGAGTCCTTACCTTAGAATTCAGCCCTAATCATAAGAGACCTTGGGATGCCTAGGGACCTATCACAGGCTTTTTATGGCTCCATGGTAAATAGTTCTAGATGGGAGAATGGAGTTCTAGGGTCTACTTCAGTGGTACACCCAGAAATCTGATTTTTTCCAAAGTCCCTCATCATGTTAGTTCAGAATAACTAATGCAGAGCCTCTATAAAGTTAAATTGGTTTTTCTTTCTCTGAATATAGAACATGGATCTCTGGTGCCATCTATGTTTTCTAAGAAGCATTGCTATTCATCAAACCTGATGAAACTGAGAACCGAAAAAATTTCAAGTATCAGGGAAATGACTTTTCTACCTCTATTTAGAAGGTAGAATTTCAGCAGCGTTCTACATTTTAAAGTGGAAACACCTGCTTCACCTCTGAGTAGGGGATGTGAGACTTCCATAAGATGAAGTTACAGGGACAGGTACATATCACACCTATGTAGGAACTGGGTTACTAAGTAGGATGATAGGAGGTTCAAGTCAGGGCAGATTTTCGGGGGTGCTGGCCTGAGTTGTGATGAACGCTCTTTGTTTGTGGAGTGGACCCCGGGGTAGTCTGACGCTTTTCTGGTCGTTGTGAAAGTCACGTGTCTGTGTGCTCAGTTGCTCAGCCATGTCTGACTCTGTGTGAAAGTCATTTGCATGTGACTTTCCGTGTTCTTGCTCTCCAGATCCTCACCAGAGACTCTGTGACCACTCAGGTGGATGGAGTGGTCTATTACAGGATCTATAGCGCCGTCTCAGCGGTGGCTAATGTCAACGATGTCCATCAAGCCACGTTTCTGCTGGCTCAGACCACTCTGAGAAATGTCTTAGGGACACGGACCTTGTCCCAGATCCTAGCTGGCCGAGAAGAGATCGCCCATAGCATCCAGGTAAAGACACTGGGAACACAGCCTGCGTTGTTGATCCACTCATTTTAATTATCGGTGATAATCAAATATCAGCAGTTCAAAGCACCTCTTCCATGTGCGCACACACACACGTGTACTGCTGCCCTTAACAGATGGGCTTCAGTTTAGCATTTTTTTTTTTTTTTAAACAATCATGAGGTCCAGATTTAAATATGTAGGTGTGAAGAGGGAGCCACTGGAATTGCTTTTGGAACTCAAAATGATGAACTGACATCATACAGTTCAGCTTTTTCTTCCTAGGAAAGCTGACTTCATGCTCCCAATGTCAATAAAGATATGAATAGTAATCATAGTTATACTATTGATGAGGATGTGACAGGTAGCCCTGTGACCTCTTATTCACCCTAAATTATGTATATGTGTGTATGTGTGCTAAGTCTTGTCCAACTCCTTGTGATCCCATGGACTGTAGCCTACCAGACTCTGTGGAATTTTCCAGACAAGAATACTGGAATGGGTTGCTATTTCCTACTCTTACTTCCTGACCCAGGGACTGAACTTGCATCTCTTGTGTCTCCTGCATTGACAGGCAGATTCTTTACCACTGTACCACCTGGGAAGCCCTAGATTATAGACAATCACATTTCTGTGTTTTTGGAATCAATTACATTTTTATTCTGAGTCTGCCTTCTCTAAGAGGGCAGGCTCTTTGGTCCTTCTCGGCTTCTCCTCCAGTCTTGAAGGTAGCGCAAAGTCCCTGAGGCTTTATAAGATAATATCAGTTCCGCATGATAATGCTCCATGCCATTTTAAGAGCTTCACAAGTTCAGTGACTCAGATGTTTCCCCATCACAGTCAGGTCAGTGGCTTCTTGGGAGTTCTCATCTCCCCGCTCTCTGCAGGGATCACAGGAAACCAAGGGCTCACTTGCTATTTGGTAGCACGGAGATCTCTGCCCTTTATGCTTTAGGACTATTCATCTGATCTCGCTATTTCTTGAGGCATTCTTTCTCATTCCTACCCCTCCAGGATAACCAGCAAGCTATCTTCAGTTGTCTGAAGCTCTAACAAAGGATAAGGATGTCTTTGGTTTTAGGCTGCTTCTGCCTTAAGAACAGGTATGCCTTGCTACCTGTTTAAAACTGAGCCACAGGTCAGAGGTTAAACAGAGCAAGAAAAAGAGTATTTCAAAAAGTACCCAGTGATAATGTTAATATGTATCAAATTATTGCTGGGCCATGATAGATATCTTACGTGTATTCTATCCAAACCTCATGCCAATCCTGAAAGAAAACCTTTCATAGGTATGAAGACTGAGAATCAGAATGGTTAAGGAGTGAGCCCAATGATTCACAGCTGTAAATGGCAGAACCAGGACAAAAGCCATTGCTGCCTGCTTCGTGTCAGTGACAAGAAAACGTGGGGTATTTGCTCAAATCTAGATGAACAGTGTATATTCCTTAGGAATGGTTTGGGTGCATCTGCTGAGTAACCACCTCTTAAAAGAAATACCAACTGTCGTTTCTGAATCCTTCCTGGGATTTACTTCAATTCCAGGAAGGGAGAGATAAGAACTCCTATTTTCTTCCCAAATGGTCTCACTCCAAATGCTGTAAATTCAAAAGGAGAAAAGGAAGAGTGTTTCTCTTGCATATGTAAAATATAGCAGAATCTTTTATCGCATTGCCTGTATTCTGATTGACGTCCTTTTTTTTGACTTGGAAACAGACCTTACTTGATGATGCCACTGAGCTGTGGGGGATCCGGGTGGCCCGGGTGGAAATCAAAGACGTCCGGATTCCCGTGCAGTTGCAGAGGTCCATGGCCGCTGAGGCCGAGGCCACCCGGGAAGCCAGGGCCAAGGTAAGGGCGACTCCAGTCGGTGCTGGAGGGCGAGCTCCCCACCCTGGAGCCCATGAGGATGGAGCTTGAATGGAAGCTCAGGCTTCCTCAATGATTTCAATAAGAAGACGGCTTCTGCGTCTCCTTCTTTTTTTTTTTTTTTTAGAAGTTTTACTGAGAATTTCTTCCTGAATTAAAAGGTCATGGGCAACTTTGAGGGGAAGGATGGGGAAGGGCATGTTAAGGGAGTTTGGAATGAACATGTACATCTGCTATATTTAAAATGGGTAACCCGTAAGGACCTACTGTAGAGCACAGGCAACTCTGCTCAATGTTACGTGGCAGCCTGGATGGAAGGGGAAGCTGGGGGAGAGCGGATACATGTGTATGCATGGCTGAGTTCTTTTGCTGTCCATCTGAAACTGTCACAGCATTGTTAATCAGCAATGTTGCTGTTGTTCAGTTACTCAAGTCAGCTGTGTTGGACTCTGCGACGCCAGAGTTCCCTGTCTTTCACTGTCTCACGGAGTTTGCTCAAATTCACGTTAATCATCTCTATCCCAATGCAAAATATTATAATATAAATATATATTTATACTATACTCAGTGACTTAGCAAAGTGGATCCCCTTGAGAGACATGAGCCAGGCAAACACCAATTCCCAGGTCTCACCTCAGACTCAGTGAAGCTGAGGCTCCAGTGGGCCCAGGAACCTACATTCTTATGTAGCTGGTGATTCTGATGTAGCAACCTGGTGCCTGTCTTTCGAGCATTAACCCTCTAGTATGTTAAGTGAACACACTAGATTAAGAGGACCAGGTGACTACAATCCAGGTTAGAGTTACAAAATGTGAGTACAACTTGGTCTCAAGTGTTCTTGAATCTACTGGATTCATAGCCTTCTTGTCTGTGTGGATGAATTTTCTAAAGTATCAGAAACCAGTTGGGATTAGAAGCCTCCAACTATCCTCTTTGGAATCTTACTTGGGAGTCCAGGAAGCTTCTCTCTGCTTATCTCTGACTTCTCTGTTGAGCTCCAGTAGCTTCTAAGCAGTGGACTTGGGAGGCACTTTTGCACATGGGCAGTGAGTGCCCACGGATGGGGGAGTTGAGTTCCAAGTCATTCCTGGGCATCTTGAGAACCAGAGGAGGTGTAGGGCGCTTAGGAGAGTTCCAAAGAGGGTTTGCAGACTGCACTCGCTGCTGCTTGTAATCAAGAGAAGGCGGAACTGGAAACAATTCTTACACTATAAGAAGAAAACAAAATTGGAATTTTTTTTTTGTTCTAATTCTGTGAAAAGTGCCATTGGTAGTTTATTAGGGGTTGCATTGAAACTGCAGATTGCTTTAAGTAGTATAGTCATTTTCACAGTGTTGATTCTTCCACTCCAAGAACATGGTATAGCTCTCCATCTGTTTGTGTTATCTTTGATTTCTTTCATGAGTGTTTTAAAGTTTGCTGAGTACAGGTCTTTTGCTTCCTTAGGTAGGCATTTTATTCTTTTTGTTGCAATGGTAAATGGGATTGTTTTCTTAATTTCTCTTTCTGATCTTTCATTGTTAGTGCATAGAACAGGGAGCTCAGCTCGGTGCTCTGTGGTGATCTAGATGGTAGGATGGGGGGTGTGATGCGAGGGAGGTCCAAAAGGGAGGGGATATATGTATCCATATCGCTGGTTCACTTCCTTTCACACAGAAACTAACACAATGTAAAGCAATTATACTCCAATTAAAAAATGAAACAAAATTGGCAACAGAATGAAATTAAAAAAAAATCTGTGATAAATGAAACTCACAGAAGAAAAAGCCAGTTGGAAGCCTTGAATTTCAGACTTCTCTGCAAATGAAAGCAGCAGATGGGGAGCACAGATTCAAGAGCATCACTATGGTGGCTGGACCTGTATTTGTTTGGGTTAAAGGCAGGGCTTTTATTTTGTTTGGAATGAAAAGTAGGGACTCATAATTTGTAAGTTATCTCCCTGTTTCCTGCAACCTCCTCAAATTTCTCTAATCACCTAAGTATGTGAAACTCTAATCCTTGCTGAAGAAGTAAATGAAACATGGGTGGCCAAGTGGGGGCTGGGAGAGAAACATCATTGCAGACCCAGATAAAGAAAGCACTAGTCACAATCGGGAACCTTCATTTCTAAAGTCTTTTCTTTCTGTTGGCGTAGGTCCTTGCAGCGGAAGGAGAAATGAATGCTTCTAAAGCTCTGAAGTCCGCCTCCATGGTGCTGGTTGAGTCCCCGGCAGCCCTCCAGCTGCGTTACCTGCAGACATTAGCCACCGTGGCCACAGAGAAGAATTCCACCATTGTGTTTCCTCTGCCCATAAATATGCTAGAGGGCATTGGTGGCATCACCTACGACAACCATAAGAAGGTCCCCAACAGAGCTTGAGGTCCTCCTGCTGCCTCCGGCCATCACTTAGGAATATCTGTTCCTATGGCAACCCCAGCAGTTAGAAGTGTTGAGAATGTCCACACTATTCAAGCAGAGTAACTTTACAGCTGGATCAGCATTAGCAGGAAAAGGCATAGAGGATACAAAGGAAAAAAAAAAAAGAAAAAAAAAGAAGGGCTGTATGCTACTTTTATTTTTAAGAAAGGAAAGAAAACTTTGCATTAGTCTTAGGATAATCAGTAAGTAGGCATCGCTGACTTAGCGCAGGAACTTTCTTGCCGTAGCTGGGGTGATCTTTGGGTGACCGTGATTAAGATTTCAGAATTTTTTTTTTTTTTTTTAATGAGTTTAAGCAGGGCTTCCCTGATAGCTCAGACGGTAAAGAATCTGCCTGCAATGCAAGAGACTTGGATTCAATCCCTGGGTTCGGAAGATTCCCCTGGCACTCTAGATAATCGGCAAAGTAACACATTTATACTAGCTATTTGCCTTATCAGTCGAAAGTGATTATTTGCTCACTTTCCAGTTCTAGCTATCTGCTTTGTAATTCCAAAGTAGTTATTAGCTAAATTTCTAATTGTGACAACAAAACCCCCAGAATGCTTAAAATTATGATTGATTTTGATGTTAAGGACTAAAGAGGCACTGAGGCTTCTGGCTGCAAATTTATCACCACCTCCCTCTCCCAGGCAGATTGCCCTCAGCTCCCTGGCTGCGTGTCCTCCTCCTGGCACTGGTGGCCAATTCCGGCCTCCCAGCACCTTTGTCAGAGGGTAAGATAAGACATTGTGATCCTGCAGGCTCCAGTCTGCTTATTTGTTCACAAGTGAGAAGCTGGCAAAAGGCTGTGTTATTTGAAATCACTGCGGAATGGTAGCCTGCGAGCTTCATGTTTTCCGTCTATCCTTAGTCCCAAGAGCCACAAGTCATCAAGGATTGCTTGTAATGATTCTTCCTCTCTAACCCATGCCCCCAAACCTCTCAAAAAATAAAGACGCCATAGAATGTGAATGTATTTTATTTATTTTAATTTAAATTTATTTATTTTAATTGGAGGCTAATTACTTTACAATATTGTATTGGTTTTGCCATACATCAACATGAATCCGCCACGGATGTACACGTGTTTCCCATCCTGAACCCCCCTCCCATGAATGTATTTTAAAAATTGCTTTTTTGGAGATTATTTTGTTGCCATGGTGCAGTTTTCTTTTGGGAGCCATTCTGAGCAACAGGATAGAATTTTTTAAAGTTACCCTTTATTGAATGTCTGCTGTGTGTGACACTGTTCAGCCCTGCATGGATGCTAAGAAGTATTCTTACATTATGAAGGAGAAAGTGGTGTTAAAAAGTTGAATGACTTATGCAGAGTCCCTTAGCTTGTGAGTGATAGATTGGGACTGGAAATCAGATCTGCCTCCAAAGTTCCTGCTCTTAAATATCATTGAGTTTTCCTGAGGAGAGGTGAGTAGGGGAGGCGATGGAGCCCTTCCATTGCTTTTTTGCCTTCAGTTCCAATCTTTTAGGTTCTATAAGTCTGGGTGCTCACTACAGTTTTCCACTGTGTCTAGGACTCTTGAGAGCTTGCACACACATGTGCACACAAATCCTCATACACTCAAACTCCTTTTCACACTCCACCCATACTCCCCATGTAACACCGACACTCACTTTCTCCCCCTCCGCCTCCCCCCATCTCCACTCACATCTCCTCCGCGTGCTCCCCTCAACACACAGGTACTATCTGCATATAAATGCGAAATGGAGATCCCACTCTACTTTTGATTTTCTAACGTGTTTTTTCCCCATGAAGCCATATCATGCTTTATATGATTTTTGGACAATTCACAACTTACAAATTTTTCAGTAGATTCAGCTCACTCTATAACTCGAGCGAAAGTGTTGCATCTGACTCTTTGCAACCCCGTCGACTGGAGCCCACCAGGGTCTTCTGTTCATGGAATTCTCCAAGAAAGGATACTGGAGTGGGTTGCCATTTCTTCCTCCAGGGTATCTTTCCTGTCTCAGGGATCAAGCCACACGTCTCCTGCACTGTAGGCAGATTCTTTACCATCTGAGCCACTAACAAGCCATAGAGTCCAAGAAAGCTAACCAAGTCCTAAACCTGTGTCTTTCATATGCAAACCAAGCAATTCAGAGCTCCTCCCCCACCCGCCTCCTTTCTCTGGCTCTAACACTCTGGTCCAGAGCTATGTGCTCCAATCACCCCAGCGCCAGGCACTAGATAAGCAGAGACAGCTCTGTCTAGAGCCCAGTGAAATGATTCAAACCTAATAATGTCAGCTCAGTATTCAGCTCATCCTAAACCAGTTCACTTGCCTTATCCATCCCTTCCCATGGAAACCACAGTAGTGGCGCTTGCCTATACTTCACCTTCACTCCTTTTGCCTCCTGATGGACATTGTTGCTCCCCTGGTGCTCCTTTTGGGAGCTGAGTATAATACGTATCTTTTCAATGGCAATTATCGCTTAATCTGTTGGCCTTGTCATACCTGAATTATAATAACATATTTAAGAGTTTTATTGGGCTTCCTTGGTGGCTCAGACAGTAAAGAATCTGCCTGATGTGTATAAGAGACAGGCTGAGTATAATACGTATCTTTTCAATGGCAATTATCGCTTAATCTGTTGGCCTTGTCATACCTGAATTATAATAACATATTTAAGAGTTTTATTGGGCTTCCTTGGTGGCTCAGACAGTAAAGAATCTGCCTGCAATGCAGGAGACCCAGGTTTGATCCCTGGGTGGGGAAGAGCCCCTGGAGAAGGGAATGGCAACCCAGTCCATTATTCTTGCCTGGAGAATCCCATGGACAGAGGAGCAGGGCGGGCTACAGTCCATGGGGTTGCAAAGAGTTGGACACAACTGAGAGACTAGCGATGGCACCCCATTCCAGTACTCTTGCCTGGAAAATCCCATGGACGGAGGAGCCTGGTGGGCTGCAGTCCATGGGGTCGCTGACAGTTGGACACGACTCAGTGACTTCACTTTCACTTTTCACCTTCATGCATTGGAGAAGGAAATGGCAATCCACTCCAGTGTTCTTGCCTGGAGAATCCCAGAGACGGGGGAGCCTGGTGGGCTGCCGTCTATGGGGTCACACAGAGTTGGACACGACTGAAGTGACTTAGCAGCAGCAGCAGCAGAGAGACTAGCACTTTCACCTTCCATTTAAGATACAGGAGCTGGTGGTTAGGCAGGAGTCTGTATAGGGTCAGCTCAAATGGGCCTGACTCGGCTCCTGATGGCTTTTTTCTCTAGTCAGGTCCACTTTGACTAATTCTGGCTTGGGGACGTTTCCTTTAAATTGAGTTTCTCTGGGGGTAGTTTTGACTTTCTTTCTGGCAGGGAGATCTTAGTTCTAACTGTCAGCATCCTTGTGGAGCTGGATGGTCAGTCTTCTCTTTCTTGGTTCCATTCCCCAAGCTCCTGAAGGCCAGGCTTTCTCCCTCACAGCTTGGAAATTTCCAGCACACAGACCTTCTTTTTCTTCTGTGGCGGGTACTGACAAATCCATCCACACATCTCTGTTGCTGATCACAACCTTTCTGCTGAAACATGACCTTTTCTCCCTTGAGTCTTGGAAGTGTTGGGAGAACTTTGACACAGGAGTTTCCCCTCCCCCAGCTCCATCTAATTCTGTGTATTTTGCCCATTTTAGTGGGTAATTCTTCAATAGCAGGGCTTCCCTGATAGCTCAGTTGGTAAAGAATCCACCTGCAATGCAAAAGACCCTGGTTCAATCCCTGGGTAGGGAAGATCCGCTGGAGAAGGGATAGGCTACTCCAGTATTCTTGGGGTTCCCTTGTGGCTCAGCTGGTAAGGAATTCTCCTGCAATGCGGGAGACCTGGGTTTAATCCCTGGGTTGGGAAGATCCCCCGGACAAGGGAAAGGCTACCTACTAGTATTCTGGCCTGGAGAATTCTGTGGACTGTATAGTCATGGGGTCACAAAGAGTCGGACAGGGCTGAGTGACTTTCACTTTCACTTCTTCAGTAGCAATAAAGGGCTGTCTTTTGGTTTCTTTTTAGCATTAAAATATTAGGGAATTCCCTGGTGGTCCAGTGGTTAAGATTCTGTGCGTTCACTGCCAAGGGTGTGGGTTCAATCCCTGGTCAAGGAAACTAAGATCCTGCAGTGTGGTCAACCACAACAAAAATAAAATAAATATGAACTAATGTAAAATTAATAAATGATTGATTTAAAATAATCAAAGGATATTAAAATAAACCAAACGAGATTATTGACTTAGGTTTGTTGCTGTTGTTTAGTTGCTAAGTCTTGTCTGACTCTGTGACCCTGTGGACTGTAGCCCATCAGTCTCCTCTGTTCCTGGGATTTTCCTGGCCAGAATCTGGGAGTGGGTAGCCATTTCTTACTCCAGGGGAACTTCCCAACCCAGGGATAGCACCTGAGTCTCCTGCATTGGCAGGTGGATTCTTTGCCACTGAGGCACCAGGGAAGCCCATTGACTTAGGTTAACTTTGCAAAGAAGTGACTAATCTCCTTGGCAGTAAAGACCCTTGGCAACAGATCAGATGAATTGGTTCATCTTCACCAGTGCAGCTGGGCAGGGTTTCAGAGCTTAGCCAGGTCTAGTCAACCTTCCCTCTCACCCCCCATGGCCCCACCCCATGAAGTGTTAGTCACTTAAGTATGTTGTTGTCTCTAAATATCCATTGCCCTAGCAGCCCTCTGGCTGTGTCTGCACCTGTTACAATGGGTAGGCAGGCGATAAGACCCTGAGGAGCAGCAATGTTTTACCACCAGCATTAAGGAAGTCTTGGGGTAGGCAGACCTGTAGGTCCCACGCTGAAAACCTACAGATGCTCAAGGCTGTAGAATCAGAATGGAAAACAGCTGCCAGTCATTGCAGACTACAGGGATTCTGTGATTTTTGTGTGGCTAAAAGGTATAGAATACGCCTCAATAACTTAGCCATTTGAACACTTTATGTTTATATGGGTTTTATTTATATTCAACATGTGATACGTTGTAAAGGAAAACAGGTGCAGTTATAAAACACAGGGGGTAGCAAGAATTCATTTAGACATGGACTTAAGACTGAATAACTCCAAATTGTTTGCATAATTGAATTCCCAGGGATAAACTTCAATATCCTGCAAATATGCAGTGCCTTAGTCAATAGAGAAAAAAAACTTAGACTCTGTGTGAAGAATTCCCATGGGAAAAATCACACAGGCTATTAAGTTCTCAAATAATTCTATTACACACAGTTATGTCACTTGGTGGCTAGATAAATACAAATTTGTTCCTTCCCTCTCACCCCCCATGGCCCCACCCCATGAAGTGTTAGTCACTTAAGTATGTTGTTGTCTCTAAATATCCATTGCCCTAGCAGCCCTCTGGCTGTGTCTGCACCTGTTACAATGGGTAGGCAGGCGATAAGACCCTGAGGAGCAGCAATGTTTTACCACCAGCATTAAGGAAGTCTTGGGGTAGGCAGACCTGTAGGTCCCACGCTGAAAACCTACAGATGCTCAAGGCTGTAGAATCAGAATGGAAAACAGCTGCCAGTCATTGCAGACTACAGGGATTCTGTGATTTTTGTGTGGCTAAAAGGTATAGAATACGCCTCAATAACTTAGCCATTTGAACACTTTATGTTTATATGGGTTTTATTTATATTCAACATGTGATACGTTGTAAAGGAAAACAGGTGCAGTTATAAAACACAGGGGGTAGCAAGAATTCATTTAGACATGGACTTAAGACTGAATAACTCCAAATTGTTTGCATAATTGAATTCCCAGGGATAAACTTCAATATCCTGCAAATATGCAGTGCCTTAGTCAATAGAGAAAAAAAACTTAGACTCTGTGTGAAGAATTCCCATGGGAAAAATCACACAGGCTATTAAGTTCTCAAATAATTCTATTACACACAGTTATGTCACTTGGTGGCTAGATAAATACAAATTTGTTGAGTGTTTTGGAGGGCACTTGATACACAAGCAGGCACTTAAAATGATTATAAAGCATACTTTGTCCAGGATAAAGTTTTTTTGTATAAACAAATGGACTTAAAAAATATCTTGCCAAAAGCTTGAATTCCTAAAGCCACAGACAAAGACTCTGCTTTGTACTTCTTTTTGTAACGTGCTTAATGTGGGCCCTTACAGAAATTTTCTGTTAGTCTTACCAATAATTATCTTCTTATATTTTAAGTGATTTTTATTATAATGGTCTTTGTTTTTAATATTAGTTTTTAAAGTTTACATTTCTCTTTTCTTTCTTCTCCTTTTTAGCTACAGCACTGAGATTTCCTATTACAGGATCACTCAAACATCATAAAAAATAAATATCTGTAGCAGAAATTCACTGAGAGTGTCTAAACAATCAGGCACTCAGTGGAAGCCACATCTGGGCAGCAGTAAAAGAGTTTTGTGCATTTGATGATTGCAATTTTAAATACTTCAACACTGTTAACATTTCAACAAAGTTTCTGGCCATTCTTTTCATTCCAAGGTATTCCATCATCCAAAACAATCTCATCTTGTGATCTTTGACCTTTTATTCTTGCTCAATTAAATTCTTAAAGGGATGTTTTTTACATTTTAAATGTCAATGTTGAATCTCCACTGAGAGAAAAATCAAGACACAGATTGTCATCACAGTATTCAATACCATGCTTTTGATCTTTTGCAGGAAGTTCTTTTTTCCCCTTTCATCCAAAAGCCTTAACGTTTTCTAAAGAAAGGACACTACACAAGCCCTGTGCTCACTTGCCAGCTTTCAGATGACTGAGAACACTAATGATTTAGTGAAAACAGTAATGTTTTCAAAACCAAAAGGGAAGCATTACTGAAAAAACGACAAATCTCAGAGAGGGTCAAAAACAAGCCTACGAGAGAAACAAGGAAATGAAGGAGGGAAAAAGGAAAGAAAACAAAGTAAAAGTAGATGTTGTTGCTAGAGCAGTTGTTTTTGATGTTGTTGCATTTGTTCTTTAGCAAAACACAATATTGAAAAAATATAAACAAATATCAAGGACCAGAAAGCAAATGCACTTGAAAGGAAAGGGAAAAAAAACCCTTTCTTGTTTAAAAATCTGTAAGTTCAACATTCTCATTTTTCTTCCATGAAAACAAAGAGTGTCACATTAGTCTATATTGCTTATCAACTTTAGTTCTAAAAGAATCAGCTTTCTTCTCCTATTTTAAAGGTTTCTTTGTAATCTTTTTAGTAAAAACTGTAGGCAAATATCACACACTTCTGTTTTAGAATCTCTTATCAAAATAACTACCAAAACCTCAAAGTATTATGTTCTTAATATCCAACAATATGGAAACAGAGAGAATTAAACAGGGTTACCTTGAACATATGGATAGTTTGTTTCTAAGAAACCTGTGTCATTACTATGTATTAATAATACTAGAATCAGTTCTAGGGAAAAGATCTCTTAAGGGAACACATTAACCTTTGAATTCATATCAAAGAAACTCCTACTATGGTCTGTTTTTACAAATGAGCATTGTGTTGACCTTGAAAATCTTCATAATGGGCAATTCCAGTTAAAACTATGGTTTTTGGGTCATTATTTCCTAGAAGTGTGATTTTTTTTTTTTTGCATGTGAGACTCTGTGTGTGTGTTAAGAGTAGTATTTATAGTTTCTGGCCAAATTATACTTTTTAAAGCCTTGACAAGTTGGGCTGTTGAGCATGTGTGTTCTATTCATTTGCCATATGGTCAGTGAAGACACCTGTTTCCATCTTTTTATTATTGCTATTATGGCTAGAAAAAAAAATGAAAGTTTCAAAGATCCATAATATTCTGGCTTTCAAATTAGTACAATTATTTGAATTCTAATTTGTAAATTATTTGCATCTTAAAAATATTTTTTCTTTTTCCTATTAAACTATAACATTGATTTCTAAGTTAATCCTAAATAGATATTTTCAAAGCAGTAGCTGAAATCAAATTTGCAACTCTTAAACTCTAAATGTCATTCCATTTCACTGTTACTGTTGCCCTAACATTTCTCAGGCTGGGGCTATTTTAACCCCTAGCACCGATTTGTCGGAGGAAGGGCTCTCTGTGGTTTTTACACAGTTCTGTTTTCATTTTAAAAATTGACTTTGGAGTTGGTGAGTTGGCTGGTGGCTCAGATGGTTAAAAATCTGCCTGCAATGCAAGAGACACAGGAGACACCGGTTCCATCCCTGGTTTGGGAAGATCCCCTGGAGAAGGAAGTGGCAATCCACTCCAGTATTCTTCCCTGGAGAATTCCATGGACACCAGGCAGGATACAGTCCATGGGGTTGCAAAGAGTTGGACATGACTGAGTGACTAACACTTTGGAGTTGGTAACTTGGAAAATAATAAGAGGTAAGATGATAAAGAGGCTCTTTGTTGCTTCCAGAACTGAATCCCTTGGCATTGAGCCCAGAGTCAATCCTCTTGTCACAAACACTCTGTAGTAGAATGGCAACAGATTCCTAGTCGACCTTTCTTCATATCATTCACAGATCGTGATGCTTGTGTGAATCACAACGTGCGACTTTAGGAGATGCGGTTGATGTTAAAGAACCAGAAGAGCTTAGCTGTTACACCACATCCTTGGAATAAAGTAGACCTATCTCCCGTGAAGAAGAAAACATAACGCTGGGCCTCCCACATCACTGGGGCTTCCCTAGTGGCTCAGTGGTAAAGAATTTGCCTGCCAATGCAGGAGATGGGGCTTCAGTCTCTGGGTCAGGAAGATCCCCTGGAGAAGGAAATGGCAACCCACTCCAGTATTCTGGCCTGGGAAATTCCATGGAGAGAGGAGCCTGGCGGGCTACACTCCATGATGTCACAGAGTCGGCCGCGACTCAGCCACCCACATCTCTGCAACATGCTTTCTCTGCACAGTTGTGTAAAGGATGATTCCATTAAATTTATTATTTGAAATATCTGGTGTTAGATCTGCATTCAGAATGATCCATAACATGTGGGGTTCTTTAGATGGAGAGGAGCTGACTCCTCTGTTCGTGTGGAGAGACACTGTTAAACTATAGTTCACAGATAGGCTCAGTGTCTTCTTCATCCAAGAGGGAAACAACTGCAAATCTTGATCCCTGTAGTCCAAAGAAACAGCCGCATTTGATTGTAACCTGCCCCAGGGTAAGAACAGTAGCTTGGGCTAATCCTAGAGGAACATTCAGTAAACATTAACTGAGGGAATGAACTGAAATAAAAAAAATCATATGTTAAAACACACTTATGCATTTTAATGTTTCATGGTTCATATGTCAGGTGAACAGTGAATGCTTAATACTGAGTTTTGTGTTTCCTATGCAATGTCAACAGACCTTATTTTGTTGGAGTCAGAAGCTACTGAGATCTAAGGAGTGATTACTGCTTACACCCTGTCCTCTATGGGAATTTATTTTAGGTATTTATTTTATGTATATATGGGAATTTATTTTACTAGAATGATTCTCGAAAACTAGAATATTGAAACTATTCTATAAGGGTCTGTCTTACTGTACAGAAAAGCATATGTCTGATGTCTTTTTTTTTCCACTAAAGAGTTTTTAATGATTAAACATCTATTAAATCACACATTAAGTATACATATATTAAAAAATGATGCAGGAGTCCAAGTAGTTCATACTTAAGAAAGCTATACCTGCCTATTTCTCATAGGCTCTTTTCCCTCCACTCCCATGGGGAAGGGAGAAGAAGAGAAAGGGAAATAGAGAAGGAGACGGGCAGAGAGGAAGAGATTTTTCTAGAAAGGGCATTTTCTATATTACATGAGCTCTCCAATTTATGCAAAGTCATCTCATCAGAACAACTCATTGTAGAGAGAAATTTGGTATAAAACCAGGCAGGCCCAAAGGTTTACAATAGCTTTCTTGTAATGATGCTTCCCTGATAACATACTCTGACAGAAACCCCCAAGGTTGTTTGACAATCAGGCTCAGAGCATCTTAATTAAATGTAATATAAAGTCAACTGAGAGCACTTGCTCTAAGTTTCCATAGAACTGAATCCAATGCTAAGTTGTAAAAAAAGTCCACATGCTATTTAAAGTTGCTTAAGAAATGCTCGTTCTTACGCAAGTCACGAGGTAGCCAAAGAATCGCTAAGCATCTACCAGAAAGCAAAATAAAAGGAAAAGTGATCATTAAGGAAGTATTAATGTTTATTTGATAAGTGATCTCCTGGGTCATACAGTACTTTCTGTGTATAGAAGTCCTCCGTGGACCAGCTACACTGGAGTTGTAGGTGACATTAATGCTTTCCCCAATGGATGAAGACTACAGTCTACCCTAGTCTTGAAAAGACTTTGAATATCAAGTTCAGGGCTGCCCCAAAGAAGAGAGGGAAGCACTGGTTAACTCTGGCCTCTCTCCCAGCACCAAAGTCACTTCTTTTTTTCAGTGAAGAGAAATGTTTGGGGCTCACAGACACCAGCTTGGAGGCGCCTGAATGACCTGAGGAGGCTGCTGTGACTGTGTTACTCACTCAGTCTTGTCTGACTCTGTGCCACCCATGGACTGCAGCCCACCAGGCTCCTCTGTCCATGGGATTTCCCAGGCAAGTGGGTTACCATGCCCTGCTCCAGAGGATCTCCCTGACCCAGGGATTGAACCTGTGTCTCCTGCATTGCAGGCGGTTTCCTTACTGACTGAGTCACTGACCTCCTAAAAATCTCCAGTCCACCAGGATGTCCAGCTTGGCCAGGTTATACCTAGGCATGAGAGGGAATCCCAGGCAGCACTTGAGAGGGAGTCTTTAGGTCAGGTTCTTTTCCTGCTGACCTATTTCCGCTTGAAATACACGTACTAACTTTTGGAAGATTGGTCACTAAACTACTGACATATTCCCTTATCAACCGAAAATTCTGCTATTTGATGAAAGCACATTTCTCAGAAAGACAATAGGAGGCTTTTCAAACAAGCTCACTCAAATTCCTTGGTTTTTAACCCTGGAAGCAGTATTTTTAGATACTGAGATGGACTGCAATGTAGTTCATTTTACTGAACTGAAGATGTCAGAGAGCTGAAGCTTTCTTCTTTGATCAAAGAAGAATGTGATTGGGGATTCCCTGATGGTCCAGTGGTTAGAACTCTGAGCTTCCACTGCAGGGTCACAGGTTTGATCCTTGGTTGGGGAAGTAAGATCTTGCATGCCTTGTGGCATGGCCAAAAGAAGAAGAAAAAAGAAGAGGAAGAAGGAGAAGAATATGATCAGCGATGCTGACCATCTCTAAGATCACCTCTGGAATGACGGTTGAAGGGATTCCCATTGTTTGGACCAGGTGCTGCTTAGAAAGCTAATAAAATGCATTTTGGACAATTTAAGTTCTGGACCTCATTCTGTAATGCTATTGTGAGGGTTAACCTCATGGGTCATCATCAAAATGTTCTTTTATTCCATACAGTATATGTAAGAGGCACTTTGGTTAAACATGTTCTATTAATAAATACCACTTTCTCCCTTCACCATCATAGTGACACTTCTCCTTATCATTTATGGGTTCAATACTGCAAACATCTAGGCTCAGTTCTTCGAGAACATTGTCTTGTAAATGGGGATCTAACTCTATGGCATTTCTTCATCATCAAACTGTCACCTTCCTTCTCATGTCCCACAAATGAGCACCAATAAGGTATATTATCATGCAAGAATTCTACTATTTCTTACTATGTACCCAAACAGAGCAGTCTCTCTTCAACCATCTTCTCCAGACTCATCATATTCTTTGGTTTAATTTAAAATTAAATAAGCAAATGAAACAAGAAGGATCCGATGAAGATGAGGAACAAGGCAAATGCAAGCGGCTGAGCTACTTGCCCTCTATGTTTCCTTCCATTCCCTCTCAAGTAGGAAAAAAAGGTGATTTGTGGGTTGAACTAGCCTTGGTCGTAATTCCATGCTGTCTTCGCCTATTAGAAAACTTGTCACCATAAACATTCTTCAAGACTACTGATGAAAACATTTGGAGTACTAAAATGTTGCTGCTGCTAAGTCGCTTCAGTCGTGTCCGACTCTGTGCGACCCCATAGATGGCAGCCCACCGGGCTCCCCCATCCCTGGGATTCTCCAGGCAAGAATACTGGAGTGGGTTGCCATTTCCTTCTCCAATGCATGAAAGCGAAAAGTGAAAGCGAAGTCGCTCAGTCGTGTCCGACTCCTAGCGACCCCATGGACTGCAGCCTACCAGGCTCCTCCATCCATGGGATTTTCCAGGCAAGAGTACTGGGGTGGGGTGATAATGAATAAACAGTGTGATAATTGCACCTTCAAGATTCACACCAATATAGCAACAAGAGACTCCTGTTAAGTTTCTGAAGGAGTCTGTGAGCACCAGGTTCATCTCCACTGCGTAGAGAAAATGCCTAAGGTGAGTACATTCGTCGCTGTCTCCCATGGCTGTGTGTACACGTGGATATATACTTGATGCCTTCTGGGCAAGAGGAAAGATGTGCTCTACGGTCTGAAGGTGTCCTCTGATGCCTGAACGTAGACAGAATGCGAATCAGCGCTCACTAGTACAGTCAGGTCGTCTGAGCAGCTTTGTCACAGAAGTCCCCAATTCTCTGCCGTCGACAGAAGCACTGGGTTTCGATTGTCTTTTCCTGGGCACTGGAGGAAAAGGCTGGGTTTCCCCTGAGGCCATCAAACCTCCGAGCTGTCGCTGTGGTGGCTCACCGAGGGCATCATGGGCTCACGGCTGCCAGGGTCCTTGGGCGCGTCCTTCCTCCTGGCACCCTTCTTGCCCTGGCGCATCATCACCGCGACGGCGGTGAGGATGACCGCCAGGAGTCCCACCGCGACGCCCCCCACCACCGTGAGCAGGCTGACCTCAGAGCTGGGACTGTTGAGCTCCCGGGGGAGGACGCCGTCAGGGGAAACCCTCCCGTGAAGGATCTGCTTCCTGCTGCTGCGGTCCAGGGCGATGTGCTGGATGTTTGTTCCCCGGTTGTTCTCAGCCCCGATTTCCCACGCCAGCGGAGGGCTGCTTCTGATCTCCCTCTTCTTCCGGCTCCTGGTAGCTGCCTGGGGCTTCCCTTGACTCACCAAGGAGTGGTACCGGTACTCCACGCTGCGTTTGCCAATGCCTCGGTTGGCGTTGTCTTTCGATCTTACTGTGTAGATGGTGTGTATGTACCATTCTCGACCCAAAGCAACCTAGAAACACAATTCTACTCATTAGAAGATTTAATCCTAGGCCAACCTAAAAATTCATGACTCTCTGCAAGAGAAATTCATAACAGAGATCATGAATAACCAGTTAATTTAGTCTGCAGAATTAATATATTTCATATTGTTACATGTGTAGTCTGCACAAGGCTTTGTGTAAAGCACTCTGTAAAATACTCTGTGCAACTCTTAAGGGAGCATGTGCTGGTAAATATTTGTCAGGGCTGCAGAGAACTCCAGACCACACAGTCTAACGTATTCACTTAAAAAATGAGTGGATGACACAGGTATGGAGAATAAATGAGTGGTTACCAGCAGAGGGGAGGGTCAACATAAAGATTGGGAAGTGGGAGATTAAAAAACTATTGGATGCAAGATAGGCTACAAGGATGTACTGTATGACACGGAGATAGAGCCAATATCTTGTAATATTAATCCCTGTAAATGAGACAGTAACCTTTAAAAAATGTATAAAAATTTAAAAATTAAGAAAAGTTTTAAAATGAGCAAATGAGAATACATAGCAGTTAAGTGACTTGCCTAATATCATTGAACTAATTAGAATCAGAGGCAGGACTAGAGGTAAGACTTTCTGAAGCTCAGAACTCTTTTTCTAGTGTGTCTTGCTGTGTATTTACATATAAGGCCATAGAAAACTTTTTCTGCTTTTTTCAGGGTCTGTGAAAAGAAGGTTCTTCAAAGACTTCAGGATTTGACTTCAGGTCAAATGCTTTGAAGGTTAACAATAAAAACAAACAAACGAACAAACAAAAAGTCAGGATTTCCCTGGTGGTCCAGTGGCTCAGTTTATGTGCTCCCAATGCAGGGGGCCTGAGTTCAATCCCTGGTCCGGGAACTAGATCCTGCATGCTGCAACTCAGAGTTCACGTGCTGGAACTAAAGATCCTGCTTGCTACAATTAAGACCTGGCACAGTCAAATAAATAAATTAACAAGTAAATATTTTAAAAAATCATACTTCAACTTCCTATTTGAAAACATTCAGGATAATAGACATTGTTCCTTAAATTCCCTCTTTAGCAAAATAGTGAAGTGAAAGTTGCTCAGTTGTGTCCAGCTCTTTGCGACCCCATGGACTATAGAGTTCATTCAATTCTCCAGGCCAGAATACTGGAGTGGGTAGTCTTTCCCGTCTCCAGGGGATCTTCCTAACCCATGGACCGAACCCAGGTCTTTAGCATTGCAGGTGAATTCTTTACCAGCTGAGCCACAAGAGAAACCCTTAGTGGAATCAGGGTAATATATTTCTCCAGCCCATCCTATTTGGTCAATTTTCAGTAAACATCCTAAAAGATGCACTTGCTACCCTAAGGATTCACAATGTGAACACATCTCTGAATATGTCTCATTTGTCTGCTCACTGTTATGGTCTCCTGGGTATCTTTCTACCTTCTGTCTCTAGGTTAGCTCTTCCTGTCTATGAAGAATGGAGATTTCTGTGCTGTGCACAATTGTTTTTCTGAGTCCAGCTGTTCATTTAAGATCACTCTAATAAAGATAGTCATGAAAAGTCAAATGAAAGGGGATTTTGAAGAAGACCACCAGAGTTCCTAACCAACAGGTTTAGATTTATACTCTGGGCTGAATAAGGGTCTTCATTACATATAGACATAAAACACGATGAATATATTGATAAACATAATAATAGCTAATATTTATGGAATGTTCATGATGCACTCAGGATGGTCCGGAGCTGTTTACATGCATTATCTTTCTCAAAGTTCACATTGACTCTACACAATACGGCAATTACTGCCTCTTACGTGGGAAACGTCTGAGGCAATCCGATGTTAAGTGGCTTGCAAGTGATTGCACAGCTGTCATAAGTAACCTTGTTACTTGCTCACCTGAAAGAGTGGCGTTGAGTCGACTTTAAATCCATCAGATCCAGGCTGATTCACTAAGAGGATAGCTTCAGGGTCATCCACCGCCAGTTTGGCATTAAACAGGACATTTCCAAAGCTGGTGGCTTGTGTTTCTGGTTGAGCTTTGTCCTTTAGGCAATAAGGAAAATGAGGATTGCTGTGGATAATGCCAACGTTTGTGAACAATGCCAACGTTTGTGAACACAGGAGGTTTTCCTATTAGTTTTGTGCAAGTACCCTTTACCATAAAATGTCACCATTTGGTTTCATTTTAAAAGATGCTTTTGTTTTAAAATAGAAGACAGAAACAATTAATTTTGTCTAATCTGGTGCATTGTTTGGGTCAGAGCACTTACCACAATTTTAAATCTATATAAGAGTGAAGGTGAATCAGCCAAGCAGCCGTATTCTGCATTCGTTGGATTGTACTTGGGAACGTAGCCGTCAGCCCCGGTGCACAGAAACACCTTCTCAATGCTGCAGTAAAAGGAATCACCTAGATTCTGGACCGGATCCACCATGACCCGACCGTAAATGATATCACCTGCAACAGACATGAGGAAATGTCCTTTCTGTTAAGGGATACGGTGTGTCTATGTGACACCGCAAACAGTTTATGACAATAATGACACTAACAATGGTATTCCCTTCTCTTCCTAATCCGGTATCAAATGTTGAAGAACTTCCTGCATGAGCTTCAGGGTCTCGTCCACTCCCAGGCCTCAGAGAGGACCACTTGGCAGATGACCACCAGTACTGAAGATTTATTGACCCTTACATGCCAGTGGGAATAACCTCGAGGCATGGCTTATAACTTAACATTCATAACATCCCGTTGTAGTTCAAGTCCAGTTTACACAATACATTAGTTGGCAAGACGTAGGCAAATCATTATAGGATAACACAAAAAGGAAAACACCAATAAAAAGCCGCCATTAGCTTTATTTGCTTTTAAAGGAGGGTTTAATGAAACTCCCTGGTATTTCCTCATCTATTTCACGGCCACTACTGACCACCTACTGTGTGTACAAGGCATTTTGCTAGGTTCTGGGAATATACCACTGAACAGGCACAACCCTAACCCAGGAGCTACATTCTCATGTACTTGACTGTATGAAATATTGAGTGTATGCAAATTGAAAAACAAAAAATGTTCAAGGAAAAAATTCCAGACTTGTTTCAAAAATCACTTAGTTAAGGGAAACCTCAGTTGGTAAAGAATCCGCCTGCAATGCAGGAGACCCTGGTTTGATACCTGGGTCAGGAAGCTCCCCTGGAGACAGGATAGGCTACCCACTCTAGTATTCTTGGGCTTCCCTTGTGGCTCGGCTGGTAAAGAATCCACCTGCAATGTGGGAGATCTGGGTTCAATCCCTGGGTTGGGAAGATCCTCTGGGGAAGGGAAAGGCTACCCACTCCAGTATTCTGGCCTGGAGAATTCCATGGACTGTAGAGTCCATGAGGTTGCAAAGAGTCAGACATGATTGAGAGACTTTCACTTCACTAGCGGAAATAAAGGTTGATTTTCTGAGAATTAAAATCATCCTGTAACATATATCTGGAGCCCCAGGTGCCTCAGTGGTAAAGAATCCACCTGCCAATGCTGGCAACCTACTCCAGTATTCTTGCCTGGAGAATCCCATGGACAGAGGAGCTGGAAGGCTATGGGGTCGCAAAGCACATTAAATACATATCCAGTTTCAGTGACCCCCTCCCCCATCCCTGCCAAAATGATAAAGACCCAGTTACGTTCTCAAAACCATAAAATAAGGTGTAATTGTCCCCCTCAATCACAATCCCAATAAAGCAAAGGACAACAGACACAATGGCAAACAGACAGAGCAGGCCTCTCGTTTGTAAAGTGATACCTTCTGCAAAGGCAACGTCGCTCTCCTGCCCAAATCCCATGGATCCATCAGACAGCCAGAGGCTCTTCTTGGAGAGGAGGTACATCTGGGTGTTCAAGCTAAACTCAGCCGCCACTGGGTCACTGACCTAAAACCAAGTGTAAAGCCCTCTTGTGTGTTGTTGATGGTTCTGGTGGTGCACAAACACATTATTTGCAGAAACACACACGCACTGTACTCTGGCATAAAAAACACTAAACTGCACTGTGATCAGTTTTCATGTCAACCAAACCGACTTAAGGAATTCTAACCCTGGCTTTGTCCTTCTTAAGAAGGCAAAATGGTCAACATTAAACCATTTCTTAAAACATTTTTTTTTGATGTGGATCATTTTTAAAGTCTTCATTGAATTCGTTACAGTATTGCTTCTGTTTTTTATGTTCTGGTTTTTTTGGCTGCTAGGCATGTGGGATCTTAGCTTCCTGACCAGGGATCAAAACCTGCACTCCCTGCATTGGAAGCTGAAGCCGTAACCACTGGACCACCAGGGAAGTTCCAAGGTTAAATCATCTTTTGAATGGGACTAACTAGTATTGCTTGAGCTTAATTCCACTGATTTATTGGGATATATAAAGGATGTGTAAATATCATGATCGGTGGAAGGCCAACATTTAGTGTAAGTTCTCATATTTCTTTTAATGTATATTGACAATTAGGTACTTTGAGGTAGCATAAACTACAGGATATTCATTCTCCTCAATGATCAAGAACAAGACAAAGAACTGCAGAACTCTGGGGAAAAGTCTCAAATCTCCAAGGCAGCAGACTCCAGAGGAGACCAGATCACATAAGAAAAAGTAACCCTTACATACTCTTAAACTGTGGATTTGATATACTGAACCAGTAAGGAATAAAGGACAATTCTTTCCTCTTTCCTTCCTTTCTTGCTCCCTTCCTGCCTGACTTCCTTTTTTCTCAGCATGCAAGAATTGAAGTCACTGGGTAAGAAATTTTTTTTTTTTACTGATAAAAGTAAACTATGCCTTTAACAAAGTGGGCTTCTACATGGGAAAAGGGACTTCCCTATAACTCAAACCGTAAAGAGTCTGCCCTCAATGAAGGAGACCAGGGTTTGATCCCTGGGTCTAGAAGATCCTCTGGAGAAGGGAATGGTAATTCACCCCAGTATTCTTGCCTGGAGAATCCCATGGACAGAAGAGCCTGGCGGGCTACAGTCCATGGGGTCGCAGAGTCAGACACGACTGAGCACCTAACACACACACACACACGTACACACGGGAAAAGCATTCTATGAGACACACCTGTTGGAAGCGGATGTCAAGGTCAAAAGTGATAGGCTCTCTGGGGTTGCAGGTGACAGGCAGGCGGTATTCCTGATGGGCTGGAGTGGTGCACGGAAGCAGTTTTACTGTGTAGGTTCCCGAGTAGTCACGGACCTTTAAGGAGCAGAGAGGTCGTGTTTTTCACTTAAAAATCTGAGGCACAATCAAAGGACGTAACAAAGATAAATGAAGAGTCTTAGTCACTTACTGCAAAGTCAGATACAAAGCTCCACTGCTGGACTGGCTGGTTATAGGTTGGTTCACTTCTTATGAGACGCAGGGAAAACGTTAGACCTGGATGATCGACTGACATGATCATTGAGCTTGTGAAGGATGCTAGAAAAGTGTCAACAACAATAAAGATCTAGTGGTTAAAAGGGTCATAACAGCTTAGAGTGTTCAAAGTGCCTTATGATACCTTATTTGCATGTATTCTTATAACAAGCCTGCAAAGTTGGTATAATTATCCTCATTTCTCAGATAAAGAAACTGGACTAAGAGTGACTGTGTGACTCTCTCCGGATCACACAGCGGGGATATGCGCCTTCTCATTCCTAATGCAGTGCTTTTTCCACTCTATCATTCTGCCAAAAAATAACTGTACAGAAATGCTCAGATGGTTCAAGGCTACTTTCCAGGGAGGCACAGCCGTTCAATCAAGGCTGATGTGAATGCATTCATTGTGCACTGAAGCTATGAAGTGAACCTCAGTCTACTCGCATCTGGGTAGACAGATCCGGGAAAACCCAATTTATAAATGGAGTCTAATTTTAATTAGATTGCCTCAATCGTGTCTAAACAAAGACTCAGTTTATTAGAAAGGTAGACATGCAGAAGGACACTGTAAAGACCAGGAAATCCTCATTTTTCCAAAACAGTCAGCTGCAATAAAGCTAAATGATTCTTTTTGGTTCTGTATTTTGGAACTCAGACTCACAAAATTACAGCAAACCATCTTTCTCTTCCTGTATCTTCAGCCTTAGTCTCTCTTTTGTTTAGAGCTTGGATCCAGAAAAAGGAAGGACACAGAAGACAGCACGTGAACTATTTTCCCCTTCCAATCTGACATGAGTTGGCACACCAGTAAAATGTGCAAGCCGGTTTAGCAATGTGAAGTTGAATAAGAAATTATTTCTGATGAAATGGAATTTTTAGAAAAGCTTAAACATGGGACATTAGTGACTGCCACATTATTGATATGCATAGCACAATCCGCCAAATTAGTAAAATTACGTAGCTAATACTTTAGAAAGTTAACATGTCTGAAACTAGGTATCATAGTTAAATGCTACTTCGGACACCATTATAACGGTCTCTTACAATGCCTGGAAAAGAGCTGTTCTTGTCAAAATTCAAATTTCTGAACAATGCATTTGAAGTAGAGAATGGGAATGTTGTGGCTATGCTCTCTATCTAAAGGAAAATTCCTCTTAATTAACTCGGTAGATTTTTCTTTTATTTCTTTTATTTAATTAATTTATTTTTTTGGCCATACCACGTGGCTTGTGATCTCTGTTCCTTGACTAGGGATTGAACCCAGGCCACAGGAAGTGAAAATGTTGGATCTTGGCCACTAGGGAGCTCCCGATAGTTTTCTTTTAAATTAACTTTAATCTTTTGGTATTTTCTCTAGAAGTCTACCGTGATGATTTTGTAGCTTATGAGACATATAGCTGAACAATAATTAAGCCCTTGTGTAGATACCTGCACATACATAATTCATTTGAAATTAAGGGCTTCAAAGCTCATAGGTAAGCATGTGGAAACACATGCAAATATGGAAAACCTATCTTCTTGTTGTCTGGAGAGCAGCTGTTTGTGGGTAATGGGGCTTACCAGGATGTGACAGCACAAACAAGCCATGGAACTGAGCCTCCGTCTTGAAGTTCACGACCAAACGCCCCTCTTCACCGATGCGCATGCTGGTTGGGTAGAGAGAACCTAGGATGGGATGATGCACAAGGGTGGAAATATTGGTGACCAGCAGCTCCTCATGTATCGGGTTTCTTCCAAAACCAAATTCAGATTCATCTCATCTTTAAGCATTCTAGCCAAACAGTATTATCAGAAAAATTCTAAGTGATCAGAAAGACAGAAGTATTCTTATTTTGTTCTAACAAGAAGAATTGTCTGGAAGGCAGGCAAAATAGAATTAGGTCATACGAGTGAGGTCCATATGAAATATACAGATTGACGACAATAGGCCAAGGTATTTTTGAAAGCTTTAGTCTACATAAATTAAGTAAATTGAGAGACAGAATGAACTGGTCAAACTTTGAAGATCTGCACATGTAGGTGGAAACAGGTTTTTGTTCTCCAGAATAATTCCAAATGTTATAGGCTTAATGAAAACTCCAAAGCCTTCCTAAGAAATTTAGCAAGTTGATCAAAGTTGGCTCCAGGTATAAGAAGGAAACATGAGATTTTTATGTGGAAGCTGAGAACTGAAAGATGAATCTGCAGTAAGATTCACTTAAATATTTGGAGGGAATGATGCTGAAGCTGAAACTCCAGTACTTTGGACACCTCATGCAAAGAGTTGACTCATTGGAAAAGACTCTGATGCTGGGAGGGATTGGAGGCAGGAGGAGAAGGGGACGACAGAGGATGAGATGGCTGGATGGCATCACGAACTCGATGGACGTGAGTTTGAGTGAACTCCGGGAGTTGGTGATAGACAGGGAGGCCTGGCGTGCTGCGATTCATGGGGTCGCAAAGAGTTGGACACGACTGAGTGATTGAACTGAACTGAACTGAAGGCAAGATATGGGATTAAAACATTTGCAGTGATCTAAAAGGTTTATTCAGGGTGATCATATTACCTTTCACATAGCCTTAAAGTAATCTTAATCTGTTTAAGATAATAGATCTTGAGATTTTTGAGAAAATATCAACAGTATTTTCTCTCTGGCTCCTAATGATGGTCAGACATGGAAGGAACCAGAACAGCAGTATGTGCCTGAAAAGAAACCGCATTAATTCTACCAATGGAGTAATTCACTTTATGCTTATCGACTTTGAATTATGGTTCTGACACTGAGATTGAAACTAAGTTATTGTTTGGAGCAAATGATTTTGGGGCCCAACAGTTAGTGGCTCACACCACCACTCTTCCAAGGCATTCAGCTTAAGTATTACAAAATAATAGAATTTTTAAACTGAAAGAATATTAGAAGTCTAGTCTATCTTTCATAAGAAGTTGAGTGCCAGAGATTAAGCAATACGTTTGAGATCACACAGCTAGTTAGCTGTAAACCCAGAAATAGAATCTGGGACACAATTTATACTAGGCTTTAGAATGCCTCTCCCACTTTCAGAAACAAAAATGTGGAAGTTTTTCTCTGAATTCATTCTTTTCTTTCAATTGGAACTTCCTCCATCCATTATCTAAAATCTAGAGGGAGAGAGAGATTGTGTTGAGTACCGCATGAGCGATTAATTACCTTAAATGGACATTATATTTAACAGTTCCAAATGCAAAAATTTGAGGCATTGATATAATTTAGTTAAAATAGATTTTTCCATACAAAATGAAATTATTTTAAAGTATGAACTATAACAGTACAATTATTGAAAGTTGCTTCCCTTATTTTTAGCTGCAGTAACAATGTCACTTAAGTCATTCATATAGGTAAGAAAAATTTTAATTTTCCAAGTCTCTGTTAACTCACCTTGGAGTTCAGCTTCTGGGGGGCTGCCAATTCCATCGGTCCACAAGATGGCAGTGTCATACACGAATGTCAGCCGGAGTTCAGACTTCAAGTCAAAATGCTGCCAGCCTCCGACCCCAACGGGGGAGTGGAACACGTAGGAGACATACAGAGGGACTCGAAGAGTCACGTAGGACTGCACTAGGTTTAGGACCTAAAACGATACAATTATATCTATCAGCACCATCCGGGGTTAATTAAACACACTTAATTTTGTACAAGCCATTTTCTCCTTTCACTTATCTGAAGATTTTGAGTTAATCATCGAGGGAAAGAAATGATAGCATTTACAACACTACTGCCCCCTCACTTAATTTTGGATTGGGGTCATGGAGGATAAATAATTATGTACTGAGTGCCTACCACTGACATCGTGTTGGGTTCACAAATAAAGCTATTCAATATTTTCATTCTCTCCCATAATTGTATTTATAGGCATGTGTGGATGACTGAATGAATGGATAGAGGGGTGAAGGATAGAGACAGGAAAGTTAAGACTGAAAGAAATAAAGCAAATTTCCCAGCAGAAATTTCCCACTTCCTCCTGGAGTAGCCCTGCCAGTAACAGAAACCAGTCTTTGGCCCATGCATATTCTACTCTTTCACACTTGATTATATTCCAAACAAAGCTGAGCATTGTCTTATGATCACCTAACAAAGGTTATCATCCTTAATTCTCAGAATAGCTCTGAAGAATAGCAGGGCAAAGACAACTATCTTCTTCTACATGAGGAAATGGGCTTAGGTCAGATCATACTGCTCACAAGTTTGAGTCAGGTTTTCTGATATATCTGTTTCTCCTTCTACACTGAGCTGGCAATAAGAATCACACATGCGAGTTATTGAATAATTAAAAACATAATAACCTCTCACTTATCATGTTTTCATGGAGTTAAAAGTAAACTCCTCAAATCACAAAATGACCACCTGAATCACGAACAAAAATATGTCAAACGAAAACCATCTGAGGCTTCCCTCATGGTTACGAATCTGCTTGCCAATGCAAGGGATGCAGGTTCGATCCCTGATCTGGGAAGAAAAGATCCCACATGCTGTGGAGTAACTAAGCCCGTGCACTAAAACTATGGAGGCTGTGCCCTACAGTCGGTGCTCCACAACAAGAAAAGCCAGCTCAGTGAGAAGCCCTTGCATTGCAACTAAAGCAAGCCTGCCCAGGAACGAAGACCAAGCACAACCAAAAATAAGCAAATAAAAGAAAACCATCCACCAAGCTGTGGATTATTTGGTTCTCAGCTGTGTAGTAGCTAACAGTCCCCATTATCTGCTAATGTATCCAGCAGAAGAGGGGCTTTACATCGAGGTCTTTTAAGATAGCATTTTCTAGGACTTGCTATTCTTGCAGTCATTGAGAAACTGATCTTGAAGTGCAGTTTTAACACCCTGACAGTGTAATGGAGAGTGACTGCTAATCCATATGCCACCAGTAATTAAGTGGACTATTTCATCCTGTGATTTTAATAAACACTCATTAAAAAAATAGGCTGCAGACATGGATTCCCAATTAAACTAAAAGAATAATTTTGCCTACATTACACACTATCCATCAAATGTTACCGAGTGTGCTATTTTGGAGAAAACTAACATTGATGCCCTAGGGACAAGTTACTTGGTGTAGAGCTCCCTTACTATTTCTTACTTGATTTCATTTGATTTCACTGGTAAACTAGAGTTTAGTTGTTTCTGGATGTGGAATCAGCATCTTATTGCAGCTTCTTCTCAGCTTAGAATCTCTGTCTAAAGGAACTGGAACCTAAATGGAACTAGGTAATCATTCAGGTCATTTACCTGTTCGTGCCTATAAAAATGAAGACTGCAATGCATTCATTTAATTTCTAAATGTCATGTGAATGAGCAGTTAATTTTCTTAATCCAGTACATCAAACAGACTACATTTTAATATGCCATCAATAAACATAATTTTAATGTAATTTTTTTAAAATATTTTTATTTATTTATTTGGCTAGCTGTGGTATGTGGGATTTTGTTTCCAGACCAGGAATGGAACCTGTGCCCCCTTGCATTGAAATGCATGCAATCTTAACCACTGGACCACCAGGGAAATCCCTAATGTAATATTTTAAATTATTATTTTTTTGCACCAAGTCTTTGAAAGCTGGTATGAATTTTACATGCACAGCACATCTCATTTTGGACTAACCCCGTTCTGAATGCTCAATGGCTACACATGGCTAATGACTGCCATATTGGACAGCACAGATTAGACTCTTCTACCTGAGGTCTTTTAATTAGAACACACATTGAAAACAATACCATTTAAAAATATTTGAGAGTCATGTATCAATAGTCATGATATTCTATGTGGGATATGTGATAGCCATGATATTCTATGTGGGATATGTGACTTGTGCTTAGGTCAAAGAAAACTGAGCCAAGTTGTTAGAATCTTACTTGAGAATTTCCCACTGGTTGAGATTTTTTTTCTGTTGCTGCTTTTGTTGACAGACACATGTCTACATCATCAAGACGGTGGTGTGTGTGAATGTGTAAGGACAGCTCATAGATCTCAATAGCTTGAAGTCTCAATGAAGTGTGTACTTAGCTACTCAGTGGAGGACATTGTTTGAACAAGTTAGAACTCTTAGCCAAGGTCTCTTGAGTAATAGCAGTCTACACATCCAGGAACACTTGGATGGAGATCTTGGCATCTGTCCCATTAGACGCCTTTCTGAACAACTGTGGTATCAGAGATGAATGACGTATCTTGAAACAAGGAGGAGTCAATACTAGTCCACAAATTCTTTAGGAATAAGGACAACTTTATAGGACATTACAATAGTAGAATCAGAAATAATCTAAATGACCAATAATAGAAGAACGGTTAAATAATTATGATGGCACACCAACAAGGTGAAAGATCAAGTTCAGTTCAGTTCAGTCACTCAGTCATGTCCGACTCTTTGTGACCCCATGAACCGCAGCACGCCAGGCCTCCTTGTCCATCACCAACTTCTGGAGTCTACCCAAACTTGTGTCCATTGAGTCGGTGATGCCATCCAACCATCTCAACCTCTGTTGTCCCTTCTCCTCCCACCCTCAATCTTTCCCAGCATCAAGGTCTTTTCCAATGAGTCAGCTCTTCGCATCAAATGGCCAAAGTATTGGAGTTTCGGCTTCAACATCAGTCCTTCCAATGAGCACCCAGGACTGATCTCCTTTAGGATGGACTGGTTGGCTCTCCTTGCAGTCCAAGGGACTCTCAAGAGTCTTCTCCAACACCACAGTTCAAAAGCATGACTTCTTCTGCGCTCAGCTTTCTTTATAGTCCAACTCTCACACCCATACATGACTACTGGAAAAACCACGGCCTTGACTAGTGGGACTTTTGTTGGCAAAGTAATGTCTCCGCTTTTTAAAATGAAATATCAAGTAGTAACCAAAACTCATGTTTATGAAGGACCTCCTTGATGATCTGGTAGTTAAGAATCGGCCTGCCGATGCAGGTGACGTGGGTTTGATTTCTGGTTCAGGAAGATTCCACATGCCACCGGGCAGCTAAGCCCACACACTGCAACTACTGAGCCTGTGCACCCTAGAGCCTGTGCTCTGCAACAACAGAAGCCTCTGCAATGAGAGGCTCACACACTGCAACTAGAGAGTAGCCCATATTCGCTGCAACAAGAGAAAGCCTGTGTGCAGCAATGAAGACTCAGTGCAGCTGAAAATAAATAAATAAATATAAGGGCTTCCCTGAGGACTCAGTGGTAAAGAATCTGCCTGCCAAGGCAGGAGACACGAGTTCAATCCCTGGTCCAGAAAGATCCGACATGCTGTGGAGCAACTAAGCCAGTGAGCCACCACTACTGAAGCCTACATGCTCCAGAGCCTGTGCTCCGCAACAAGAGAGTAGCCCTGCTCGCTGCAACTAGAGAAAAGCCCACACAGCAATAAAGACCCAGAAAAGCCAATAAATAAATAAAATTTAAAAACACAGAAAAAATCATGTATGTGATGAATTTTCCTTGTCAAGGGGGAAAAGGATTATAATATGTTAAATTAAAAAGCCATAACCAAAGAGTATAAATAATATGCTGTCACTATTACAAATGTATATACATATTGAAAAGAGACTAGAAAATATGCCTGTGTACAGTGATTGTGGAATAAGGAGTGAGTTCTTTTGTAAACTTTTGGTTTCCCAGCTTTCCATAGTACTATCATTACTTTCACTAACCAAAAAAACCTATGTCACTAAAAATAGTGACAAACTTGACAACACAGGAAGCAATGTACTTCATGAAAGTTATACATTTTGGATTCTTCTTGCTATTTCTCGCAAAATGATTTAGAGTGGCTTACCCATTTTTTTTTTTTTTTAAGAGTAAATTGGTATGCTAAGTGGAAAATAATGGGATGGAAAGAGATGACTTCTAACCCAGAGGTGTACGTTTCTAAATCAAACAGTTTTTTTTTTTAAAGGAAAATTATTCCACTAATCAAAACAACTAAGAAAAAACATGCATACTTTTCCAGAATCATATTATGTCTTTTCATGAGTAAACTGCCATTTCATGTGATTGAGGTTGAATTTCTGCAACTTGTTCATTCTCCTTGAACAATGTTATCTGTTGCTAATAAGGTGAGAGTTAAACCTCTGATCTTTCAATCCTGCTGACCAGGCTGTGAAAGGTGGAATGAACTGAGATCTTTCAGTCTTAAGAGAAGTTGTCTACAAGAGAAAGTCTCCAGAAGAATCCAACAGTTTAAAAATTTAGTTTAACTGTAATAACTATTTTGCATCACTAGCGTTTTTCATTGTGTACCCAAACAATTTAAAAGTTTATTCATAAAAGAGGTCACACAAAACAATGGAGCAGAATAATTTTCAATTTTTCTCTATTTCTCTCTTCCTGCTGTATCTGCTTTTACATTTTAGAAACTATTAAGAGGGATTTTATTCACTCAATAAAATGTCCAGATAAGTATCTTGATGTGGTTAAGAGCAGAAACTAACTATTAAGAGGGATTTTGACGCTGACTATCATTAGAGAAATTCCAAATTTCTTTTTGTTGGAAAGTAAATTGTTAACTTTTATAAGAGTGAGTATTTAACTCCTGTAACTCGACTTGGAGGGAGTTTAACATCTGTGTTTGATGTCCTCACCAGGTACCCATACAGACCCTGGCACAGAGTAAGTGCTTATTGAATATTTCTTTAATGAATAAGTGGGCAATAAATTAGATAGAGAAAGAACTAGTCTTACATGTGTGTGTGCTCAGCTGTGTCTGACTTTTTGCAACCCTTTGTATTGTAGCCTGCTAGGCTCCTCTGTCCACTGGATTTTTCAGGCAAGAATACTGGTGTGGGTTGCCATTTCTTACTCCAGTTGATCTTCCTGTCCCAGCGACTGAAACCACATCTCCTGCATTGCAGGCGGATTTTTTTTACTGCTGAGCCACAATGAATAAGATAGAAAAAGCAGAACCAGTCTTAATATTAGCTAAAACTAGTTGTAGTCAAACTGAATAAAACTTAATAAAACTTCATTTGCTGATAACAGGGAACTGTCTTGTATATTTCATGTGATTCCTTCAGTTTGGCAACTCTGTCTTGTAGGTTAAATAATTTGAAGCTGGGAGGTTAGACAAGCCAGAACCTTTAAGAGTGTGCTACAAAGAGCTTTTTAATCACAAAGAAAAATGCAGAGACCTGGCAATATTTCCAGGCAGTAGCTTTTGCTACTAAGAACATTAAAGATAAAAATCGGTCCTTCATCATGTTGTTCCTGGCAGAAGCAATTACCACTTAGTAAAATTTGTTTGTATAGTGATTACCTTGATCTAAGTTGGCAAGTCTAGAAAGGAACTAGAAGAGAGAAAGGCACATCTATTCTCTGCTTGGCCAGGGAGATGTGGTATTGGCAGAGGACAAACAGACATGGGGTTATTTCTGTTCTTGTATCAGGGACAGAGAACAAAGTTTATTTATCTTTCTTGCAATTTCGTCTGTGGCCATAACCATTCCTCATATTCACCCAACTAAATGACACTGAATTCACTCAATTAAATGTCCAGATAAGTATCATGATGTGGTTAAGAGCAGAGGCTTACAAACGAATTGAATTGGGATGAATTATTCAAATTCTCTTTGCTTCAGCATCTCCAAAAAGGGAAACAAATTCGTATTTGTCTCATAGTGTTATTGTGAGGGCAGATTTAGTGGAAGAATGTAAGGTACTTAGACATGATGATAGGTATATAGTAAACGTTAAACAGATGTGAGCTATACTATTATTGTCTTCCCTGACGCTCAGTTGGTGGAGAATCCGCCTACAATGCAGGAGATGCAGGGTCGATCCATGGCTTAGGAAGATACCCTGGAGTACGAAATGACAACCCACTCCGGTATTCTTGCTGGGAAAATCCCATGAACAGAGGAGCCTGGCAGGCTACAGTCCATGGCGTCCCAGAGAGTCGGACACAACTGAAGTGACTGAGCAGAGGGTAACTGCGGGCTTTTCAGTAGGGAAGCCTGTCGGGATTGCATGTAGAAAAGACAGAAAAGTACTGCCATTTTGCAGAGAAGATAGAGAACATTCTTGAGACTAGAAAGTGACCATAGACTAGATAAGACCTACAGAGAAGCTCCATGGTATGAAGAGCTTTTTAACAAACAAGAACCAGAAGAACAATGGAATCCTATTACTATGTCCCATTGTGTTTATGCCAGTAGAGCCCATGACTCTAGCAAGATCCTGAGAGAAGAGCATCCAGCCAGAATCCAGGAATGATTTACTAATGGATCAAAAACAGGCTTTGTAAGGAACAATCAAAAGACTGGAGATACTTGTCCTCTAAAGAAAAAGGCTGATGTAGATGTGCTAACGTGAATCTTTATTCTGGGTATAGGACTTTGTTTCTTTCATGTTTCTTCCAGGTGCCAAAGAGGGGGATTTGATGAGCTAACACTTATGAGGTTACTTAAACCTGCCCAAGAAGACGAAGCTAGAAAATGTCAGAGCCAACTTTAGGCCTGCATTTGCTAAATTTCAATATGCAGGCTCTTTACACCATTCTATACTGTCTTCCTGTTGGTGTTCTTACTTGGGATTTTTAGTAATTCAAGCAAGTTTCTGGGTATTTGGTGCTTTTAGAGGATGTAGAGATAAAGTCTCACATCCTTGGAGTCCAATAGATCCCAGACATAAAATACATGGCCATTCGACATCAACACCAGCAGAACTGGTCAGGATTTACAGCTTTGCTCTGGGAGTAAACCCACAGTTACGATCCACGTTTCCCTTGCTACTAGTTTTCTTAAATTTTAACATCACAGGAATATAGCACAGAAAGAACTATAGACTCATGGTTAAATTTTGAAAGACAAGATATATTCTGGATACCATTTGACACTTTAATGTATGCACGTGTGCTAAGCCTGCCAGGCTCCTCTGTCCATGGGATTCTTCAGGCAAGAATACTGGAGTGGGTTGCTGTGCCCTCTTCCAGGGATCTTCCCTACCCAGGGATTGAACCCGTACCTCTTACATCTACTGCATTAGCAGGCAGGGTCTTTACCACTAGTGCCACCTGGGAAGCCCTAGTTTAATGTATAAGCCTACTTATATAAACATTTTGTTCAGCCAGGTAGGATGGAGCAAGAGTTTTAATTCAAATACTCATTTCAAATTTAAGCTGCTGCTGCTGTTGCTGCTAAGTCGCTTCAGTCGTGTCCGACTCTGTGCGACCCCATAGATGGCAGCCTACCAGGCTCCCCCGTCCCTGGGATTCTCCAGGCAAGAATACTGGAGTGGGTTGCCATTTCCTTCTCCAATGCATGAAAGTGAAAAGTGAAAGTGAAGTCGCTCAGTCGTGTCCGACTCTTAGCGACCCCATAGACTGTAGCCTACTAGGCTCCTCCGTCCATGGGATTTTCCAGGCAAGAGTACTGGAGTGGGGTGCCATTGCCTTCTCCTCAGATCTAAGCTACACCCTATATACTTTAGATTCTCTATTATAACTGCTAATGAAGACCTTGCTTCACCACCATTTTAACAACTTTGCTGCTGATGGTGGTGGTGATGGGGGGTGGACTGTGTGTATGTGTGTGTATTTTTATGTGTAAATGTCTGTCTGTGTAGTACGAAGAGGAATAAGTAATTGTAGAGTAGAAATAACAATAGTAATTGTAGAGTAGAATAAGCTTTAAATGAAAATACTTTTGACTGTGTTAGTGATAGATTATGTTAGTGATGGACTATGTTAGTGATGATCCAGATAAGGAAGAAAAGGGGAGAAACTAGAAAGATAAAGGAGGCAAAATGGAGGTAGACGGAGAAAAAGATAGATGGTAGGTAAAGAAGAAAGTAAGGAGGGAGAGAAAAACTGGACTGACTCTGAGGACTAAATCCTTATTTTAGATGGTTCATGATACATCCCAGGCATCTGGAACACAACACAAAAAATGCAAATGTATACTTCAAAGAGAAATTAGTATTTGCAGTTTTATAATATCAGAGTAGATTTGGAGCTTACAGCATAGTTATATGGTGTCCTTTGAATCCAAAGATAATGCTACTGACGCATTGCTTAAAAAAAGACATAGGTTTCTAGAAATAGACATGGATTTTTATAGCACTCATGCCAATCACCGACTCTTTCTTGTGCCCAATAACCTACATCACCAAGATGGAAAACAGAAGCTGGGACTTCTGTCCAATCGGTTTGTCCAGTGACCAAAGCTGAGATGTTAAACGTCCATACCTGTCCATCGGTTCCAATGGTCCCTCCACAGTCAGTGAGCAGCTCAGACATGTCGTAGTAGCTAACAAACTCCCATAAGCAGGCCTCTAGGTTCAGGTTTCGGTAGAAGCGTAAGGTATTGGAACCTCTGATAGATGAGCTGTACTGGTAAGGATAAGTCTCTCCAATTATGTCTGGATTTTTGGTAGCATCAGTCAAGAAACCGTGGTGGGTCTTTACTTCGGTGTAGTCCAAGAGGTTGGAGCACTTGTGGTTTCCAACACGGGTGCCATCAGGGCTGAGTGTGAGCTCAAAGTTGGAAAGCTCTTTGGTAGAGATTACAGGGAGCATGCCTACAAGGAATTGTGATAATCACTGTTACCATTTTCACCAACAGCAAAAGGCTTTGAACACTTGCTTTATAATCCCTTTATCTCTTGAAAAGGTAAGTGAGCAGTGATGGCTCAGATGGTAAAGAATTGCCTGCAATGCAGGAAACCAGGGTCCAATCCCTGGGTTGGGAAGATCCCCTGGAGAAAGGAATGGCAATTCACTCCAGTACTCTTGCCTGGAAAATCTCATGGACGGAGGAGCCTGGTGGGCTGCAGTCCATGGGGTCACTAAGAGTCGTATCTTTCAATCCTGCTGACCAGGCTGTGAAAGGTGGAATGAACTGAGATCTTTCAGTCTTAAGAGAAGTTGTCTACAAGAGAAAGTCTCCAGAAGAATCCAACAGTTTAAAAATTTAGTTTAACTGTAATAACTATTTTGCATCACTAGCGTTTTTCATTGTGTACCCAAACAATTTAAAAGTTTATTCATAAAAGAGGTCACACAAAACAATGGAGCAGAATAATTTTCAATTTTTCTCTATTTCTCTCTTCCTGCTGTATCTGCTTTTACATTTTAGAAACTATTAAGAGGGATTTTATTCACTCAATAAAATGTCCAGATAAGTATCTTGATGTGGTTAAGAGCAGAAACTAACTATTAAGAGGGATTTTGACGCTGACTATCATTAGAGAAATTCCAAATTTCTTTTTGTTGGAAAGTAAATTGTTAACTTTTATAAGAGTGAGTATTTAACTCCTGTAACTCGACTTGGAGGGAGTTTAACATCTGTGTTTGATGTCCTCACCAGGTACCCATACAGACCCTGGCACAGAGTAAGTGCTTATTGAATATTTCTTTAATGAATAAGTGGGCAATAAATTAGATAGAGAAAGAACTAGTCTTACATGTGTGTGTGCTCAGCTGTGTCTGACTTTTTGCAACCCTTTGTATTGTAGCCTGCTAGGCTCCTCTGTCCACTGGATTTTTCAGGCAAGAATACTGGTGTGGGTTGCCATTTCTTACTCCAGTTGATCTTCCTGTCCCAGCGACTGAAACCACATCTCCTGCATTGCAGGCGGATTTTTTTTACTGCTGAGCCACAATGAATAAGATAGAAAAAGCAGAACCAGTCTTAATATTAGCTAAAACTAGTTGTAGTCAAACTGAATAAAACTTAATAAAACTTCATTTGCTGATAACAGGGAACTGTCTTGTATATTTCATGTGATTCCTTCAGTTTGGCAACTCTGTCTTGTAGGTTAAATAATTTGAAGCTGGGAGGTTAGACAAGCCAGAACCTTTAAGAGTGTGCTACAAAGAGCTTTTTAATCACAAAGAAAAATGCAGAGACCTGGCAATATTTCCAGGCAGTAGCTTTTGCTACTAAGAACATTAAAGATAAAAATCGGTCCTTCATCATGTTGTTCCTGGCAGAAGCAATTACCACTTAGTAAAATTTGTTTGTATAGTGATTACCTTGATCTAAGTTGGCAAGTCTAGAAAGGAACTAGAAGAGAGAAAGGCACATCTATTCTCTGCTTGGCCAGGGAGATGTGGTATTGGCAGAGGACAAACAGACATGGGGTTATTTCTGTTCTTGTATCAGGGACAGAGAACAAAGTTTATTTATCTTTCTTGCAATTTCGTCTGTGGCCATAACCATTCCTCATATTCACCCAACTAAATGACACTGAATTCACTCAATTAAATGTCCAGATAAGTATCATGATGTGGTTAAGAGCAGAGGCTTACAAACGAATTGAATTGGGATGAATTATTCAAATTCTCTTTGCTTCAGCATCTCCAAAAAGGGAAACAAATTCGTATTTGTCTCATAGTGTTATTGTGAGGGCAGATTTAGTGGAAGAATGTAAGGTACTTAGACATGATGATAGGTATATAGTAAACGTTAAACAGATGTGAGCTATACTATTATTGTCTTCCCTGACGCTCAGTTGGTGGAGAATCCGCCTACAATGCAGGAGATGCAGGGTCGATCCATGGCTTAGGAAGATACCCTGGAGTACGAAATGACAACCCACTCCGGTATTCTTGCTGGGAAAATCCCATGAACAGAGGAGCCTGGCAGGCTACAGTCCATGGCGTCCCAGAGAGTCGGACACAACTGAAGTGACTGAGCAGAGGGTAACTGCGGGCTTTTCAGTAGGGAAGCCTGTCGGGATTGCATGTAGAAAAGACAGAAAAGTACTGCCATTTTGCAGAGAAGATAGAGAACATTCTTGAGACTAGAAAGTGACCATAGACTAGATAAGACCTACAGAGAAGCTCCATGGTATGAAGAGCTTTTTAACAAACAAGAACCAGAAGAACAATGGAATCCTATTACTATGTCCCATTGTGTTTATGCCAGTAGAGCCCATGACTCTAGCAAGATCCTGAGAGAAGAGCATCCAGCCAGAATCCAGGAATGATTTACTAATGGATCAAAAACAGGCTTTGTAAGGAACAATCAAAAGACTGGAGATACTTGTCCTCTAAAGAAAAAGGCTGATGTAGATGTGCTAACGTGAATCTTTATTCTGGGTATAGGACTTTGTTTCTTTCATGTTTCTTCCAGGTGCCAAAGAGGGGGATTTGATGAGCTAACACTTATGAGGTTACTTAAACCTGCCCAAGAAGACGAAGCTAGAAAATGTCAGAGCCAACTTTAGGCCTGCATTTGCTAAATTTCAATATGCAGGCTCTTTACACCATTCTATACTGTCTTCCTGTTGGTGTTCTTACTTGGGATTTTTAGTAATTCAAGCAAGTTTCTGGGTATTTGGTGCTTTTAGAGGATGTAGAGATAAAGTCTCACATCCTTGGAGTCCAATAGATCCCAGACATAAAATACATGGCCATTCGACATCAACACCAGCAGAACTGGTCAGGATTTACAGCTTTGCTCTGGGAGTAAACCCACAGTTACGATCCACGTTTCCCTTGCTACTAGTTTTCTTAAATTTTAACATCACAGGAATATAGCACAGAAAGAACTATAGACTCATGGTTAAATTTTGAAAGACAAGATATATTCTGGATACCATTTGACACTTTAATGTATGCACGTGTGCTAAGCCTGCCAGGCTCCTCTGTCCATGGGATTCTTCAGGCAAGAATACTGGAGTGGGTTGCTGTGCCCTCTTCCAGGGATCTTCCCTACCCAGGGATTGAACCCGTACCTCTTACATCTACTGCATTAGCAGGCAGGGTCTTTACCACTAGTGCCACCTGGGAAGCCCTAGTTTAATGTATAAGCCTACTTATATAAACATTTTGTTCAGCCAGGTAGGATGGAGCAAGAGTTTTAATTCAAATACTCATTTCAAATTTAAGCTGCTGCTGCTGTTGCTGCTAAGTCGCTTCAGTCGTGTCCGACTCTGTGCGACCCCATAGATGGCAGCCTACCAGGCTCCCCCGTCCCTGGGATTCTCCAGGCAAGAATACTGGAGTGGGTTGCCATTTCCTTCTCCAATGCATGAAAGTGAAAAGTGAAAGTGAAGTCGCTCAGTCGTGTCCGACTCTTAGCGACCCCATAGACTGTAGCCTACTAGGCTCCTCCGTCCATGGGATTTTCCAGGCAAGAGTACTGGAGTGGGGTGCCATTGCCTTCTCCTCAGATCTAAGCTACACCCTATATACTTTAGATTCTCTATTATAACTGCTAATGAAGACCTTGCTTCACCACCATTTTAACAACTTTGCTGCTGATGGTGGTGGTGATGGGGGGTGGACTGTGTGTATGTGTGTGTATTTTTATGTGTAAATGTCTGTCTGTGTAGTACGAAGAGGAATAAGTAATTGTAGAGTAGAAATAACAATAGTAATTGTAGAGTAGAATAAGCTTTAAATGAAAATACTTTTGACTGTGTTAGTGATAGATTATGTTAGTGATGGACTATGTTAGTGATGATCCAGATAAGGAAGAAAAGGGGAGAAACTAGAAAGATAAAGGAGGCAAAATGGAGGTAGACGGAGAAAAAGATAGATGGTAGGTAAAGAAGAAAGTAAGGAGGGAGAGAAAAACTGGACTGACTCTGAGGACTAAATCCTTATTTTAGATGGTTCATGATACATCCCAGGCATCTGGAACACAACACAAAAAATGCAAATGTATACTTCAAAGAGAAATTAGTATTTGCAGTTTTATAATATCAGAGTAGATTTGGAGCTTACAGCATAGTTATATGGTGTCCTTTGAATCCAAAGATAATGCTACTGACGCATTGCTTAAAAAAAGACATAGGTTTCTAGAAATAGACATGGATTTTTATAGCACTCATGCCAATCACCGACTCTTTCTTGTGCCCAATAACCTACATCACCAAGATGGAAAACAGAAGCTGGGACTTCTGTCCAATCGGTTTGTCCAGTGACCAAAGCTGAGATGTTAAACGTCCATACCTGTCCATCGGTTCCAATGGTCCCTCCACAGTCAGTGAGCAGCTCAGACATGTCGTAGTAGCTAACAAACTCCCATAAGCAGGCCTCTAGGTTCAGGTTTCGGTAGAAGCGTAAGGTATTGGAACCTCTGATAGATGAGCTGTACTGGTAAGGATAAGTCTCTCCAATTATGTCTGGATTTTTGGTAGCATCAGTCAAGAAACCGTGGTGGGTCTTTACTTCGGTGTAGTCCAAGAGGTTGGAGCACTTGTGGTTTCCAACACGGGTGCCATCAGGGCTGAGTGTGAGCTCAAAGTTGGAAAGCTCTTTGGTAGAGATTACAGGGAGCATGCCTACAAGGAATTGTGATAATCACTGTTACCATTTTCACCAACAGCAAAAGGCTTTGAACACTTGCTTTATAATCCCTTTATCTCTTGAAAAGGTAAGTGAGCAGTGATGGCTCAGATGGTAAAGAATTGCCTGCAATGCAGGAAACCAGGGTCCAATCCCTGGGTTGGGAAGATCCCCTGGAGAAAGGAATGGCAATTCACTCCAGTACTCTTGCCTGGAAAATCTCATGGACGGAGGAGCCTGGTGGGCTGCAGTCCATGGGGTCACTAAGAGTCGGACACGACTGAGCGACTTCACTTTCACTTTTCACTTTCATGCACTGGAGAAGGAAATGGCAACCCACTCCAGTGTTCTTGCCTGAGAATCCCAGGGACAAAGGAGCCTGGTGGGCTGCCGTCTATGGGGTCACACAGAGTGGGATGACTGAAGTGATTTAGCAGCAGCATATGTATGTGTGTATATATATATATATATATATATAAAATATTGCCTAATGCTTCCTCTCCATTAGCTACTTAAACTATAACTAATGTACCAAGTGATAGAATTAATGTTTATATACTTTAGATATAAAGTGAATTAAGAGGAATAGAATGTGAAAATGTCTTCTGTACATGGGAAAATGTTTCTAAAGTGTGGATAAAGTTACTGACTCAGAAACTCTGGCCGCACTTCACTATCCAGAGAAAACGAACACAGAATTTAACATTGTTAGGGGTATTTTTATCTTATTTTAATGCCTAAGAAATGTCTTAGTTGTTGCAATAAACATTGGCAGAGATTTATGAGATTCTTGCTATGAAAAAGCAAATAGATGTTGAAGGCAGGGATTGAGATACCATGTGCTTTAATATAAGTCCAAATTAAAGAGTTTTGAAGGCACACTATGCCATTTCATACAAGAGAGCACATCAACCAAAGCTTTGTTTCATTGTGTTGTGACATGTATGGCATTCACCTAATTTTAAACACTGAAATTGTCAGAAAAAATAAAACTGGGCAGACAGATAGCAAAAAAACACTCAAAAGAAGCAAGACTTGAAACTTAATGTAAACTGAGCACCGACTGTACGCTTGGCTATTCAGAAAACAGGCAGACCTCAGAGATACCGCAGGTTTGGTTCTAGATCTCTGCAATAAAGTGAATATCAAAATGAAGTGAGTTCCATGAATTTTTTTTGTTTCCCAGTGCAACTATACTGTAAAGTGTGTAATAGTGTCATGTCCAAAACACAACGGACCCACCTTCATTGAAAAATATTTTACTGTTGAAAAATGCTAACCATCACCCGAGCATTCAGTGGATCAAAATCTTTTTGCTGGCGGAGGGTTTGAAATATTGAGAGAAATACCAAAATGTGGCACAGAGATGTGAAGCAGATGCTGTTGGGTAAATGGTGCCAACAGATTGCTGGAAGCAGGGTTGCCACCCACCTTCAACTTGTAAAAACCGCAGTATCTGCGAAGTGCAATGAAATGAGCTCTGTCTGTATTCAGTAAAATAAACCAGGTAAAGAGAAGCCCAAACTATCTCCACGGCTTTGCTTACCCAAGTCACCTACCGTCTATGTGGGGCATGGTGACGGTGAGCTTGATGAGGTTCGTGTACTCGGAGTCCTCGGGGCCCGTGTAGCGCAGTTTAGCTGAGAAGGGCTCTGCTCCCACTACCCCTGGCACTCGGGGCTGGCAAAGACCTAAAGCACAATGAAGACACTTATGCTAGAAGAGGGTAACGGTTGACACCTAAAGTATATACATTTTTAACAGGCACTAATATTTTTCTGTATACTTTAAAATTTTCTGTGGACCAAGGCATTGCTGAGAGTAGACACTATGAGGAATCAAAAGACCATGGTGTGAGAAGCAATTCCAGCAGACAGTCCAATGGCTACTTCTTAAGACTTGGAGTATCTTCTAAAGTTTGAGAAAAAATAGTTATTGTTCAATGTGATTTAACATGTGCTGCACATCATTGGTTATGGTCATATTCACAAGATCATTTTAATATAAACAGATACAGTAAAAATGACTGAAAAACAACAGGAGAAAAGTAAGTGTCAGTTCAGTTGCTCAGTTGTGTCTGACTCTGCGACCCCATGAACTGTGGCACGTCAGGCTTCCTTGTCCATCACCAACTCTCAGAGTTTGTTCAAACTCATGTCCATCGAGTTGGTGATGGCATCAAACCATTTCATCCTCTGTCATCCCCTTCTCCCCACTTCAATCTTTGCCAGCATGAGGGTCTTTTTCAGTTGAGTCAGTTCTTCATATCAGGTGGCCAAAGTATTGGAGTTTCAGCTTCAGCATCAGTCTTTCCAATGAATATTCAGGTCTGATTTCCTTTAGGATCGACTGGTTGGATCTCCTTACAGTCCAAGGGGCTCTCAAGAGTGTTCTCCACCACACAGTCTGAAAGCATCAATTCTTTGGTACTCAGCTTTCTTTATAGTACTAGTCAAAGGTCCAGCTAGTCTGAATGAGATTATTACCCTAGAATCAAATACTTGTGACTAGTCATAAAATTACATTATTTATAATAAAGCTAAAAATATACTCATTTTAGAGACAAAAACTAGAGTCAGAGAATCTTAGAACTAGCAAAATATATAGTTCTCACTATATATGGGATTTCTTACAGTATGTGTATTATAAATTATAATTTATTTTCTATCTATCAAGAATTTTGACATGAAAATCTTACTCCATGTTTGCTTTAAGAGCACAGTAATGTCTTCATTTTAATATCATTAGAGAATTAGGCAATATATAATTTCTGTTTGGAGAAAACAGAGGAAATATACAGGTATTTATTGTTGTTCAGTCGCTCAGTTGTCTGACACTTTGCAATCCCATGGACTGCAGCACGCAAGGCGTCCCTGTCCATCACCATCTCCCGGAGTTCACTTAAACTCATGTCCATCGAGTCGGTGATGCCATCCAACCATCTCATCCTCTGTCGTCCCCTTCTCCTTCTGTGCTCAATCTTTCCTAGCATCAGATTCTTTTCCAGTGAGTCGGCTCTTTGTATCATGTGACCAAAGTATTGGAGCTTCAGCTTTAGCACCAGTCCTTCCAATGAATATTCAGGGTTGATTTCCTTTAGGTTTAACTGGTTTGATCTCCTTGCAGTCCAAGAGACTCTCAAGAGTCTTCTTCAACACCACAGTTCAAAAGGTATTTATGAGAATGTCAACAAAATCAGAATCAGGCCCTAGCACCAGGCATGTCTGTTTTATTAATTAAGGGTGATTCATTTTAAGTCATTGTTTAATTTTTTTGGCACCCAACACAATACTTCAGTTTTAAAAGAAACTTAAAAATCATACATTTTAATCCTGATAAAAGAACATGTTTACTACACAGTTTATCAATATATATTGACCCTGAATATGTAGGGGCGGGAGATGGTCCATATAACCTTTCTTGCTGCAACAAACATACTTCTGAAGAATTGTATACAAACGGAATTGTTAAAAATAGAATCTTATAAAAAGAGTGATTTTAAAACTCTAGGTTAAAAATTCTGCAGAGTAGAGGGTTAGTTTATAAAGTGGATTTCCTCCAGCTACATCTATTTCCCACCTCCACTGTGTCTGGGCTCCAGTCCTGCCTCATCATCAGTTACAGTCAAATTCACAAGATCATTTTAATATAAACAGACATAGTAAAAATGATTGAGAAACAACAGGGAAACAGTAACTGTAGCTTAACTAAATGAATGAGATAGTTATCCTAGAACTAAATACTTAAGACTAGTCATAAAATACACATGATTTATAATAAAATAAAGCTAAAAGTGTACTCATTTTAGAAACAAAAACTAGATCAGTCTTAAAAGACCAAAATATATAGTTTTCTCTCTATATATGATTTATTACAGTATGTACTTCCCTTATTAACTCCCTTGTAATAATAAAGTATAGACACTCTTACATACCTATGTTCTCGGACTGTTCTTCCTCTCCTGCCCCAGCAAGCTCCTGCTCATCCAACAACCAGCTGGGAGTGCCCTGGCTTCACACCTTCACATGAGCCACCCTGCCCTGATCCGACCCGCGTGTACCATCTGCTTCATGTGATCGCCCCTCCTCTCCCTGACATGCTGCCTTATTTCTCTGCTTGCAGTTCCCAGAATACTCTAGGTTTCCTCATGCGTCTATGAGTCATTGCTCATGCCTTTCCCCCACTCCTGTGTTCAAGAATCAGCTTAAGCATCTCCTCTTTGATGAAACATTTGTGATCCATTCAGATTAGAACTCATCACGATGACTTTTGCATTTCTGTGCCCTGGCCAGACTAAAATGTGTCTGTCTTCAATCTGAGTGTGAACTTTGGGAGGGCAGGAATCCTGCCTTATTTTTTCACATTTCAGCAAAATTGTGACATTTGCACAGTGATTGAAAAATACACAATGAGTATATATTTGTTTTCTAATGACTATTTTTGTGAAGATAGATTATCATTTTAAAATACCTATCATTTTAAGAGCAGCAATGGCTCAGATGGTAAAGAATCTTCCTGCAATGCAGGAAACCAGGGTTCGATTCCTGGGTTGGGAAGATCCCCTGGAGAAAGGAATGGTAACCTGCTCTAGTATTCTTGCTTGGAAAATCCCATGGACGGAGGAACCTAGTGGGCTACAGTCCATAGGGTTGCAAAGAGTTGGACACAACTGAGTGACTAACACTTTCACTTTATCATTTAAAATTATCAATGTATCACAGAATACATGGGGCATTTGGAGGAATGAATAACTAGAAATTAGACATATATAACATTCCTTGGTATTCCAGTGAACATGTGAAAACTACCTTCTTCTTTGCCGATGGTCACAATAGGACTCATCAGCTCCAGGCCTTCACTGCCGTCAGCGTTCACAGCTCGAGCTGCACACTGCACTCTGGAGCCAGGCTGGAAGTATATGGAGTCTAACGTGATCATCTTGGACGAAGTGAAAAAGGTGTCAAAGTCCACTTCTCTCATGGGGCTGGTCACGCCGTCGGGGCCTGCGGGGGCACTGATCAGCCATCGGTACCGGGTCAAAGTGTCATTGATGTTCTCACTTGCACAAATAGAGCCTGTTTTTTCGTAGTCTGAATATTTAGGGTTGCAAGCCTATGGGAAACAAATAACTGTGTTAGGGCCACAGGATAGAACAAGGTGGAAATTATTCCTCCTAAATTCTCTCTACTTTAGTAGCTTCGGTGCTACTTTTTTTTCCCCCAAGTCAACAATGCTATTCATGCAACTTTCAAATTCCTATTCCTAGCCATGCTAGCTTTCAGGAACTCTGATCTTGCATTTCAAACAGCTTATGGGGTTTTTCCACCTTTAACTTGATAACTTGAGTAAAAGTGACACTCATTTCATCATCTCTCGCATCCTTAGGGTTGTCAGATCATCCCTGTTCTTTCTCTCTCCCTCACTTTCCCCTTTTTATTTTGTCCCCCATGTCCAGTGGGTCAGTGAACTTGGCTGATTCTTTTTGTGCGCTGTCTCGTAAGTTGGCCCCTCTTCCCATTCCCAGCATCACCTTTCTATCTAATTCAGAGCCTTTCTAGTCAGGAGACCATTGCTGCCATGGTAACACTTCAATACAGCCCCTCTGCCCATGTCATTCTTCTGGGCAAGAGCTCCCTGCTGCTGCTGCTGCTAAGTCGCTCAGTCGTGTCCGACTCTGTGCGACCCATGGACCGCAGCCTACCAGGCTCCTCCGTCCATGGGATTTTCCAGGCAAGAGTACTGGAGTGGGGTGCCATTGCCTTCTCCCAAGAGCTCCCTGCTACCCAACAAATGAAGTCCACGTTCCTTAATATATTTCAAGACTTCTATTACTTGTACCACATAATCATTTCTTTCCTTGATAAGCCAACACACACTTACTGTATACCTATTACATATAGGTCATTATACCAGGGATATTGCAATATAAAAATAAGTAGAGGAAGGAAGGGTCGGACGAATTGGGAGAGTAGCATTGACATACATACACTGCGTGTGTTAGTCGCTCAGTCGTGTCTGATTCTTTGTGACCCCGTGGACTATAGCCTGCCAGGCTCCTCTGTCTATGGGATCCAGGCAAGAATACTGGAGTGGGTTTCCATTTCCTTCTCCAGGGCATCTTCCCAACCCAGGGATCAAACCCATATCTCCTGCATTGCAGGCAAATTCTTCACTGTCTCAGCCACCAGGGAAGCCCAATACATACACTTCCCTGTATAAAATAGATAGCTAGTGGGAAGCTGCTGTCGAGTGCAGGGAGCTCAGCTCAGTGCTCTGTGATGACTTAGAGAGGTGGGAGGGAGGCACGAGAGAGGGGAGATATATGGATACAGACATAGAGCTGATTCACTTTGTTGTACAGCAGAAACTAACACAACATTGTAAAGCAATATAAAATAAGTAAATGTGTCCTAATTTTTGCTCACAAGGTGCTAACAATTTATAGCAAAGAGAGGGTAACTAAAAAAAGTAATGATAATATGCCATTTGTAATGCAACCACTTCATTCTGGAATGATGTTCCCTTATGTGACTCAAACTAGTGACACCGCATCAGACCATCCCAAACCTTCCCTCGCAGCTGGAGCTGCTGTTCTATTTCCTAGTTTGCACCATGATAATGCTCATCATGCCTTATAGTAGAATGACGGAGTCTTACATATTTTCCTCTTCCTTATTTTTAAATTCCTCGAGCACAAAGTTTATATCTTACTAATTTTTCTCTCAGTGACAATGAGATACACACTATAGGCACATCAGTTAGTAAACCTTCGTCGGATGAAGGGAGAAAATCAGGAGCTTCACGTGAGTAATATTTTCCTCTCCAAAGACCAAAGAGTAAATCCTGCAGCATTTTCCCAGTTTTACCTCATCATGGCAAAGCCCATGCGACCTTGGTTAATGTTCGTAACTATTTTGACTATTTCACAATTTTCCTCCATTTCCTACTCACTGTGATGCAGACAAGAGGATAACCAGACACAGGTCCAGCACTCTCTTTGGCCCTGGAAGGGTCATCGTACATCAGCAAGGACACAATTTGAGGGACAGAAGGAAAAGTGGCATCGGCCATGCTGTTTGTTTCTTCTATATACACAATGGCTTTGGTCGCCTTGAAGGAAAAGATAGTTATCCATGATTATTGAAATATCAGACTCCTGATGCTTCTACTGTGCAGAACAATACCGACAAGTAGGCAAGTGCAGTTTCAATATAATAGTGTTACACCCAGAGACCCTGCAGTGTGACAGGCCCTATGTGGTTTGTTTCTAGTGACCCTAGCGTGTACAAGGGAGGGTACCTGAGCCCAGCGCAGTCTGTGGGCCAGTGGTCCACAAAGTATGTGGTTGCAATTTTTTCTCCAAATGGTAGTGATACTAGCTAAATCTAACTTGGTTTAAAGTATCGGGGTTGTAAAGTGGAAGACGATGAGAAAGTCAATTAATTAATAGTGGGAGGAAAGCTGAAAGACACCCTGGGAGAAGGTAGAGTCTAGGGGTCACGTGATATTGTGGAGCCTGTTGAAGTGGATGGCAGTGCAAAGTGAAGCTTCGGACGAGCAGAAGCACAGCGTGGAACAAAGGCAGAGGGAGAAGCTGAGCCGCAGACAGAAGCGGGTCCTGTGAATATCTACTGCTGGCAGGGTGATAAGAACACTTGCTGATAAATTTCCCTTAGCTCCTGAACCATCTTCCAATATCTGATGACACCTCACAGTTTCCAAGCCTATACTTACCGCTGTCCTCTTAAAAGAGGCTTTGACCACTTAACGTCATTTGAGTGAATCTCTGTTCCCCTTACTCAGGAGAGGTTAATATAATGCTCCATAAAAATTAAAGTCTCATTTCTTAGGTGATCAAGACTTATATTTGAAAAAGATTTGCTGTTTCTACTTCTTGAATTTTAACTATAACTTGAAAAAAAAGCCAAGTAGCAAAAATTATAAAATATTAAAAAGGGAAAAATATCTTATACTAATAGTGAAATCACTAATATACAAAAGAAATAGAATAAATGTAAGCACAGATAATATAAACATTGGTCAGTTTCTTAAATCTTACGATATCACTTATATGCAAAATCTTAAAAAAAAGGATACAAATGAACCTATTTACAAAACAGAAACAGATTCACAGATTTAGAGAATGAATTTATGGTTACTAGCGGGGAACGGTGGTGGGGAGCGATAGAATGGGAGTTTGGGGCTGACATGTACAAACTGCTATATTTAAAATAGATAAATAATAAAGACCTACTGTATAGCACAAGGAACTTTGCTCAATATTCTGTCATAACTTAAATGGGTAAAGAACTTGAAAAAAACCAGATACACTTACATGCATAACTGAATCATTTTGCTGTAAACCTGGAACTCACACAACATTATTAAACAACTATTTTCCAATATATAATAAAGATTTAAAAATCCTTTAGTTTTAAAAATTAGGTTTCAAGGTCAAAATTCTATGGAAATTATGTTTATCTTGAAGAAAATCTGGTCGGTGATACAATATAAAATTAAATGAAAACAGAAAAGAATTGTTAGGACTATAACATTTGAGTCTTTGAGCCTCTGGACATCAATTTAATAGTTATGATGAACAGGTGGGAATTTTGAGGGTTAGAAAATAGTTTCATGGGTTAAAAATGTGTGTTTTAATGAGTTGTGGCACAAAACTAATAGCCTCATCTTTGTGCTGAGACTACAAAGCACAAAGGTTAATCCCAGATTCAATCATTATTGACTGAAATGGGAAGGGTAAACTGGCCTGCTGTGGGACTCAGAGACTTCCTACAAACATGATTTTTCAAGAAAGAGACAGGAATCTTTTTTTTTTTTGGCCATATCACTTGTCTTGTGGGATCTTAGTTCTCTGAGCAGGGATTGAACGCAGGTCCTTGGCAGTAAAGGCGTACAGCCCTAACCACTGAGCAACCAGGGAATTTAGGAATTTCTTCATTCTTACTTTCCAATAGAAGCAACATTTATTTAGCAGGTGAAAAGAGATTATGTGCATCTTCTTTATACAAGTCTAAAGTCCATGACTTAGCTGTATACTTGGGATGGTTACATGCATTTACCTGTGTCTCTGCTATCATATTTTCATCAGGTTTTAGGTGGACAGTGAAGGCCTCTCTCATCTCTCTTATGCCATCAAATATTACTTCAATTTCCACAATGTGCTGGGTTTCTCCCTCCTTAAACTCAATTTCTGCAAATGCAAAATCACAGGTTTAAATCCTTTACATAGGAATATGAGAAGTTTCTGGTAACTTTTGACAATGACCCACAATGAGAAATACATTTTATATTGTGGCCCGGTATACTTAGACTATGTAAAGATACTCACATATGTTTGTGTACACATGTGGGTGTGAATAAAATGAATAAAGTTTTTAAAACATCATCTATTCTCACTATATGCATTGCATGCTAATATTTTTCCATTCCATTTTATCCAGAAGAAAACTCTAATCATAAGCTACTAAATTGATTTTTTTTATCCACAGTTTGAAAAAATGCAGAGTGATGGAATAGGCATTTCATAATTCTAATACTGGAACAACCAGACAAACTCACCTCTCATTTCCCAGAATTTCCAGACCAACAGGACGTGTGTCAAATATATGATCACACAGGTATTACTGAGTGTGAATAGTATTTTCATTTATGTATGTATCTAGAAAAGCTGGACATAAAATGGTTGCAATTTTTAACATCATGTCAAATTATATTTTAAAAAGACTTCTTTTGGTTGTTGATGTTAATCTTAGAAACGCAGAAAATTTTATTAACAAAAGTGTTAATGGTGTTTTTGCTCTCACCCTGTTCCTCCTCACTAAAAATAATTCCTTCATTGTTATGAAAATTAAACCCATCATGATAATCCCTTTTTAATCATTTATTCTAAAATTCTCAAGATATTAAAAAATTAATTGATTTTATTGAACTCATGAATAAGCAGCTGACCAAACTTGGATAAACAACTCTGTGGGCTTTACAATGCCTTTTAAGAAACTGGTTCAGGAGAGAAAATAAAGAATATAATGCATAATCATGCCAATCTGAGAAGATAACAAATGCTGCAGTATTTGATCATTATAATTCTAAATTAAGAAGTCCTTTAAAATGTAACAGAAGAAAATCTGTCTTTAATGTATCTTTCTTTGCCTACTTCCATCAATTATGAAAAAGATTTTTTTCTTTAAAATTGTGTTAGTAAGCCAGACTCATCTTTCAAATCAGTTCTGTTTCTTGGTACAGCCATTTCTCACGTTGGCCTTAGCCTGTAATTTGAGTCCATCAGTCTTATATTTCTCCCACTCCAGGAGGGCTTACGCTTCTTGTTCCAGAGGGTGAAAATAGCTGATCACTTCCGGGTCACCAATTTGTTTGGCCTGACCCGTGGTGATGTTGCAATGGAAAGCTCGTTTCCAATCCTTCGATACCCAGGGATTTCACAGGAAAATACAGATTTTTCATATCTTTTGCACTTTTCTGACTGCACACTGTCATCTGGCTATGACCATACAAGCTTTGCTCAGCAGGGAATGAACTTTCTGGTTGAAGATTTCTATTATTCCATCTTTCCCTCACACCCTCCTTGATCTACTCATTTTCATTGCTTGTCTTAGCCTTATAAGCATCTGAGTGCTGCAGTGCTGTGAATTATACAAACCCAGTTTCTAAGAAGTCGAAAACTTAAGTATTTATTTTAAATGCTTAAATTACTGTCTTCTTACATATATGTGCTAAATGATAGTTCTTTTTTCAATCACTTTATAGTCTTTATCTGCCACTTTAGTCATTTTTTAGTTTTTCTTTTTTTGATGTGGAACATTTTAAAAATCTTTATTGAATTTGTTATAATATTGCATCTGTGATGTACTGGTTTTTTTGGCAAAAAGGCATGGGGAATCTTAGCTCCCTGATCAGAGACTGAATCTGCATTCCTTGCATTGGAAGGCAAAGTCTTAATCATTGGACTGCCAGAAAAGTCCCCAGACATTCGTAACACAAAAATATTTTAATTTTTATTCTATGTTTAATTTTTTGTTTATTGTAAAGGACTGACCACAATTTGGTCCATAAGAAGATGTTATGTTTCAGGAAAGATTAAATCTTTATTATAAACATTTATAAATAGCATGCTAATATTTATAGGACAAAAGAGACACAGGTTGATTTAACATTTTATGTTTTCTCTGACTTCATTTGTCAATTTACTATATACATATGATTTTGTTTTTGTTTTAGCAAAAACAACTGTTTTATTTCTAAGAAAAATATTTTCTGTTAAAGGTCATATTGTACATATTTAGATGATGCTTCCTTTATGTAAAACATGCTTATGCTAGAAATACTTATTTCAGATTTTATAATTTCATAGCTGATCAGTTTTTTTCTCTCCTTTTCAGTTTTATGTGATTTATTTCAAATAGATTATCATTCTTTACATAGGAAATAATATGAGGATAACTTTGAAGCTCTATAGCAGTTGATCAAACTCTTACCATATACGCAAAGAAAATGCATGCTCCTTTGTAGAAGATGCTATTTTTTCCTACTGTCTCATTAACTCAGTTAATGACTGATAGTAACTACGAGTCACTTTCTAAACTGTTCTAAAGTTAGCAGACCAAGATGAATGCCTGTAGTCTACGATCACCAAAAACTGCTGGCTGTGGCAGGTAGAAAACTAGAAACAAAGTAGCTAAGGACAACTAACTACAAATAATTCATAAACTTAATTTTGGAGATTATTTTATGTCTATTGTGCCAGTAAATAATCCAGAGAGACAGAGAATAATGGATTTATTTTATACTTCTAAAAGTAAATGGTGAAATGATCCAAAAGTTTAAAGAAGAAAAGACATGGATGAAATGTATTTATGACAAGCGCCTGAAGCCCAGAGAAGTCATGGTCTCTATAGCTGGTCATCTGTTCCCCTTTTCACTGCCTTCCATTAACACAAAATTTTCAAGCTTGACGTTTTGGATTGTTGGTATTCTATAAACTAAAAAAGACTATCTTCTTGGCTATGACATACATTTTCCATGTAATAGAATATTCAGGAAAGTTATTATTTAATATCGAACGACCATAATGAAGGTAAAGAAAATGTTGAAAATGAAAGTAGACTCAAAACATCTAGCAACTTTACTCAAAATTTCCTTAAATCCCAAGACATATACTCTGTAAATCAAAAAGAAAATGCCTGAAATAAATTCCATTGACTTTGTTTTTCTGAAAGAAGTTAACTTAAAGGAGTATGTGCATTTGTATTTCAGGTAAATGGATATTTCTCTTCTTTTTCTCAAGGACACCAGCACCAACGCAGTGTGAGCACAGCTCATCCGGACACACCCCAAGAGCCCCCATACCTTCCGACACAGGGTGATAGTCCTCTCCAGAAGTGGCCGAGCCATCCTTGGTGTGAACTCTCACGATGGAAACTTTTGAAGTGTCTCCTTGGCGAATCACTGGAATTTTTATAACCACTGACTGTCCTGGTTCTTTGGGTTCACTGACGCTGAATTTGGTCTCTCCAAATTTAATAACTGTCTCTGAAACAGTAGGAAACATGGGCAAATTGGTTTGTAAAGGGAATGTTTTTTCCTCTATTTTTGACAGTTTTTTTTTTTCCGTGTTTGTTCATGTTAAGTCATTTCAGTCATATCCAACTCTTTGGGACCTTATGGACTGCCGCCCACCAGGCACCTCTGTCTATGGGATTCTCCAGGCAAGAATACTGGAGTAAGTTGCTATGCCCTTCTTCAGGGGATCTTCCTGACCCAGGGATTGAAACCACGTCTCCTGCATTGGCAGACGGGTTCTTTATCACTAGTGCCTCCTGGGAAGCCCCTTTTCCATGTGGGAGGAGCTTAATTATATCATATGCTGGGCTTCCCTCTGTCCCCTCATTCAGTATAACTGGTGAGTGTGTCAGGAGAAACTGGGCATGCGTGGCCCAGCTCCTTTCTTGGAAATTAACCAGCCCCTAGAAATCGCGTGCCCTGGGCTGTCTCTGTGTGCCAAAAATTTTTACACGAGTGGGCCACTGACTGCGGGAGGGGAGGGAAGAAACTGTTGTTCCAGAACTACCTGGACTGAAGGCAGGAGGAGGAGCAAGCAGGTATGAGGGCTCTGGCCTCAGCATTTACGTATAAACGATGTTCTTCAATATCAGCTTATGGCTTAAATGGTTTACTGCATTCTCCATTTATCTTAGTCTCTTTCCTATTTCTTTTGAACAATCCTTTTTTTTAAAAGTTCTTTTTATTTATTTAGCTGCATCACACAGCATGTGGGATCTCGATTCTCCAAATAGGGTTTGAACCTGCACCATCTGCATTGGAAGGTGGAGACTTAACCACTGGACCGTCTGGGAAGTCCCCTTTTTCCTATTTCTCAGCCACTTAAAAACTTTAGTCAGGAAGAGGGGCTTATTTTCTGAACTACCTAAAACTTGAACACAGATGGATTTCACTTCCCAATTTACAGCTGAGCACAAGACACGGCTTCTTACTATCAGCATCGTCTCGGATCCTTATCAGAGTTTCATTTTGTTCCCCAACTGCAGCTCCAAAAGGAGAGTTGCTTTGTGGGGTGCCAAGAACCAGTCGGAGTTCCTCTATCTCTTCATACAATACGTCATCCATCAGCTCCAGGATGCAAGGCTTTTCGATCTCCCCTGGAACAATAATAATTAAAGCAGGTCAGTCACATCCCTTAAACCATAAGGGATACCTCTGCAGCTAGAAGGTAAACACCACGAGGGCAGGGATGTTGTTTTGTCCCTTGCTGCATCAATAGTGCAAAGAGCAATGTCTGGCATGTAATAAGCCTTCAGTTACTATTTGCTGAATGAATGTATGCAATGACAGGTTCCTATTTGTACAGGGAATTTCTTCTGTCTTTAAGTTTTGTTACTCATGTCTGAAAACAAGGGGAAAAGAGCAAATGGCAATGTCATTTACAAATTTCTAACATTATGATCAGGATGCAAATTTAGCAAATTTGTACCAGTTGGTCATTGTCAAATGGATCACAGTACACGTTTCTTGGACTGTATAGTTCATGGGGTGGCAAAGAGTCAGACGTGACTGAGTGACTTTCACTTTCACATGTTTCTTATACATGGATCAAAGTAGTCAAGTATTTTAAGACACTGAATCCATATTTAAAACGTGACACCTATTTCTTTTCATTTCTGTCATTTGAACACTAAGTCTTTCCCACTGTTGTAAAATCTGAACATGCCATTTTCTGTTGAATAAGTTTTGAATAAACAATATAGCGTGTGTGCTCAGTAGTGTCTGACTCTTTTGTGACCCCATGGACTGTAGTCTGCCAGGCTCTTCTGTCCATGGGATTCACCAGGCAAGAATACTGGAGTGGGTTCCCATTTCCTCCTCCAGGGGATCTTCCTGACCCAGGGATCAAACTTGTATCTCCTGCATTGGCAGGTGGGTTCTTAACCACTGATCCACAAGGGAAACCCAAACAATATAGTACATCACTAGAAACTAATCAATACAGTGACACTGAAACCAAAGGAAAATGCATTCAACCTGTTAAAATCAACCTCACTTTATTATCATCTAGTGCACATTAAACCATGTCAGAAGCTTGAGGGAATCAAAAACTTGTAGAATCAAGTATCCTTAATAAATACTTCACACCCAAAACGTGGCTTCTGCAAACTCAAAAACTTCAAGCTGAAACGTACCAGGGAGGAATGTGATGATGGAGATGTCAGTATTGGGGCGTTCTTCAAAGTCCATCATCACCTGTGCGGAGCCCTGTCGCGTGTAGCATCTCACTGAAGACCTGTATTGGATATCCCCACTCCGGTGGATCATGGCGACTATCTGCCCATCATTTTCATTGCCAGTATATACTCGTTCTTTGAATTGCATCTTAGGTACTACAAAAAACACAAGAACATAAATATCTGAATCAAAGTGAACAGAAATTTGAGGAAAACGGAATTTCAGAAAAGATGGTTCAGTGGGAAGAATACCAGAACAATAACAAGAAAAACTGGATCCCAGTCTCTGCTCGGTTACTGGCCAGTATTTTGGGTTTGAGCTAACCATTTAACCCAGAGTTCTGATTTCCTTATTCTTGACATTTTGCTCTGCCTCTTTTGTGGAGTAGGGAGATGCAATGAAATGGGAAAAAGTAGATAAAATCAGAGACTTTAAGATATCTGTATCTATATACATTGGGTTTCCCTCATAGCTCAGTTGGTAAAGAATCTGCCTGCAATGCAGGAGACCTGGGTTCAATTTCTGGGTCGGGAAGATCCTCTGGAGAATGTCCACTGCTTGCAAACCCATGGACTGTAGCCCACCAGGCTTCTCTTTCCATGGGATTCTCTAGGCAAGAATACTGGAGTGGGTTGCCATTCCCTTCTCCAGGGGATCTTCCTGACCCAGGGATTGAACCCCGGTCTTCTGCATTGCAGGTAGTTTCTTTATCATCTGAGCCACCAGGGAAGCCTTTATAAAAAACACAGGTGATACCTATACTAGGTCAATTAACTATAGATCTCATTGACAACGGGTTAGACCCCTCCAAGTAATGTTAAGATCATCAAGGTATAAGATTATTTAGAATTTCCTTTCGATGATGAGTAAGAGAGCCTCGCTTTTAGCATATCATTAGAAGTAATTTTAGGACTGTCTGTGCGTAAGGAGATAACAGAAAGTGTCTGGTGTTGAGAAGTGGGAAAAGACCATTAATACTCAAGGGTTTGTGCAATCTCACACAGTTGCACCTGTCTGTGGGAGGGAGTTCTTGACACACAAGCAACGTAATGATGACAATCTCACTTTTATTTTAATTTGAAAGGAAGACTAAAAGTTTTTCTTCTGAGACTGTCTAATTCTATCAAAACAATAAGAAAACAATCAGGAGAAGAAAGAAAGACTTTGTCAGCTAAGGTATTATTATGGGATGACCTGTCCATCCACAGCCCCCTCCCTGCCCCCCGTTCATAGAGTGAAGTCCTAACACCCAGTACCTGAGAATATGACTTTATATGGAGACAGGGTCTTTACAGAACTAAGGAAGGAAAAACGAGGGCATCAGTGTGAGCCTTAGTTCAATATGACCGGCGCCCTTATACAAAAGGGGAAATTTAAACACAGATACACGTAGAAGGTGGTGTAAAGACACATACGGAAGAGATGGCCATCTACAAACCGAAAGCTGGAGCCGATCTTTCCCTCTCATCCCTTCGAAAAGGCTGTTGCTGTTATTCAGTGGCTCAGTCGTGTCTGACTCTTTGTGACCCCGTGGACTGCCGCACGCCGGCTCCCCTCTCCTTCACTATCTCCCGGAGTTTGCTCAAATTCACATCCATACAAAGCCTAGTTCATCATTTTGCTTAACATTTATGTAAACACTAGCCTATCTTTTTACTTATCGTCCTCAGTTAATAAACACTCACAATCTGAGACAGAATCATTTATGGTCACCGTGGCTTTGCTGGGGTCCCCAAGGGCTGCATTCATAGGCATTCGGAGCACCAATTCAAATTGCTCAACACCCTCCAGCATTGGTTGTCCGAGATCATCCAAAATGATAATACGAATGGTTTGCATGTTGATTCCAGGTGCAAAATCTAAATTACGGCTGATTCCCACGTAGTCTGTTCCAGCTGTGACAGGAACAAAAGAATTTTTCAGCTGGGGACTGGCTAAATGTACACAAAATTACGAGATGCAAACTATGTATTCAACAGACTTGTTTATAATTCTTTAAAAAATATATTGACTAGCATAACATTACAGACAAGTATATTTAATGAAATGTAAAAGATTAGCATTTACATTGGTTATTGAGATGGTAGCTCAAAGATCAGGTCCCTAACTCTATCTTATCTATGTCTAAGGTTATTTTACTTTTCTGTTATTTTAGCTTTGTGTCTTGTAGTTTATCTATTTTTGAATTCTCAATTAGAGCTAATAAAAATAAGGTCTAAATATAATCATATCAATCAAGTATTTGATCATAAAAAGTTATGAAATATAAACATGGAAATAGTTAACCTTAGTTAAAAAACCATTTTTTATTTTCAGAAGCTACTACAGAACATCTTATTTAGGTGTGTGATTGCCTGCTGGTTAAAGTAACATATTTCAGATATGAGCTTTTGTTCAGCACACATTACCCATTCCTATCCCTGGCAAAGAGAGCAATCTTTTATCCTCAAAGACATATTTTGCTTTTAGTGTATTATTTTTCAGACTGTGGGGTGCATATTAATGTTGACACCTCCATATATGTCTAAAGTATTTAAGAAACAAGACTTTTTCTTAATCTTTAGGCATGACATCCATGAAGACTGGGAACAGGGGAGACAGTTCAGTATTCTCTCTTTGTTTTCATATCTAATGCTCTTCTAACTCTAATTTTGTATCTATTTACCCCTGAATATGCAACTATAATTAAGTACATGTCTTTAACTTATTTTTTAAAATCTCTGTATCTCATTGTGTTTCCTTTTGTATTTTTCTTGTCCTGTGCTTCTATACCTTTATTCTCATCTCTCTGTTTGATTTGAATTTTCTCTAAAGAAATGACTAATTTGGCTAAACAAAGGTTTACTGGACACAGACCTCAGTCAAAGCACTCTACTGATTCTATGACATTTAAAAAGTGAAAACTTAAGGTTGACTTTTATTTATTTATTATGTATTTATTTTTATTTTATTTATTTTTTAAACTTTACAATACTGTATTGGCTTTGCCATACATCAACATGAATCCGCCATGGGTGTACATAAGTTCCCACTCCTGAACCTCCCTCCTACCTCCCTTCCCATACCATCCCTCTGGGTTATCCCAGTGCACCAGCCCCAAGCATCCTGTGTCCTGCATCGAACCTAGACTGGCGATTCGATTTTTATACGATATTATACATGTTTCAATGCCATTATCCCAAATCATCCCACCCTCGCCCTCTCCCACAGAGTCAAAAAGTCTGTTCTGTACCTCTGCGTCTCTTTTGCTGTCTCGCATACAGGATTATCGTTACCATCTTTCTAAATTCCATATATATGTGTTAGTCCATATATATGTGTTAGTATACTGTATTGGTCTTTTTCTTTCTGGCTTACTTCACCCTGTATAATTGGCTCCAGTTTCATCCACCTCATTAGAACTGATTCAAATGAATTCTTTTTGATGGCTGAGTAATACTCCATTGTGTATATGTACCACAGCTTTCTATCCATTCATCTGCTGATGGACATCTAGGTTGCTTCCATGTCCTGGCTATTACAAACAGTGCTGCGATGAACATTGGGGTACACGTATCTCTTTCAATTCTAGTTTCCTTGGTGTGTATGCCCAGCAGTGGAATTGCTGGGTCATAAGTGAAGTGAAGTGAAGTGAAGTCGCTCAGTCGTGTCCGACTCTTTGCGACCCCGTGGACTATAGCCTACCAGGCTCCTCAATCCACCGAATTCTCCAGGCAGGAATACTGGAGTGGATTGCCATTTCCTTCTCCAGGGGATCTTCCTGACCCAGGGATCTAACCTGGGTCTCCCACGTTACAGGCAGATGCTTTTACCATCTGAGCCACCAGGGAAGCTGGGTCATAAGGCAGTTAGTTCTATCTCCAGTTTTTTAAGGAATCTCCACACTGTTCTCCATAGTGGCTGTACTAGTTTGCATTCCCACCAACAGTGTAAGAGGGTTCCCTTTTCTCCACACCCTCTCCAGCATTTATTGCTTGTAGACTTTTGAAGGGTGACTTTTAAAATGGAATGGCCACTACTTGCTTTGTGTGATGAGCATGTGATGTGTGTCTTATGTGTGCATGTGTGTATGAATGAGAAAGAGGTAAATTGAACTATTGGGTTTTTTTTTAAGTATTTTTATTTATTTATTATTGGGCTGCACTGGGTCTTAGTTGCAGATCTCACGGTTTCAGCACGTGGGATCTCGTTCTCTGACCAGTTCGATAACTGGATCTCTTGCACTGGGAGCATGGAGTCTAAGCCACTGGGCCACCAGGGAAGTCCTTTACTGGTCATTTAAATGAGACAAAGAGAAGGAAATTTCATATCTTATGCTTGTCCTAAGTTTCATGATCAACTTTTTGCACATGTAGATTCCAGAATCAAAGGCAAGCACGTGTCAACTAGGACAGATTGTATAATGAAAGGTAGAAAAAGTCTTTGGGATTCAAGTACTTATGGGGATATTTGTTTAAAATGAAGAAGGAGCTAAGCCAGAGATCCACACCTGCAAGATACTTAAATGTCACTAGATTCTGTAAGGGTGGCCAGCAAGATTATTCCTGTTGTGCAGATGACGTCATAGGATTCAGGCATGGTAGATTTGCCAAGTATAGATAGAACCCGTTCGGGCAAAAAAAGGCATTCAAAGTTAGAGTTCTTGACTTACATGTTTATAACTTAGTTTTCGATTTGTGGCCCTGGGGTGCCTTTTCTCACAATAGTAAACAGAGTGTAAATTTACCTACTATATAGCAATGTTGCTACTGCTGCTGCTGTTGTTACTACTGCTGCTACAGTCGCTTCAGTCGAGTCAGACTCTGTGCGACCCCGTGGACTGCAGCCTACCAGGCTCCTCCGTCCATGGGATTTTCCAGGCAAGAGTACTGGAGTGGGGTGCCATTTAACATCAGGAAAAAAGTACATTCAATCAGACTGGTTCAACAGAAGTGAAGTATTTGGGCTTTAAGGTATTTTGTCATAAGAAGTTGAAAATTGTAGAATAATCAAAAAGAATCATTGTAGGAAACTGCTCACCATCGGCTGAGGGAGGGTCTGTTTTCTGCGATGTCACGGTGACACTGGAGGCCTGGGACAGGTCAGTGCCGCTCCTCCACACCCGCACCTCCACCGAGCCCGCACTCTCATCCACAGAGTACTCGACGTCTCCAAAGTAGAAGACGGGTTCTGTGAAGAAGGAAACAGAAACCATGTCTGTTACGTTTACTTTTCCACATCAAACTCTACATACGTAATTACAAAGAACAGTTAGCCTCATCTCATAGACATCCTTATAAGCTCATATTATTTCCTTTTAGCAAGATAACACCTCTATATTTGATTAATTTACTTTGGCCATGCTGTGCGGAACGAGAGTCCTAGAACCCTGACCAGGGACCAAACCAGTGCCCTCTGCTTTGGGAGAGCGGTGTCTTAGCCACTGGACCACCAGGGAGGTCCTGATGACATCTCTTTAATGTCTAGACTTATACAGGGCTTCAGATCGAAATGTTTCTGTTGAAAAACAAAAATAGACACAGTAAAGTATCTAATGGAACTTTTTTTTATTGTTTGTTTTGGTGTTTTTGGCCGTGTCTTGCAGCTTGCTGGAGCTTAATTCCCAGACCAGGGGTCGAATCAGTGTCCCCTGCAGTGGAAGCTCCAAGTCTTAACCACTGGACTGCCAGGGAAGTCCCTCTGATGGAACATTCTTATTTTGAGGCATATGAGTTACTTTGTCCCCTGTACATGGAATTATGAATGGTTCCTAAATGCATTTCCTAAATGTTTAGCTGGTAAAATAGCAACAAAATGAAACAAAACAAATAAGACTGAAATTTTATAAATTTGGCCTGACTGGTCAAAATGTGTCCTACTGAGTTATCACTTTGGAGACTATTTGCATAATGACATCTTCTAGTCCAATGAAAGTGAAAGTCGCTCAGCCCTGCTTCTTTGTGAACCCATGGACTATACAGTCCATGCAATTCTCCAGGCCAGAATACTGGAGTGGGTAATTGTTCCCTTCTCCAGGGGATTTTCCCAATCCAGGGATCAAACCCAGGTCTCCCGCACTGCAGGCAGATTCTTTACCTGCTGAGCCACCAGGGAAGCCCAAGAATACTGGAGTGGGTAGCCTGTCCCTTCTCCAGAGGATCTTCCTGACCCAGGAATTGAATCGGGGTCTCAGCAATACATGAACCATGAACTTCCAGATGTTCAAGCTGGTTTTAGAAAAGGCAGAGGAACCAGAAATCAAATTGCCAACATTCGCTGGATCATCGAAAAAGCAAGAGAGTTCCAGAAAAACATCTATTCCTGCTTTATTGACTATGCCAGAGTCTTTGACTGTGTGGATCACAATAAACTGTGGAAAATTCTGAAAGAGATGGGAATACCAGACCATCTGACCTGCTTCTTTAAGAAATCTGCATGCAGGTCAGGAAGCAACAGTTAGAACTGGACATGGAACAACAGACTGGTTTCAAATAGGAAAAGGAATACATCAAGGCTGTATATTGTCATCCTTCTCATTTAACTTATATGCAGAGTACATCATGAGAAATGCTGGGCTGGATGAAGCACAAGCTGGAATCAAGATTGCTGGGAGAAATATCAATAACCTCAGATATGCAGATGACACCACCCTCATGGCAGAAAGTGAAGAAGAACTAAAGAGCCTCTTGATGAAGGTGAAAGAGGAGAGTGAAAAAGTTGGCTTAAAGCTCAGCATTCAGAAAACGAAGATCATGGCTTCCAGTCTCATCACTTCATGACAAATAGATGGTGAAACAGTGGAAACAGTGGCTGACTTTATTTTTTTGGGCTCCAAAATCACTGCAGATGGTGATTGCAGCCATGAAATTAAGAGACACTTACTCCTTGGAAGGAAATTTATGACCAACCTGGATAGCATATTAAAAAGCAGAGACATTACTTTGTCAACAAAGGTTCATCTAGTCAAGGCTATGGTTTTTCCAGTAGTCATGTATGGATGTGAGAGTTGGACTATAAAGAAAGCTGAGTGCAGATGAATTTATGTTTTGAACTGTGGTTCAAAAGTTCTTCTCCAACTGTGGTTGGAGAAGACTCTTGAGAGTCCCTTGGACAGCAAAGAGATCCAATCAGTCAATCTTAAAGGAAATCAGTCCTGAATATTAATTGGAAGGACTGATGCTGAAGCTGAAACTCCAATCCTTTGGCTTCCTGAGGCGAAGAACTGACTCCTTGGAAAAGACCCTAATGCTGGGAAAGATTGAAGGCAGGAGGAGAAGGGGACGACAGAGGATGAAATGGTTGGATGGCATCACCGACTCAATGGACATGAGTTTGAGTAAACTCCGGGAGTTGGTGATGGACAGGGAGGCCTGGTGTGCTGCAATTCATGGGGTCGCAGAGTTGGACACGACTGAGCGTCTGAACTGAACTGATAAGGTTTTGAGGGTACTCTATACCAATGGAGGTTCCACTAGAGAAATAATCTCATACCAAGGAGTTTACATTTGTCCTAAACATGTATGAAAATTGTGTGACTCATTAAAATAGACACATACATTGGAGACTTAATATTTTTCCTCCAGTACTGGTGATGAATTCCCCTTGTGACTAGCAGTTTACCTTGCAAAACAGCCGGAAGTCTGAGGGACTGTAGTTAGCTGACTAACGAAGAAAGTAGAGAGATGATTCGTGAGCTTGCTTTAAAAAATCCCCAGACTTATTCTGAAATATTTATAGGCTCATGGGTAAAGGCAGAAATAGCATATAAAGCATATACTTTACCCACTGTGAGCTTATTTTATAAGCAACCATTAACAAAGATAAATTAATTGCATATATTCACATAATAAGGCACACAGCCTTTGGCTCAAGACATTTCAGTTATCTGTGTTTGGTTTTACAAGACTCCAAAGGACTAAGTCTAAAAGGTCACACAGCTCACATCAGTGTTTCCTGAAAGGCAGGGCCATTCAGGAGATGACTATCCCATTTCAGAGCATCTAATTGAATTACCAAACACAAAAATCAGACAAAGCTCTACAATCGTGGCTCACAGCCACACAGGAAAGCCAGTTTGGGGCACTGCTCAAGTGGAGTAACGATTCTTTATTTTCCTGTCTGCAAGGTAAATCATCTTCATTGAAACTGGTGTTTTCTTTGTTTCTTCCTAAGGGGTGTATAAAAAAAAGCAGAGAGCTCCTTAGACTCTTGAATAATACACAACCGACCTTGGACATTTTGCCTGCACGCTTTGGTTCACGAAACAATAAATCTGCCCATAGCATACTTTCACCGGCTTCTCATCTTTTAGACCTGGAGGGTGCCTGGGCATGTCAGGGGATGTGTGTGGATGAAGGTGTTATCTTATTCACTTCAGCCAAGGTGGACCTCAACTACAAGCCAATAAATTCCTTACATTTCTCACACCTGAGTAAGGGCAAAGGTGAAGACAGAATCCTGAAAATGCTTACTTGGAACGGACAGCTGCACCAAGGACATCTGTATGTCTTTTAAAAGGCTTTTATTAACATAATTATGGCAGAGGCCTGATCATCAGCATCCAGCGAGTAATCTAAGTCTCTTTACATTCCTGACAAACCACATCATTGTGCAGATTAGATTTGAGTTATGGGGAGATCTGGGAAGTGTAGTAAGGAAGATCTCCTATTTAAGAATGATCCCTCCTGTCCTCCTGTCTCTCTACGCCTCCCAGACACATACTGGAGGTGGAACAGAATAAAATCATGTGAGGGAAGGCGATCATTAATCACCAAATGGGCTCTACAGAGCCAAAGCTTTGTTCTGCCTGTGTGTGTTCAGACTCACTCCGTCAACTGTAGATCACGTGTTGTTATGGTATCGCTCAATGTGCATTTCAATAAGAAAAAATGTTTTACATAGTACTCTGAAAAATTTTAATCCTATTTGTTGTTAAGAATGAAGAGTAATGATAACAATTACCATATGTAGGACATGTGTCTGACCTATGTTCTTTGTGTGTGTGTGTGTGAGAGAGAGAGAGAGAGAAAATAAGAGAGAAGAAAAGAGAGACAGGTGGGAGGTAACGATGCATGTAACAATACATAATAAGTTTTCTGGGAATAATGCAAACAACATTTTCATATCACCATTGTGTCGTATGTAGTTACCTCCAGCAGAAAGAAAGAGGGAAGATGGAAGAAGGATTTTAGTCCTAAATCTCTCAGCTTTACTACCACAGGTGTAATAGAAGGCATTAAGAAAGATTTCTTTCCTTAGATGGACTTTTGCATATCTATGGATTTGAGTTATTTACGTAATTTCTCTTCCTCTCTGTGCTCTATTCATGATGACTGGAAAATCGGTCTAGTAATCAATTTGAAATCTTTGTGACTAAAGTATAAAGTGACTATAATGAAATTAAAACACAATTGAATATTTTTAAAAGAGAAATAACTCTTGCTAACTGCCTAGTTTCAATTTCTCAATACCTCATCATCCGTCTCTAAAACTTAAATACTATTTATAATTGTCATCATTTGGACAGAATCTCAGGTAATATGAAGGACTTAAACATTCTCAAGCAATGAGTTGAGTTATAAATAATCACTCAAAATAACTGGCAAGAGTTTACTGGACATTTTAATGCATAGATAACAGTCAAGTGAAAGGAAGAAAGAATAGATGCATGAAAACTGTCAACAGCTGAAAGACATCTGGGCAAAATTCAAAAAAATTGCTTGTTCTTGCAAATTATTATAATTTATAAATAAGAGTTTAACTCACCTTTCTTTGGTACAGTGCTTGTTTGTTTTTATATGGGCACTTGGTTTCTCTAAAAAGTTAAGTAAACTGTTGACCTGTGTTTATTAGTTTTATAAATATTCACATTACAACTTCAAGCAAATCAGAAACAAAGACCCATTTAATTTTGTGAACAACAAAAAATTTTTTTGGTCATGTAGTTCCCCAATCAGGGATTGAATCCATGCCCCCTGCATTGGAAGCAAAGAGTCTTAACCACTGGACCACTCGGAAAGTCCCTAGAGTCAGATCTTAAATACATGCTGTGTCTTGTAAGTTCACAGTCTTAACAGAGAAAAGTCAGCGGCTGATATTACTACCTGGAATGAGAGAACGATCAATTAAAGTTGTGTATGCCACAGCCCACACCCACAAAATGCCATAAAACAGTCATTCTCACCACTCCATCATCCACAGAAAACATGGCAGAACGCATGTTTATTCCCTCTGGCTGGAGACAAAAGATAAGTTATATCCAAATAGTGTGTGAGCACCACAAGGAAAGTTCTAAATTGGCCACATGACATAGTGTGAAATTAAGGGAAGCCAAACTTTACTCTCTGTATCCTTTGTGGTCTTAACACTTCTAAATAAAGGGCACAGATCAAGGTATTGACTACAGAAAAGTCTGTTTTAGTTCATTAAACATTAATATGCCTTTCAAGGTTGGAGAGACTTTCAACACAAACAACACAGATAGGATCACGTCTATTTCTTACAAACAAAGCTGATGAGGACGGCGGCAAGTCGCACAACACACACACCTGCAGTGAAGACAAAGGGAAAATAACTCAAGTTTTTCCCCACAGGGAAAAAGTGAACTTTTTTCCCTTGCTGAGTCTGTGGTGTCTAGATTGATGTTTACAATTACTTTGTGTCTCAGGAGATGAAAGGCAGAGGTGCCTGGAGTAATTGCTATCTGGAGCCAAATCTTATTTATTCACGTGTACCTGGACTATTAGTCAAGTAGGCGTTGTGGCTCTAAGATGTTTGCTTAGAACTGAAAAAAAAAAAAAAAAAAAAAAAAGCCAAAAACCTTTATGCCGTCTTTTGGTTCAGTGCTGCAAACAACACAAAGGAACCTCCCTAAATTATTTCCAACTCAGATCTCTCTTCTGAGCTTTGGACCTTGATAACCACACAGTCCCATGCCATGGGCACCTCCAGGCAAACTCGTAGTAGACTCACCATCACTGCCCCGCCCCTGGTGGAGCAAATCAACCTCTCTCTGTCACTGCCACTACCCTAGATGCGGCCAGCACCACCCACCATTGAACCCCTCTAGCAGCCACTCAGCCAGGTTCTTAACCAGAAGCCTTCCACCAAAGAAAATCTCATCATGGAAAAAAAAAAAGAAAAAGAATATCTCATCATGGTGATGCCTTTGTGGAAAGCCTGTCAAGTGTTTCAGTGCTCTGAGGATTGAAAACAGGCTTTTTTATTTTAAATATTTTATTTTATATTGGCATATAGCTGGCAGAAATACCAACAACCTCAGATATGCAGGTGATAACACTCTGATGGCAGAAACTGAAAAGGAACTAAAGAGCCTCCTGATGAGGGTGAAAGAAGAGAGAGCTGGCTTAAAATGCAACACTCAAAAAACTAAGATCATGGCATCCAGTCCCATCATTTGATGTTAATAGTTGGGGGCAAAAATGGAAGCAGTGACGAATTTTCTTTTCTTGCACTCCAAAATCACTGTGGACCATGACTGTGGAGTCATGAAATTAAAATATGCTTGCTCCTTGTAAGGAAAGCTATGACAAACCTAGACAGAGTATTAAAAAAACAGAGACGTTACTTTGCCGACAAAGATCCATCCAGTCAAAGCGATGGTTTTTCGAATGATCGTGTATGGATGTGAGAGTTGGGCCATAAAGAAGGTTGAATGTTGAAGAATTGATGCTTTCACATAGTGGTGCTGGAGAGGACTCTTGACAGCCCTTGGACAGCAAGGAGATCAAACCAGTTAATACCAAAGGAAATCAACCTTGAATATTCTTTGGAAGGACTGATGCTGAAGCTGAAGCTCCAGTACTTTGGCCACCTGATGCGAAGAACTGACTCACTGGAAAAGACCCTGATGCAGGGAAAGGAGAAGGGGCGGCAGAGGATGAAATGATTAGAGAGCATCATCGACTCAATGGGCATGAATCTGAGCAAACTCCGGAAGACAGTGAAGGACAGGAAAGCCGGGCGTGCTGCAGTCCACAGGGTTGCAGAGTCGGACACGACTTAGTGACTGATCAACAGCCAGTTAACAATGCTGTGATAGTTTCAGGTGGACAGCAGAGAGACTCAGCCATGCATATACACGTGTCCATTCTCCACCAAACTCTTCTCCCATCCAGGCTGCCACACAACACTGAGCAGAGTTCCCTGTGCTATATAATAGGATCTTGCTGGTTATTCATTTTACATATAGCAGTGTATACATGTCCATCTCAAACTCCCTAACCATCTTTCTATTAATTAAAAACGCTGGTTTGTAAAACACTAAACATTTGGCTTTAAAAACATTTGCCTTTTAAACTGCATTTTGGCCTCCTTTCTATCCAATAATCCAGTATCTTGAATGTCAAATGTGGCAAGCCCAGTCTTCACTATGGCATCGTCATTGCCTTGAACACTCTTCACTCCTCCTCATTGGGATGACTCTTGCTCCTCTCGGGTTTCAGTTTAGAAGCCACTGGTGCCAGGGCGTCTCCTGTCTTCTCCATCAGAGCCCTCCCTCCCTCCAGCCACTACAGGCTTGCATCTCCCATAGGCTCTGAGCTCTCTAAGGAGAGGAATTCAACCTCCTTTATTCACTGATGTTTTCCTAACAATGCCGGGCCATAGGTTGCTCAATTAACATTTGTGGAATGAATGAATATCCTGTAAAATAGGACCATTGATTTGCCAGAGCAAATGAACAAATACAGAAGTCCCGTACATACGAACCTTCAAGCTGCGAACTTTCAAATGTGCGAACGTGCATTCGTATGTACAAACACAAAAGTTAGTTCACATGTCTGAATTGTCATGTGTGTGCATCCTTTACAAGCGGTTGTGCTTTTGTGTACTTTATTATACAGTACTATATACAGCGGGCTTTTCAGGTGGCTCAGTGGTGATGAATCAGCCTGCCAGTGCAGGAGATACAGGTTCAGTCTCTGGGTAGGGGAAGATTCCTTGGATGATGAAATAATAACCCACTCCAGTATTCTTGCCTGGGAAATACTATGGACAGAGGAGCCTGGCAGGCTACAGTCCATGGGGTCACAAAAGAGTCAGACATGACCGACAACTAAGCACGCACACATACACTGTATACAGTACAGTAATACAATATCTTCATTTTGAACCCAGAATGTCCTGAAGCAGGTGTAAAGGCAGCAGTAATGTAGCTGATATTACTGTACTACAAGATTAAAAATGTTTTCTTCTGGAAATAGAACTGCCATATGACACAGTATGCCCACTGCTGGGCATATGCACTGAGGAAACCAGAATTGAAAGAGACACGTGTACCCCAGTGTTCATCGCAGCACTGTTTATAATAGCCAGGACACGGAAGCAACCTAGATGCCCATCAGCAGATGAATGGATAAGAAAGCTGTGGTACATGTACACAGTGGAATATTACTCAGCCATTAAAAAGAATGTATTTGAGTCAGTTCTAATGAGGTGGATGAAACTGGAGCCAATTATACAGAGTGAAGTAAGCCAGAAAGAAAAACACCAGTACAGTATACTGACACATATATATGGAATTTAGAAAGATGGTAATGACAACCCTATATGCAAAACAGCAAAAGAGACACAGATGTATAGAACAGTTTTTGGACTTTGTGGGAGAAAGCAAGGGTGGGAAAATGAATAAAAATGTTTTCTTAATATTTTGTGTTTGTATTTTTATTTTGTATATATTATTAACTTATTATAGCACAGTTACAGTTATAAACCTATTATAGTACTATATGGCAAATTGTGTTAGTTGGGTGAAAAGTGTTATTTGCTCAGTCATGTCTGACTCTTTGGGACACCATGGACTCCTCCCACCAGGCTCCTCTGTCCACAGAATTTTCCAGGCAAGAAAATTTTTCAGGGTTGCCATTTCCTTTTCTAGAGGATCTTCCTGACCCAGGGGTTGAACCCACGTTTCCTGCATTGCAGGTGACGTCTTTACCATCTGAGCCATCACTGCTTACCAAGGTTAACTTTGTTGGACTTAGGAACAAACTGGACTCACCAGTGTGCTGTCAGAATGGGATTGTTTGTATGTAGGGAACCAACTGTGTGTCTTTGTGGTGGGTGAGTTAGAAGACCGCAGTCCTCAGCAGCAGGCAGCGGGGGTTACAAAGCCTCAGGAGGATGAAGAAGTTGTCTTTGCACTAAAATGACTGTGGAGGGCAGCCATTTGAATCTGGAGCAAGCCCGCAGGGGCGAGGGAAAGCCACCACCATGAACTCCAAGAGATTTTTTTACTTTCACTTTTAAAATACTTAGCCTGCAGGCTTTTCCAGGTTAGATATGCATCAGATTTATCCAAGGAGATTTAAAGAAACCGAGGTTCGGTCTCACCTCCCATTTATCGAATCAGAATTTCCGGTGGGTGACCCCTCGGCACCAGCACTGTCTCTTTCTTTCTCATTTTTCAGTGGACTATATTTTTTAGAGTAGTTTTCAGTTCACAGTAAAATTGTGCAGAAAGTACAGAGATTTACATGTACCCTCTGTCCATCCATGCATCGCACCAGTGTTTTTGAAAACCTCTATAGGTCTCAGCAATCTGCAGGTTGTTTTTGCTTTTATGTCAGTGTTTTAGAAAACAGTAATTCGTGGTTAGATACAACATTATCTTACTTCATCTTTGCAGCCACCCTATGAGGTATGTGAGTCCTGTTTTCACAGACAAGGAAGCTAAGGATTAGGGAAATTGAGAGATCAGCCTAAAACCATACATCAGGGAAATAGTGGATTACGATCCATACCAAGAAAAAGTGTGTGTCCTTGTGTGTATGCCCAGTTGATTCAGTCGTGTTCGACTCTTTGTGACCCCATGGACTGTAGCCCGCCAAGCTCCTCCTTCCATGGAATCCTTCAGGCAAGAATACTGGAGTGGGTTGCCATGCCCTCCTCCAGGGGATCTTCCCGACCCAGGGATCAACCCCACATCTTTGTCTCTTGCATTGACAGGTGGATTCTTTACCACGGAGACACCTGGGAAGCCCTGTGTGCCCTTAAGCTAACTAACTTTAAGGCAAGAGAGAGGTCATAATACAAAAGGTGGTCACAAGATTTTAGCGAACATAACGTTCACCCCACAATTCAATAAATGGGAGTTTATCATGCAGAAATGTTAACATAAATGTACAAAGACACATACACAGGTATATGTTGTACTTCATTTATACTAGGGCACAACTGAAAACAAGCGCAAAATCCCTCAAAAGGAGATTGATTGTATTAAGTTCATTCATAAACTGAAACACCAGGCTAGGAAGTTGATTTTTTTCCTTTCCTTTTTAAAAGGTATATATGTATATATAAAAGCTAGTAAGACACTGATGTCTGGTTAAAGACAGTTTTGTGGTTTTACACCCTCTACTTGGCTTCATCAGCAGTAATGAAAGATTAAAAATGAAAGACAGCATGACATTTCTTTTTGGTAGCTTTCAAGATGTTCACTTATCATTATTATAGTTGGGACAGCTGTGCTCAAAAGAAGGTAAGCATTTCTGTGAACTAAAAATGTAACAGAACAACAGGACTTCATAGTGGTGAGTGGAGCCAAAAGTGAATGCTTCTGCAGGTATTTTAAGGCTGTGAACCAACACTGGAATCAAAGAAACCAAATGAAAACAGAATTCAAGGGCAAAATATAGATATTTTCAGCAATCAAAGACATACTTACCTATAGATACACATTGGGAAATTGCTTAAAGTACAGAAAAAAAAATCAAAGAGAAGAACTGAATGAAAGAGAGTTGGCTGAGCAACTGATAAAATATGCTGGTAAATCTAACTAGTTATTGCAAGCATAAATGATCATCATAAATGATATTTTCAACTTATGCTGAAACAGAAACTTAAAACAACAGAGAGGAAGTTACAAATGGAGGAGTTAGTGGGCCTCTAAACTCTTCCATGGCCTTGTCTTTTTCAAGACAGTAAACTTTGTTAGGCAGATAGTAAATTTTATCTTCATTAAAATTATGATTTGCCACCAATAGGACAGAAACCAGCAGAAAATAACAGTCACAAAGGATACAGAAAACTTTCTTGACAAAAGAAGAAGCTGTAAAGGAAAAATCCATACAGACAGATGCCAAATAAAAAGCACAAATATATTACTTAATTAGATAAGGTAATTTCTTATTTAAAACCAATAGACTGGATTGAAGAACAAAAAGACATAAACATAGCTGTAAACAAAACTGGAGGAAAATAGGTAAAATAAAAGGATGCAAGAAGGCTATATGAAGCCAATAAGGAAAAAGCCAAGTGGTGTAGAATATATATAGAATATATATCAAACTGCTGACTCATTATTTCCTAGAGATGGGATTAGGAGGAAATTTTACCTTCTTTGCTATGTGTTTCTTCCACAGACTAATTTGCTATACGGTTTACTTTTTTTTTTTCCTTCCCAAGTAGCATGTATTACTTTTGTAAATAGGAAGAAAAACAAAATCAGGTTAACTTCCTTCTATAAATAACACGTTTAAAAAAACTAGTGTTAAATAATCTTGACTGAGCCTTTCTGTACTTTTCTTTCAAAAAATACATAAACATTCTTAAGAACGACTTTGTATTTAGTCTTTAACAAGCATTTTCAAAATTCCTGTTGGAAAAATAAAGTTCAGATATAGGTTTAGTATATATCAGTTTAAAGGCATGTTTTGACATTTCTTTCCCTTGCCAAATATAATTGCCTCAGAAAGAAGAAAGAAAAGCCAGGACATGTCTAAAAATGCTTATAACTTAAGGACTGAGTCTTTCCAAGATTTCAGCTGAGAATATGTGGGAAGCTTTTCTCCAGAAAAGACAATGTTATCAGAGATTCTACTGTCAATCTGGTTTTACTCCCAAACTCTGATTTTGTCATTTTCAGGGTTTCTATAAATTTAAAATAAATTTTAAATGTCAAGGTCATTAAAGTTTTCTACCATCCAGTAGTAGCCTCTGCAGAAGGCTTCCTGAATATTATGTATTCAACAAACACTGTTGAGAACCCACCTCTAGAAGAGTGTTTGTAAGACTTTTATTATTTGTTTCATATAAACAAGGGACAGGAAGGAAAGCTGATCATAACTCACTAATTGATTTCTCAACTCAGATTCAATGTACAGTTCCCTAACCACTATTTTTTATGGCATCTAAAACCTAATATAATGATAAACACTAAAGAAATAAAAGATATTTTGCATATGTGAAGAAGATATTTATTATCTCATGTGTGTAACAGAAGAAAGATCTGAAAACAACTTAAATGCCATTAGTAGGGAATTTTTAAAACACGTTACAGCCACACTGTGAAATATTGTGTAGCCATTGAAAAGAATTAGTCGGGTTTATGGGTACCATCATAAAGTTTTTCATGATACACTGTTACATGAAATAAGTATAACATAAAATAATATTCATAACACAGTCGTTCAGTCGTGTCTGACTCTTTGTGATCCCATGGACTGTAGCCTGCCAGGCTCCTCTGTCCATTCAATTCTCCAGGCAAGAATACTGGAGTGGGTTCCTATCCCCCTTCTCCAGGGAATGTTCCCAACCCAGGGATCAAACCTGGGTCTCCCGCATTGCAAGCAGATTCTTTTACCATCTCAATCAGCAAGGGAAGGACAAGTAAAATAGCAAACACTAATTGAGTATTTTTCAGTTCAGTTCAGTTCAGTTCAGTCGCTCAGTCGTGTCCGACTCTGCGACCCCATGAATCGCAGCACGCCAGGCCTCCCTGTCCATCACCAACTCCCGGAGTTCACTCAAACACATCCATGAGCATTTTTAGTGTGCCTGAATTGTTTTAAGCACTAATAACCCTTTGAGGTAGGTTTGTTATCATCTCTACTATACAGATACAGATACAGAAACTGAAGTTCAGGAATTCAAGATCAATAGCCAGTAAGTGGGAAGGAAGACAGACTGTCTCCCATATTCTAGGAAATAGGCACTCGTTGCTTCTTTGCTATAATAACAATTAATTCTAGTCAAAGTCAAAAGAAATGTGTGCATGTGACTGTGTATACAGAAAAGCCACACATGGTACTCAAGTGACCTCAAGGGAGATGGATGGGTTTGACGAGGGAGCTAAGACCACTGCCATTTAGTTGATATACTTCTATTTGGTTCTCATGCAATAATTTTGTAATAAAATATTAATGCTAAGCAAGAGTTAATCTGTATAACATACCTCCATGAAACACAGCCTCAAAATATTAAATCTAATATTTCTTAAAATATTAGATTTAAGAAAAGTATTTATGACAAAGCACAGAGTTTCTTCTCTCTTGTTAAGATCTGAAACATTTTTAACTCTTAACAGATTCTGGCCTCTTAACCACCTTGCTGCAGTATTTTGCAGTGCTGTGGAGGAGTGTGCTTTTCAGGGAACTGAGTAGTTATTGTGCTTTTCAAAAAAATCACTATCTAAGAGTTTGCAAGGCCCTACAGAGTTGGTGTCTTTCCAATTTCACATATAACCTCCTCCCAGTTGACAGTCAAGCAAGTCCAGCCAGCTCACACTTCTCACGTCGTACTTTTCACACTCTATTCACTCACTCACTCCTCTCCCTCGTTAGGCAGGGACACCCCTAAAGACAGAAATCAAGTATTGTTCATCCATAATCATCTGTAAACTCCAATGAGAAGCACAGAGCCTGACACATGAGATTAAAAGAAAAAAAAAGTGTGCAGACTGCTTCCAGTGTTACCAATACAAATCATCACATTTAGGGCTTCCCTGTGGTCCAGTGGCTAAGAATCTGCCTTTCAATTCAGGGGACACTGGTTCGATCCCTGGTCTGGGAAGATCCCACATACCTCGGGGCAACTAAACCTGTGGGCTAACAATGACTGAGCCCATGTGCTGCAGCTATTGACGTCTGCATGCCCTAGAGCCTGTGCTCCACAGCAAGAAAAGCCACTGAAACAAGAGCCACCGCAGCTAAAGAGTAGGCCCACCTTGCTGCAACTAGAGAAAGCAAGGAAGACCCAGCACAGCCGAAATAAATGATAAATAAATAAATAAAAATTAAAAAAACACAAAGTAATCATTACGTTTCTAAATCTCATCTTGTAAAAACACACCAGTAAATACTACAGTTAGTGTAAGAGTAATATGATGTAATCGCTACTTTTGCTGAGTGTCTGCCTCTTTAGGTCACATTAGAATCTTGTTATTTTAACCTATGGTGCTCCCAACAGCCTATAGGTTAATAGGCCTCTAAGGTCATTGTTTTTATCTGCTGTTTACAAACCAAATGAAATGTAGACTTAGATTAAATAATTATTTTAAGGTTACATAGCGTGGATGTAGCAGATGCAGGATTCAAGCCTAAGTCTCTAAGACTGCAAAAGCTTTGTTTCTTTTCATGATGTAGTGCTGTCTCTGAAAATGATTAAATAATGGAAAGGTCTGCACTTTAAGAAAATTTTTTTAAAAGAAGCTTAATGAGAGTCTGTAAAGACAGAGCTGGAATATTCCATGTAAGAGAAAAATTAGAATATGTTATAGATCAATATTCTCAGTTATGAAGAAAAATGTCGTTATTAAAAATAAAAACAAGATCAAACCTTTATAGAAAGGAAAGAAAAATAAGGTTTCATGTTATGCTTAATTTCTCCATTCCTTTAAAATTGTTGCTGCTCCTCAAGGCATGTACTTTTTATTCTTGCTGACTAAAGAGAATTTCATAAGTAAGATTTCAGAATCCATAGAGACTTTGACATCAGGATGATTTGTGTGGGAATCCCAACAGCTGAACGGGGAAAGAGTACGGCCAACATGGTGTCAAACACAGTCTGTGTGAGGTCTCAGGAATAAAGGCATGTGGTTGACACTGGAAAAGTAAATAACCTTGACCACAGACTGTTCAATAATTGACACTTGAAACACGCCTGCAGGCAGCAAAGAAAGGGATTCTAGAATAAATAGCTAAAGCCATTCCATTTCCAGCTGAGACAATGGGCTTCTTTTTTGTAAGAATCCTCCTTCCCTGTTTTCCCCTGTATTACTCAGTAGCAGTGGGTGATTCTGCTCTATTGCTTCTTAGTGTAGAACCTCAAAAGTGGTCCAGGACTCTTCCATGCTCTTGTAGTGTGATGAGGAAAAAAAAAAAAAACAACAAAAAACAAAAGAAGCTCTTCTATAAGCCATGCAAAAGAAGCTCTTCTATAAGCCATGAGTGAAGTCCCCTTTCAGTCATTTCAGAAATGCCTGCCACTGGGGAAGTCAACCCCTTTGGTTCTTAGGTTTCTGGTCTGCAATATGGAGAAAATCCAGCCCAGTTGTGCAAAGTCAGGTCACTAAGCTTTCGGGTCTCTGCACGTCCCCTTCTTGGCCTTCTCACATTGGTGCTTTTCTTGTCAATAATGATACTAGCTGGCAGCTATTTCTCTCATTTAACATCCATGTGACCTGTTTATGCTGACTATCCCCATTCTTTATTGCAAGGAAAACAGTTGCTTCCTCTCAAGGAAAAATAGGATTCAGAAAATCATTCTTTCTTATAAATGGTTTGCACAGTAAGGAGAAACCATAAACCCAGAAGATAAAAATATAGACATTATGATTTTCAAATGATTTCTCATAATCAGATAAAATTTACTCAGTAATATATCTGGGTCCCAAGATAACATCATATTTCACCCTTTCAACTTGTGCTTTGTCTTAATTTATAGAGAAGAGCTGTCTGATATTTTTAAAAAGCGAGATTAAAAAAATAAAGCCATATAACCTCTTGGGGTAAAAGGAACAGCTTCAAGTGTCTGGGGGCTTAGGAAGCATTTGGCATGGCTGGTATGCTACTTGGGATGAGGAGATGGAGGAAAAGGGAAAACAGAAGGCATCAAACAGGGACTTCCCTGGTGGTCCAGTGGCAAAAATTCTGAGCTCCCAGTGCAGGGGACCCAGGTTCAATCCCTGGTCAGGGAACTACATCCCACATGCACAGCTAAGACCCAGTGCAGTCAAATAACTACAAATAAAAAAGAAGGCAATGGCAGGTCACGTGTGCTATGCCAAGGGGTTGGAAGCTTACCCTAGAAGTTATCCCATGACAAGTGGGTTCAGTTTCAAGAAGGGGAAGGATGTGATGAAACATGCACGTACAGGGTCTGGAGGATGGATGCCCATGGCAGGTGGGCAAACTGGAAGCAGAGAGACTAGTTAGCAATCTCAGGAATTTAGGCCAGATAATGAAGCTGGCTGGGTGCTTCCCCAGTGGCTCAGCAGTAAAGAATCCGCCTGCAACGCAAGAGCCTCAGGTTTGATCCCTGAGTAGGGAAGATCCACTGGAGGAGGGCATGGGAACCCACTCCTGTATTCTTGCCTGGAGAATTCCACGGACAGAGGAGCTTGACGGGCTACAGTCCATGGGGTCACAAAGAGTCGAATGACTGAAGCAACTTGGCACGCATGCACACACGTGAAGCTGGCTAGCACAAGACGGTAGCAGTTTTGATGGGTGTAAAAGACAGCAAATGTATCACATTTGGAGGTATAAAGGAAACAGAATCAAGGATTTGGGGTGGGGAGTGGAAGGCGAAAGTCTAGTCATAGTAGGACTAGTCACCAAGATTAAAAATTCAGGAGGAGGGACTTCCCTGGTGGTCCAGTGGCTAAGACTCCACGTTCCCCATGCAGGGTCCCAGTTTCAATCCCTGGTCAGGGAACTAGATCTCACACGCCAGCAATTAAAGAACCCATGTGACTAAGACTTGGTGCAGCCAAATAAATAAATATTAAATAAAATAATTAAAAAAAAATACAGGTGGGAAACCAGGTTAGAGCAAGGACTATTGTTCTCTATTTTTCCCCTTGATTTGCATTGATTTCTTTCAGAAGCTAAGGCGCTAGGACCATGGTGACTCATATGCCTATAGTACTTTCCTTGTTTCAAAAGAAAAATAAGAAACAGACTCCTCACGTAACTCAATTATCGGATCCCCCACAATGATAACACAAGAGTTTAATGGAGTTTCCCTCTTCACAGAAATGTCGAGGGATATCATGTTTTGAACACGGTAATGAAATTGTCCTCAGAGAATTAATCAAACCTTTCCAGCTAATAGTTTATTTGTCCTCTCGGTATATTGAAGTAAGTCTGGTATATAGAGCTGTTAAGATGTGCTGACATTTTAAACAACTTTATATGTTCTGCACCAATGTCAGTTAAGGCAAGCAAGCTAGATGCGTTGGGAGGATAATAACCCCTTGGAAAGTGGGTACAACTCTCAGTACATCCCTGTCGTGCAGAGTGCGTGCTTGCACGGTAAGTCACTTCAGTCATGTCCGACTCTTGTGACCCAGTGGACTGTAGCCCACAAGGCTCCTTTGTCCATGGGATTCTCCAGGCAAGAATACTGGAGTGGGTGGTCATTTCCTTCTCCAGGGGATCTTCCTGACCCAGGGATCAAACACACATCTCCTGTGGCTCCTTGCGTTGGAGGTGGATTCTTGACCACTGAGCCACTGGGGAAGCCCATTGTGTATGTAGATAGTATTTGACCAGTTTACTGAGCTAGGGACCACACACCACAGATCCACAAAGTGTAAAAGTGATCTATACTCTCTACAATTTCCTTCTGTACTTAGAGGATCACCTTGCAGCGGTGAGAATGCGAAGCTTTTTAAAGCTTTCCCTGGCGGTGGGTGCAATCCTGAAAAATCACCCTTCTACATAAGCGTGATTCTCAAACAATGACAACAAAAGAAGAACGGGTTTCCTGTTGGCATTTTGACCGCAGAGTTCCAGCTTTGTGGCATTCTTCCTGAGACTGTAAAGCAGGTTGTTGGTGAAACACCCTCAGGGAAATGGAAGCTGAGATACATTTCAGCCCTATGAAGTGTAAAGAGAAAGCTCTTTTTCTCTCGCAGTGTCAATATTCTGACTCTTCTGACTTAAGTACTGACTAGTAAAGCTCTACCAGTCATTTGATTTCTTTCCCCAGGACTGTGTTTAACTACATGACTGCTGACCTGCTCTGTGACTTGGCTCATCCGTACGCTGTAGCGGTCTTCACGGTGATGAGCCTGTCACAGCCCGAGAGGATGTGTGACAATGCACATCAATTTCTGGGCTGCCGACTCCCATGACTCAGTCTTCCCGATTCTTGGTGTGGCTTTCCCGGAACCCCAGGCAGCACTCGATGCTGTTTTGAAAGCACCCATGGCATGTGGCTTCCCTGGTGGCTCAGAGGTTAAAGCGTCTGCCTGCAATGTGGGAGACCCAGGTTCGATCCCTGGGTCGGGAAGATCCTCTGGAGAAGGAAATGGCAACCCACTCCAGTATTCTTGCCTGGAGAATCCCATGGAGGGAGGAGCCTGGCAGGCTACAGTCAACGGGGTTGCAAAGAGTCAGACATGACTGAGCTACTTCACTTCACTTCATTGCAGGGGGAGCCTGGTTTTATCAGTGGCTATCTTGTATCGCTTTGCCTATTTTCGTGCAGAAATCCTCTATAGGTTGGGCCTGTCTTGTTTATCATGGTGTCCTTGGTGCCTTCAGGGGTGCATGCTACTCAGGAAAGGTACTACTAAGTGTTATGTGGTGATGATGTATATATACATATACATATCTATATCTATACATATCTATAGAAAGAGAGAGAGAGTGAGGGCAGGAGAAATCCTTTCTCTCTTTCACCCTAGCACAGCATCTGGGGCATTAGAGATGCTCAGAAAACATTTCAAATAAGCAAATGTCTGAATATATATTATTTCAGTCATCTGAAGTAATATTTCGTCTCACTACATCAGAATGAAGACCTGTTTCTTAGGAAAAGGATGAAGCGATGCTTTATGTCTGTAGAAGTGTGAAGGGGAAAGTTTTATCCATAATTTTAAGTGCTTCAAATTGCTACAAATGACCCAAAGAAAAGAGGTTCTTTTAGTTTTAGCTACACTTTATAATTCTAACATACATTATTATTGTGATTCTTTGTAGCATGATGTAGCTCACTGGTTTTATCAAATGATATTACCTGTATTCTTTATTGGGTAATTTTGTATCTCTCGAGGTCAGTAGCAAGTATCTTGACTTCATTTAAAGGAAGATTTAAAAAGCCAATGACAAAAAAAGGTATGTATATGACTGATAAACTAGGAATAAAGGGAGAAAAGAAGAGATGCAAACGTCTGCTTCAGTAAGGCAGAATGAAGACCTGCTTCTTATGGAAATCATAAAATTCATGAGCCTCCTGTGAAAGGTAACATCTATCTATGCAGAGCAAGGAAGATATCCAGAGAACATGGTGACCCTTCAGGACTTCTAATCTGAGATCTACCTTCATTTGGTGACAAGTGTCGCAGAAAACCAAACTAACAAGTGTCACATTTCTACAGTGACCAGTTGCTCAACCAAACATCTCAGAAAATAGTACATAAATTCCAAAATGCTTTCTTCACTTTCCATTCTAAAGCAATTAAAGAAGATGCTGTTGTCTAATTAGTAATTGATGTTATGAAGCATATATTCAACAGACCACAGGTACACATATGTGCCCTGTCTGGACTTACTAAATAAACACTCAGACCTCTGTGATTTCACTGTAGTATTTCATAGATTCTGACCTCTGTTTACATCATGGAGCATGCAGGTCAAGGCTTTAAAAGTCCCATTTTCAGCTAAGCTGTAGCTTCAGCTTATCGGCATTTTCTTTGTGTTTTATGATTTAGACAAAAGGATACATTAAACCTCTGTTGCTGGAGAATCCTTTGGAGTTTCTGATGCTGACACTAACATTTACTAAGAGATCTTTTCTAGTGGTTTGATCTCTAATGAAGTTTGTTGTTTTTTTAATTGTAATATCTCTTTTAATAATAATTTCAAGCTTATTGAAATTGGGCTTACTAAAATCTGAAGTCTAGGATCTGAGAAGTTGCTTCTCACATTTATGTGATTTTTAGCACTAACATGGAGTTCACCTGTGACTGAGATCTTGAGGTTTCTAATATTTTTAGTGACTTGCTTTCAGGGATTTAGTGATAATAAATCAGCAGTATTTATCCTTCGACGTCTACAAGATGGTATTACATAGCCAGCATTCTCCTGTGTGGAAAAGATGGGAGTGAGGCAGATAGTATTACCATGCAAAAGACAAAACAAACACAAGATGCCATTTATCCATAAGGGCTTGACAAGACAGTTCAAATCCAGGCCTTCAGATGGGAAAACCTTCCACTAGGCACTTTGCTAAATGATGTGGAAAAGCAATGCTTTATTTTGTGCAGTTGAACTGCCAGACTCCACTCATATGCTCTCCTAGTGATCCTGGAGGAATTTTAATTGATAAAGGTGAACCAGAATAATTCATGCACAAGTTAGCCAAATATCTGTAACTGCTAACATCTGAAGTATTCTAGGATCATCAAGTGCTGCATGCATAGAAAGGTATATAGCTTGTTTCATCTCTACTAGGATGCCTCATGCTATTTTTGAATATTACAGTGTAAAATATACACTATATAATATCTGTTAAATATACATGCTGCCAGTACACTATGATGTGGGTAATATACCGATTGGTGCCATGGATTCTGTGTTGTCAGCCTGGCAAATTCTTCTTAGCTATTTGACCTTGAGCAGGTTACCTAGCTGCTCAAAGATAAAACTGAGTATAACAGAACCATGCTCATAGTCTGTGTGTCTCTGTATTAAATGAAATCATTTAAGTAAAAGGCTTAGCACAGCTAAGCTACTGTTATCATATAGAATAGTTATATATGACTATGCATGCATGCTAAGTCGCTTCAGTCATGTCTGACTCTCTGCTCCCCCATGGACTGTAGCCCGGGCTCTTCTGTCCATGCGAATTCTCCAGACAAGAATTCTAGAGTGGGTCGCCATGCCCTCCTGCAGGGGATCTTCCTGACCCAGGGACTGAACCTGCATCTCTTATGTCTCCTGCATTGGCGGGTGGGTTCTTTACCACTAGTGCCACCTGGGAAGCCCCTATTAATGTCTGTATATTATAGTTATTGGGCTTCCCAGATGGCGCCTGTGAAATGGCAACCTACTCCAGTTTCCTTGTTATAGTTATTATTATATGACATACACGCTGTCTGTGGAGACCTGAAACACAAAGATATGAGTTGACTTAATACTGTGAACAGTACGATCCTATTCAATACTGCAGCTTAATATCTTAGAATCACTCTAGAAGACAACATAGCTGTTAGCTTACACTCCATGAGTTTGAGAGCTTACTTCTGGGTGAACCGTTCCCATGGCCTGGCACGGTTCCCTGTGCTCACTTTCTTGGGAGCCATAAGGTCATTTTTCAATGCAAATTATATAAAATGGTGAGCTGTTCTCATAGAGAACTCTGGAGCTTTTGCCTTTTCTGGTAATAGTGGTGAATGTTTTCATGCGACTGGCAGAAGAGATTCAAGTGGCTGCTTGCCAAGTTCATGTGTGCGCAAAGGAACAAAGCTCTGAACGCCTTTCCTGCTGTGAGCAGTACACTGTATCAACAGTTTCAAAAAAACTAGTTCACAACAGCATTGTGGCAAAGTCCTTTAGAGCCGATGACTATACCAGGTTGAGTCAAAGGTGAAAGTGAAAGTGAAGTCGCTCAGTCGTGTCCGACTCTTTGCGACCCGTGGAGTGTAGCCCACCAAGTTCCTCCATCCATGGGATTCTCCAGGCAAGAATACTGGAGTGGGTTGCCATGTCCTTCTCCAGGGGATCTTCCCAACCCAGGGATCGAACCCAGGTCTCCTGCATTGCAGGCAGAGGCTTTAACCTCTGAGCCACTGAACCCATCCCAGCAGCCTCAGACCCTTGCTCATTTGCCTTTATTTTAATGCATGTCCCTGTACCCCCAGCCCCACGTGGAGCTGTTCCCAATAAATAGCTGGCCTTCTAGGCTCTGTGTCCAGCCAGGTCCAGAATTAAGAGAGGACTGGGGTTGGGGACCCTGTGGGTCCTCCCATGGTCAAGCCTGGAAAGTCTCCCTTCTCTGTACCCTCCTGATCATTATTTAGGGAATGACTCACTCATTCACATTCACAAACACTCTTTTTCTTCCTGCCCTCTCCCACTCATGAGTGTGTCAAAAATAAATTGATCCTGTAATTGCACAACTCCTCTCCTGAAACTATTACAATGTGAAAACATGATATGAAGTGACCTTTTATCATAATATGGTTTATGTTTAACCCAAAGGAGGTACAAAATGAGGGAAGTAGACCATGCCATTTTAGTTTTTATTCATTTTAAAAAGAGGCAACATTTAAAACCAGTTTGTTTTAAAGGTCTAAAAGTGTATTTATTATCTGAGAACTCCAATAAGGTACTTCATTTTCTACGTTTGCTCAGTTTTCTTGCCATTCCCTTCTCCAATACTTTGGCCACCTGATGCAAAGAGCTGACTCATTAGAAAAGACCCCGGTGCTGGGAACGACTGAAGGCAGGAGGAGAAGGGGATGACAGAGGATGAGATGGTTGGATGGCATCACCGACATGAGTTTGAGCAAGCTCTGGGAGATGGTGAAGGACAAGGAAGCCTGGCATGCTGCAGTCCATGGGGTCGCAAAGAGTCAGACACGACTGAGCGACTGAACTGAACTGGACTGCCACCTTCTGTCTCCATTTTACTGTTCCAAATGATCATTATAAATTATTCTCCTTTAACTTTTTATGTACTTAGGTTTTTTTTTCCCCAAACAGATTTTAAGCTTTGTGAGATTTTGGCCTCCGTGTTAAACGTCTCTATAGTCTCCACACACTACACTTAAATAAGTACACAATAAATATTCACTGTGTGTGTGGTATGTGAGATTAAATATTTTTTTAAAAGGCAAGACATTTCATATATGTTTTCCTTTATCTTATTTTTGTTTTCAAAGAGTGTAATATCTACACCATTAAACTAGTATTCTTCCCATGTGGAAAAACCGGTATAATCTTTACTATTCAGCGCATTCTTGCAATGCCTCCCACAGACTAGAAACTCATTAAACATCCATTAGCTTTCACTGAATCCTTAGCATTATCAACTATATTAAACAGTCTGTTAATAGCTTCAATGGATTAATATTCTGAGCAGTTAGAAACTCATTTTTCCATTTCTTGATTTTTAATATTGTTCTAACTCAAGCATACTAAATACAGAATGTAACTTTGTCATCATTTCTCAGCCTTTTGGCTAAGATGAAGGATGTCATTCTTGGCAGGATGTCACTTCATCAAGCTGTTAGTTTAACTGAGTTTGGCCATTCCTTACATATTGACCTGGCATTACTTAACTGGTGAGATGAAGGTGAAAGTTGCTCAGTCGTGTCCAACTCTTTGTAACCCCATGGACTATACAGTCCATGGAATTCTCCAGGCCAGAATGCTGGAGTGGTTAGCCTTTCCCTTCTCCAGGGGATCTTCCCAACCCAGGGATCGAACCCAGGTCTCCTGCATTGCAGGCGGATTCTTTACCAGCTGAGCCACCAGGGAAGCCCTTACTTAACTGGAGTTTACCCAAATGGAAATAATAGTATTCAAGAATGAAAAGGTTGGTGACCAGGCCTGTCAGTTCAGTTCAAACGAATAAACCATATTTCACCCACACACCATACCATGATGTATTTTTCTAGCACTAGAAATATTTTCTTCTGTATGGTACTCCTGCTGTTGAGAAATCTTTTCTAACGTCAGTAAGCTTTTGAATGGCAATGACTTGATTTACATTTACCACAGGGTGGATCGTTCCACCTTTTACCTGTCTCTGCTTTCTATCTCCCAGCGTGATAATTTCTCCAGGGTGGCTGAGGAAGCCAGCCACTATAGCTAAAACCTCAGCCACTATAGCTAAAACCCCAACCCCTGGGTTGGCACACAAAAGCAGAAAATGGAATCAGCTGAAATGCTCCTTAATTAACTTCCAAAGACTGACAGCAAAGATTAGTGAAATATTGCTAGCACTGACTTAATATACTTTTCCTAATGAACAAATCTGTGTGTGTGTGTATGTGTGTGTTAGTCGCTCAGTCATGTCAACTCTTTGTGACCCCATGGACTGTAACCTGCCAGATTCCTGTATCCATGGGATTCTCCAGGCAAGAATATTGGAGTGGGTTGTCATTCCCTTCTCCAGGAGGTCTTCCCGTCCCAAGGATCAAATCCGGGTCTCCTGCATTGCAGGTGGATTCTTTATCATCTGAGCCACCAGGGAAGCCTGGGAGAAGGATTATTTTATGGTAATTAGGTTTCCCTCATGAAGAAGAGTCAGGATAAACTCTCCTCCTTTTTGGAAGCCTGTTGGACTTTATTTCCCATATACTTATCACCTTCCTAGTTCTTCATTTAATAGAATTGTCTGCTAGTTTCTTGGCTAAACAAGTTCAAACACAGAGATTCAAGTTACAAAAAATAAGCTTTTACAGTCGAAGCAAAACAAATAAAATAACAAATCATTTATTAAAACTGCTTCGACTCTTCACCATGAAATTTTTAAATTTGATCACTTAACGGGACATGGCATTGTCAAAGAAACTATACATAGGAGAAAACACACATAGGCATGACTTTACCCTTCCAAAGCACTAAATCAAGAAAGACAGTGGACTGATGCAGCCAGCCTAGAAACCTATCACACTATAAAGTCAAGCATAAGACAAACATGCACATGAAAATTCTTTTACACTCTCGTTCTTTCTGTTTAGAGGGCTTTGCCGCTAGAAGGTTTAGAGCGCTGCTCTGCCTGGTAAGAGGAATAATTTATAGGTAAATTAGTACTTACCGTCGTCTTTGTCGGGTTTGATTGTAACCTGAGCCCCTGGGAACTCTGATCCAATTCTCCCACCCATCGGCATGCTCAGGAGAATGTGGAATGTTTCCTCCTCTTCAAACAAGGAGTCATCAATTATAACGACCCGACACATCTTCTCCCGCTCATCTTTGTCAAAGCGGATAACACTGGTATGGTCCTCAGGTCGGGATATGTAATCAGAATAGGAGAGCACAGATGTTGGCACAGTTCCTCTTGCCGTTCCTGGAGGCAGGGAGGATCCAAAAGGGGCTTATAAAACATACTACAAGAGTATTTCCAGAAACGATTATTTTCATCTGCAGCATTTTCATGGTCCATCATATCTATGAATACTCCTGGAAATCGCAATAGCGCCTACATACTGTTCTAACATCGTGAGTCATCTTCATAATGGGGTCCAACATATGACAAATATAATATTTCAAGTGTTTTCTCCTCTACTTCCTGCCAGTGGTCTTTTTAAAGCAATACAATAATATAATATAATAGCTCCTACTCTTCAAATACTTATAGTGTACAGGCAAAGTGCCAAGCGATTTCCATGCATTGCCTCCTTAATCTTCTTAACCAGTCTATTGGGCTTTATACGTTAGGTAACTGAGGTTTACAGAAGTTAAACCACTTGCTCTGGGACCCAGAGCTCAAGGTTGATCCTGAAATTTGCATTTTAACCACCATACTTTATTGACTTTCAACTCATATACATTAATGAAAATTTTAATGAAAGTCTGCTACGGTGTTAACTGCATCTATGATCTTTTATATGCTTAGAAAAAATTTACCTGTTTCCTAGAAAGGTGTTTAGAATATTAATTATATTATGTTTTGATCTAAATTTTGTGTTACATAAAATCACCTTTCAGAGCATGCTGACTCAATGAGCAAGATAAGCGTTTTTAAATTTGGTTGCAATGAGTCTCAAACTAGTTTAAAATTAGTTTTTTTCCTTGGATATGCATTTCCTTGCCTTTTTTTTTGGTTGTTGTTTTTAACAGTAACCTCCTTCTACTTGAGCAGGCTTGAGTAGGGGAGGGGAACTTCAATTTCCTGCAATCCCAAAGGCCTTGAGTATTACAGTAAGTAAAGCAAGTAAATCAGAAATGTTTTCAATAAGCAGCAGAGTCCTTCCAGACCCTCAAAGGCCATAGTGAAGGAGGATGTCTGCATGCATTTTTTTTTCTTTTTGAAAATTGTACTAAAAAAGTATAACCCTCATGGCTTAATGTTATAGCTTCGACATGTTAAGAGGCTTATTTATATCTTTGCTGGGACATTTTATTTCATTTTACCTTGCTGCGTATAACAGATCACCATCAACTCCTGGCTCACGTCTCCACTTCTCCTGATGGGAATGAACAGTTCGCCAACGTCCTCTTCAATGGAATATTCAGACTGGGGGATGAACACAGTTGATTCTAAGGAGAAAATACAATTATTTTTGTCTGAGCTTCTTATATGTGAAATGATCTTGTGCAAATCAAAACTGCTCTTGTGTCTGATCTTTCCCCTTGCATATTCTTTTATTTTTAAATTGTTCTTCATGTACGATCTCAATTTTATTTACTTGTTATACATGTCAGTTTTATTCTTCTTCTTAATATCATTATTATTTTGGTTCATTGTTACCCTCCTCTCTTCCTCCTCTTTATCATCACTATCATTATTTGCATAATTGTTAGCCTGGTGCCCTGTGAATACCTAGATGGGTGGGACAGGGGGAGGTGGGAAGAAGGTTCAAGAATGAGGGGATATTTGTATAATTATGGCCTATTTAGGTTTTTTTTTTAAATTGGCGTACAGTTACTCTGTGTTGCTCTGTCAACTTTGGCTGCACAGTAAAGCAAATCAGCCATATGTATACATACACCTCATTTTTTTTTTTTGGATTTCCTTCCCATTTTGGTTACAACACAGAGCTCTGTGCTATACAGTCGATTCTCATTAGTTACCTATTTTATACACAGTAGTGTATATATGTCAATGCAAACCTCCCAATTCATCATTGACCCTCCCTGCCCCGCCCTCCCTGCATGCCCCGCCATATCTACATTTCTGTCTCTATTTCTGCTTTGCAAATAAAACCATCTTTACCATTTTCTAGATTCCACATGTATTCGCTAATATACAATATTTGCTTGTCTCTTTCTTACTCTGTATGACAGTCTCCATGTCTCTGAAAATGACCTAATTTCATTCCTCTTTATGGCTGAGTAATATAGCCTCAGACATGCAGATGATACCACCCTTATGGCAGAAAGTGAAGAGGAACTAAAAAGCCTCTTGATGAAAATGAAAGAGGAGAGCGAAAAAGTTGGCTTAAAGCTCAACAGTCAGAAAACGAAGATCATGGCATCTGGTCCCATCATTTCATGGGAAATAAATGGGGAAATGGTGGAAACAGTGTCAGACTTTATTTTTGGGGGCTCCAAAATCACTGCAGATGGTGATTGCAGCCATGAAATTAAAAGACACTTACTCCTTGGGAGGAAAGTTATGACCAACCTAGATAGCATATTAAAAAGCAGAGACATTACTTTGCCAACAAGGGTCCATCTAGTCAAGGCTATGGTTTTTCCAGTGGTCATGTATGGATGTGAGAGTTGGTCTATAAAGAAAGCTGAGCCCCGAAGAATTGATGCTTTTGAACTGTGGTGTTGGAGAAGACTCTTGAGAGTCCCTTGCACTGCAAGGAGATCCAACCAGTCCATTCTAAAGGAGATCAGTCCTGGGTGTTCTTTGGAAGGAATGATGTTAAAGCTGAAACTCCAGTACTCTGGCCACCTCACGTGAAGAGTTGACTCATTGGAAAAGACTCTGATGCTGGGAGGGATTGGGGGCAGGAAGAGAAGGGGACGACTGAGGATGAGATGGCTGGATGGCATCACCGACTTGATGGACGTGAGTTTGAGTGAACTCCGGGAGTTGGTGATGGACAGGGAGGCCTGGCGTGCTACGATTCATGGGGTCGCAAAGAGTCGGACACGACTGAGTGACTGAACTGAACTGAACTGAACTGAATATTCCATTGTATATAGGCACCCCCACCCTTCCCCCTCCCCATATACTCTTTCAGAAGAGCACAGCATGAGGGGAAGGAGGGAAGAGAGGGGAGAAGAAACAGCTATAATGCATGTATTATATGCATTCTTAACCCAATGAATTCAGACCAATGAATTCTTAACCCAGAAATAGAACACAACATTGCTCTCAACTCCAGTGATTGCTTTTTTTTCTCAATTATTAAGTGCTGCTGACATACTTCCTTTAAATCCAACCTCATTCTCTTGGTGAAGACCACCATCTTCCAATGGAGTAGTTTGGCTTTTAGATGTAGAAGAGACGGTAGAATTACTCTTGTCTCACCTCTCACTGATGAGGGAACTTGGACCCACAGAGTTGAAATTACTTGTCAAGAACTCTTACTGATCAAGTTCAGATTAAAATTCAGATCTTGTAATGTCTATTCTATTATTTTTTTAACCCCACGTGTCCCTTCTAAACGATTAATGATTAAAAATATAATTATGCATTGTTTGACATCCTGATGATTTTGTTTGTTGCTTCCTAAATAGCAGTCCCTGTAGAAGTGATAAATCTACGTATTGACTGTAAGGAATACATCTGTCATTTCCTTCCTCTCCTAGAGGAATAGCCATAATATCGAGTATACAACATTATATTTACACAACACTGTAAGTCTCAATGATTCATTTTCTAAAGTAGAGGAGAGGTACAGTCGGAGAAGGCAATGGCAGCCCACTCCCGCACTCTTGCCTGGAAAATCCCATGGACGGAGGAGCCTGGTGGGCCACAGTCCATGGGGTCGCTAAGAGACGGACACGACTGAGCGACTTCACTTTCACTTTTCACTTTCATGCGTTGGAGAAGGAAATGGCAACCCACTCCAGTGTTCTTGCCTGGAGAATCCCGGGGACGGGGGAGCCTGGTGGGCTGCCGTCTATGGGGTCGTACAGAGTCGGACATAACTGAAGTGACTTAGCAGTAGCAGAGGTACAGTAAATAGTAAAAATGGCATAATGAAGTTGTTGAAAATTATGGTTCAATGTAAAACTGTCTATCTGTCATGTGCTCAGTCAGGTCCAATTCTTTATGACCCCATGGACTATAGTTGCCAGGCTCCTCTGTCCAGGGGATTTCCCAGACAAGAATACTGGAGTCGGTTGCCATTTCCTCTTTCAGGGGATTTTCCTGACTCAGGGATTGAACTAGCATCTCCTGCATTGCAGGCAGATTCTTTATTGCTTGAGCCATCTACCAATAAAACGTTCAATAAAACATTTAGGTCAATAGCTAGGCATGATAAACCCTTAAACAGATGCTTTGATATGTGCCTGGGAGTCTGTTTCACTGGAAGTCCCACATATACACAGAAAATGCTCCTGGTTACTTTGAAAACAGTAAGCCACACTGCTTTGGATGATTATAAAGGACGCTGGAATAATGGACACTGGTCATCAAGGTCCACGTTCCACCCCTCTCCACCCTGCCCTGTACCCCAAGGGCTGACTAATGTGAACCATATAAAGGTTTCCCTTGTTCTCTGGCTTCTGGCTGGGCCAGCTAAAGGGCAGCACAGACAGGACCTTCGCTCCGCCTCCCCTCAAGGCCCCAGAGCTGGCAGCACCCCAACAAATAAAGGTCCTGTGCCCCCTGGCTGCCACAGCTCACACACTGACTCAGCTAACTCCTCCTTCTCTTCTCCCCCAGGCTAGAGGCGGTGAAAAGTTATGTCCAACCTAGATAGCGTTTTCAAAAGCAGAGACATTACTTTGCCGACTAAGGTCCGTCTAGTCAAGGCTATGGTTTTTCCTGTGGTCATGTATGGATGTGAGAGTTGGATTGTGAAGAAGGCTGAGTGCCGAAGAATTGATGCTTTTGAACTGTGGTGTTGGAGAAGACTCTTGAGAGTCCCTTGGACTTCAAGGAGATCCACCCAGTCCATTCTGAAGGAGATCAGCCCTGGGATTTCTCTGGAAGGAATGATGCTAAAGCTGAAACTCCAGTACTTTGGCCACCTCATGCGAAGAGTTGACTCATTGGAAAAGACTCTGATGCTGGGAGGGATTGGGGGCAGGAGGAGAAGGGGCTGACAGAGGATGAGATGGCTGGATGGCATCACCGACTCGATGGACGTGAGTCTGAGTTAACTCCGGGAGTGGTGATGGACAGGGAGGCCTGGTGTTCTGCGATTCATGGGGTCGCAAAGAGTTGGACACAACTGAGCGACTGAACTGAACTGAACTGAGAGGTGGTGATGGTACCTGCTCTTACCAGCCTTGAGGCACTTAACTCTACCTGTGTTGCGCTCACTTACTCAGTCATGTCCAACTCTTTGGGACCCCATGGACTATAGCCCACCAGGCTCTGCTGTCCACGGGATTCTCCAGGCAGAATACTGGAGTGGGCTGCCATTTCCTCCTCCAGGGGATCTTCCTGACCCGGGGATCGAACCCACGTCTCTTGCATCTCCTGCGTTGGCAGAGATTCTTTACCACCAGTGCCACCTGAGAAGCCCTGGTGGTTTCCCAATTCTCGCCCTCACCTTTGCAAATAGTCTTGTTATTCAAGTATTTTAAAATTGCTAATTTTGAATGTGACTTTTGTTTTCTCCTGGGACTTTGATATACAAGTTTAAAAAATGGCACCATTAAAAAAGCTGTGGATATAAGTTTTCACAACTAATTATTCATTTATCAAATGTTGATGGGGTGACTTCAACTTGCCAGACACTGAACTAAGCAGAGGAGATACGGAAGTAAAAAAAAATCCCTGGTCTCATGGAGTTTTCATTCTAGTTGGGAGTGAAGAGGAAGAAAATACACAAATATTCAAGTAAATACATAGTATGTCAGGAGGTGACAAATGATACGGAGAAGATGGAGTGTGGTGAGCGGGTAGAGAGGGCTGGGGCATGAGTATGCCGTGGCAGGTCTGTATTAAACAGGAAAGTCTCTTTGATGGAGTCACATTTAGCTGAGATTGTAAAGTGATAATGAAATATACCCCATGTGAGTAACTCAGAGAAGAGAATTCCAGGCAAAGGTATGAACAAGTGACAAGGGCCCCAGGCCAGGTATATACAAGGAGTGGGTGGTGGTTTAGTCCCTAAGTGGAGTCCGATTCTGCGACCCCAAGGACTGTGGCCTACCAGACTCCTCTGTCCATGGAATTTCCCAGGTAAGAATACTGCGGGGTGTTGCCATTTCCTTCTCCAGGGGATCTTCCTGACCCAGGGATCGACCCATGTCTCCTACAGCATTGCAGGCAGAGGCTTAACCACTGAGCCACCAGGGCAGCCCATAAAAGGAATGGCCAGGAGGCTAATATGGTTCAAGTAAACCAGGCAAGGAGGACAGGACCGGACACAGGGCCAGCGAAGTGGTGATGAGGAAGCTGGTAGCTGGATCCATGGAGCTTTCAGGACTAAAGTCCATTGGAAGCACTTTGGTATTACTCAGAGCAAGACACTGTGGAAACAAAGACCACCCTACGGGATGAAACAAGCAAAGGCGATTTATTCAGAGCTTTGCTATAGCAAGGGAGTCAGCCACCATCACTCATATTTGGCTGAGACCCAAAGCAGTCAGAGGAAGGGGAAAGTTTTATTGTGGAATAAAACTTATGGTTACCAATGGAGAAAGCTTGAGGGAGCAATCCATTAAGAGTTTGTGATTCATAGATACACACTACTGTATACACCGAGAGACAAAGCAAGGGTGATACTGGAGAAAGAGTTGAACTCTCTACTAAGAAAATGTGTGAGCTGGGCCCAGTTGTGTCCAACTCTTTGCAACCCCTATGGGATTTTTCATGCAAGAATACTGGAGTGGGCTGCTAATTCCTACTCTAGGGGATCTTCCTGACCCAGGGATCAAACCCGCGTCTCTTGCATCTCCCGTCTCCTGCATCATCGGCAGGCGGATTCTTTATCACTGTGCCACCTGGGAAGCCCTTACTAAGTAAACAGAGACACAGAAAAAAGTGACTGCAGGGTCATCCTCTGAGATGTAAGCACTGGTTACTTTCACATGGTTGGACCACAAGTGACTTTCATTTCTTTAAATCTCTGAATTCTTGACAAGGAACGTGTACTACTTTTATATCTTCAGATTGGTCTCACTATTCTTTGTTTCGAAAGATGAAGTCGAATAAAATGAATGTACTCTTATTAGCCTATGTGACTAAGTTGAAAGGAGTACTTTGATTCATTGAACAGCAATTTTATTTTTAGGTTTTGACTGTGCTGTAACTCAGGCAAAAAATGACTTCTGTTCTCAGAAATAAAACAGTTGTAACTACATTGGAAAGATGTCCTTTTCTTAACTATACTGAGCAGATTGAAAAAGAGAGACTGCTAAAAACAGGATAGAAAAAATATCTCCTAAAACTCTTTGCTATAATAGAACAAAGAAGGGAAAGAAAAATACAGTGCCTGGATGAAGGTACTGAGTGTCCATCATCTTTAAGAAGTTTGGTATATTCAAAAATGACCCAGAAGATATTCTGGGACATCTTCAGGCTGCCCACCTACCCTCAGACTAACCAATGACACTGGATGTGGAGTCTGCCATTGATAGTCTGACACGGATGGAAAGCTTTCTTACTTTTCAACGTGTTTCTTTTTTTTTTTTAACTCCAAAGCAGATAAATAGGCTAATTTAATAGGAACTTTAAAAAATAAGAATAATGAAAACATATCTAAGTCACATGGCAAGTATGGCAAGTTCACCTTAGGATACCATGAGGTCCAAAAATTACTCTAAAGCACTATGTAAACACTTTGGTTAGAGTGAATCCTTGGGTACTCTTCGTTCATATCATTAAATGCTTTTATTTTGGAAACTTTTGGAAAGTTTTCCATCACATGAAATAGTTTTATTTTGTACCATTTTTTTTTTCCTTATTGACCTTTGGGTACCAGAAATGTATAAATGTGTGTGGTCTTTTGAACAAGTATTTAGTAATTTTTTCTTTCTCTTAAGACAATGACCCATGCTTCACAGCAATCGAACTCAAAAAGAACTTTATCAAGTAAAACGCCTACACTACAAAAGCCTGAGAGGTAATGAAGTAAAGGAGTGAATGAAAGAATGTGTAAAATGTGTTGAGGAGACTGCCTGCCACACGGCAAGTGCTCGATGCATTTCAGTTATTATCACTATCAGTGCCAGTTATGGGTAAGTAAAGAACCGGCAAAAGTGTACTTGCGTGTGTTTATATAATATTAAATGGCTAACAAGTAAAAGCAGTTGCCAGCCTAAGACAAAGCAGAGCTGCTGTTCTCCTCTTCTTGTTCCCATAAGGCACATTCTTTGTTGTTCTACACCATTCTCTGTTCTAACTATATCATACTCTGTTGCCATCACTTATATAGAGAGCTCTATTTCCCATTACTCCATATGCTCTTTGATAGAAGGGATTTATCCTATTATCTTTCCATCCCCAATACAGAGTGCTGTACTCAGCACCAGTGTGAGTTGGATACATCTTTAATACATGCAAAAACAGTCTCATAACATGTCCTAGAATTAATATGCAGCAAGAGAGCATATAGACACAATGGTTCCTAGAGCTAGTGAATTTATAGGTGAAGGTAAGAGAGAGTAGAAAGAAACAATTGAACTTTTGAAATGGTTAGGAAAGCAATCCTTTGTGGAAAGAAAAAAGATTGTTTAATCTGTGAATATGAAATCTAACATTATATTTATGATAAGAGAAATAACAACCATATTTGTATTGCGCTTCTTGTTTTTATGGAACTCTTTCATAAGAATGTGGCAAGAGAGTAATTTTTCTTTTTTGTTCATTGGGAAGCAAAATATTAATAAAAGCTGTTTGACTTGATTAAGGTCGGACAACTAGAGATGGCAGAGTTGGGAATCAAAGCCAGGTCTTGTAATTTCAAGACCACTGGTCTTCGACAAGACATGGAACATACCAGGCATTTGCTGTACCAGAACGTCTGTCAGTCATCACAGGGATGATCATGGCCTGGAATGAATGGGGCTGAACTTCATCCAGAAAATGCCAAGACAGCGTAGATGACTGTTACATAAGACGAAATTATGGCAAGTTTTTATTTGGTAGCCTTTAAGATTATATAAAGAGTATGCATGTATGTGTGTTTGTGTGCGTGTGTGTATTTGCTATTAAAATCCCACTTCTCAGACTTAATATGAGTAGAGAGCATTCTGTGTTATGCTGGGCTTATAAATAGGAAAGCACATGAATTTAAGTGTATTATTCCTTAAGATCAAGTACAGCAATTATACCAATGGGCAAATACAAAGCAATGACTTCAAGCAAGCTCTAACTAATGGGCCAGTTTATAGGTAGTAAAAGCTGTCATAGGCTTGTTCCAAAGAGAGAAGCTTTATTATGCTAGCTTACCCAAAACTTACCCAAAACTCAGGACTAAAAGAAAATTTAATTGTTTATTCCTAGATAATGCAGATAAAATTAAATGTAATTAAATTGTTAACTGTTCTTTAATGGAAATGATAAACATAACTGAACTTCATTTTCAACTAAGGACAAAGACGTTAAACAAACAGAGCCAGAGCTCCGGTTCTCCTGTCCTCTCTCCTTAATTATGCTCCGTTGTTAAACCCAGAGATTTCCACATACGTCTCCATTTCATGTACTTAGTAGATTGTATCTTCACAGAACATTTAAGAGTTTTCTGGCTGATGAAATAAAGTAGGCTGGCAGTTTAAAAGAAAGTCATGTCTGTCTTCTGACAGGATTGCAGCTTTAGCGGAGTCTCTCCAAGTTTTGTATAAATGCCAGCCCTCAAAAAGCCAATTCAACCTTTTTTTCCTTCTTGGCTGCATTGAGACAAGTCAGGACTGTAGGAGTGTGGCAGGGGAAGGGAAGGTCAAATTACACTCAAAAGCAGTGAGGCTCATTTTAACCAACATCAGCCAAGGCTGAGCAATGATGAGAAAACGTGACCTCATAGAAGTTAGGAGCGATGATTCAAGACATTTTTTTCACCAAAGAGCAGGGGTAGGTTGGTGGCTATGTAAGAAATATGGAAAATACGGCAGGATGAAAAGTTTCGACTGATGAAGATATGAAGAAATTTGAATAATTAAGTGTTTTTATGGAGAACAAATTAATCCACAAATCGTCTAATCCTTAAAATATTTGTTTAAATGACATTTAAAAGACTTTTAAAAGTCCCTAATGCTGGGAAAGATTGAGGGCAGAAGGTGAAGAGGGCATCAGAGGCTGAGATGGCTGGATGGCATTGCCAGTGCAACAGACATGAGCCTGGGCAAACTCTGGGAGATAGTGAAGGACACAGAGGCCTGGTGTGCTGCAGTTCACGGGGTCGCAAAGAATCGCAGACGACTGAGCGACTAAACAACAACAAAGTCATGAAGTAATTCTAGAAAAATGAGATCAGTGATGCTGGTTCTAAAGGATAGAATGAAAAGGAGAAAGAACATGTCGATACTCTTATGCATACTCGTGGTTCACCGACTTAAGAAAAGTATAGCTTCTCTTCTTCCATTTTTGAGTTCTCTAATCCAGCAGCATATCTAAGAATGCTGAACCATTCATCTAGAAAAGTCTGCGCTATGGAAATCCAAACATTACGTGTAAAAACCTCCTTCACAAAGTGCGTGGTCATAAAAAGCCGACAGCGACATCACGAGCGAGGTGACGGCTGCTCTTACCATCTCCTGGGTCCACGATCTCCACTGTGGTCGCTGCGGGGAACTCCAGGGCAGCCAGCACGGGCTCTGAGAGAACCACCTGGAAGGTCTCCGACTGCTCGTGCGCCCCATCGCTCAGAATCCGCACTCGCCACGTGGCCCGGGCCTGGCCTGGGTTGAACTGTACTTGCTTCTGTTCTTTGCCCTTGAAGTCCTTGTCTTTTTTTGCAGTCCCATCTCTCGTGCCAATACCTTCACAAAAACACAACATCATAGCCGTAGTGTCATTTTCAGTTGGGTTATTAAGGTTCCCCTTGCTGTTAACATTCTGTGTTATGATATCCTGCAGTACAAAGTAAATCCCGCTCTGATTCCATGAAATGGATAATTTTAAGTGTCCTGCTGTAGGTATTAGCAGTCCATAATTTCTGTTCTACTGTGGCCCCAGTATGGTTCTTTCACATATTCTTTTTTTAAAAAAATATTTATTTGGCTGCTCCAGGTCTTAGTTGTGGCAAGCAGGAATTTTAGTTGAGGGATGTGAGATCTAGTTCCCTGACTAGGGATTGAACCCAGGCCCCCTGCAGGTGGGGCACAGAGTCTTAGCCACTGGACTACTAGGAAGTCCCTCTGTCATATATTTTTTAGTTAAGTTTGTATTAGAACTGCTTGTAAAGTGTGATAGAGGAAACTGATGCTCACACTCTGAAATAGTCTCACACCCACAAATTCATGCAATCTAAAAACTCTTCACATTTACTTTTTTGCATGGGTTGTATTGTATGTGTCATATTTTTAAAACTTGAGAAAAAGTCTCTAACTAGAAAATATAAGCCAACAAGAGACTCTGTGAGTCAATGAGTTCTTTGATAATCTGAGCTGTAAATGACCAAGAATAATAATAAAAATTTACAATATTCACTCAACATTAGAACCCTTAAAAAATCTAATTCACTGTCAACATGACCGTTGCCAGGTTTTTCTTTGTGGAGTGCTCCAGAATTCCATGAAGCCAAGTGAACAGAACTGGAGAGCTAAATATATACGACTTTTGTGAGCAGTAGGTTTGGCTTACTCTGTGGGTTCACTCAAGGTCAATTTCCACTAGCTGGGAAAGTTGAAGGATCTCTGAATCTCCAAGAACATTATGAGAAGATCTTTACTTGCCATTACTATGCCACATACTCAAATAATAAAATATATTATCTATAAAGCAATGAATAAGAGTCAACAAATTCAACATCACAGAAAAATGACAAAACTGCAGTTAGTACTTGTTCTGTCTTCGGGTACTGAATCAGAACCTCTTAATGATTCAAGTTAATAGAATAATTTTCAAATATATTCCTTTAAACCTTGGTCATTTTCAGAGAAGTTGGTAGAAAGACAGATTTAAAAGGAGAAAAATAAAATTTTGAGCCTACTGGAATTAAAAAGTCTGAAAATAAATTCTTTGCATCACTTCTCACTTAATTGAAAAAATTATCTTGTTTCCAGAAAAAAAAGTCCCTTTCTTCTTCAAACTAGAAATGAAACTGGACCAAGTAAGATTTGTTCAGCACCAATATACACAGAGCACCTACTATGCACTAGATGAAACAGATAAAACCTCTGCCCTGTGGTGCTTATGCAAGAACAATTTGAATATTATTTCTCCAACTGATACATCACTTCTTATAGATCACAGAAATATTGCCTATTATTCAATAAGAGATAAAGCATTATTTATTGAATGGCAACGAAAAAGGGGCACAGAACCAAGAATTTCGGCACTACATATCTTGTTGAGCATTTCAGGCTTCCTGTTAGCTCTCTGGTTCCTAGAACACACAGTGGCTGTCAACACTTCTTAGATCCACTACAATTTACTGCCAAGGTGATGATGAAAGGAATCATTCTCTTTGAGGTTCCAGCACACACGCGGCTCATTGACCCATTTATTCCCAGTGGTACGACCAGCAAAAGAATCTATTATTTCGCCTCTGATAGCTACTGCCCACTTTTCTGTTTTGTTTTGTTTCATCAACAATGCATTATCTTCCCGGAGATTCAAAAGGCAGTGAAAAACCAGAAGGATTCCGTATTACACAAGGAATGCCCACTAGCTCCAACTAGTCATCCGTCTAATTGATAATTAAGTCATCCAACCTAATAAAAAATAAATTGCAAAAGCAAATCTCAGTTGTTGCTGCCAAAAAACACCCAGAAATTTTCTGGTGGATTTTATAAGAGATTTTCAATTGGATGTGGAGTATAAACAGACAATATCTTTGATTTATCAAATGAAGAGAAATAGATTTCTATTTTGTGGAAAAGACTGTCATCTTAAACTGTTTGACATGTTTCTCAAACATGAGAAAATAATGAAAGGCATGTCATCTTTTTTAAAAAGGTTGAATAAGAGCCAGATGGAATATTAAACTTGCTTGGAGTTAAAATAAAGATTCCCTTTTCATAATTATCACATAAGTGAAAGTGAAAGTCACTCAGTCATGTCCGACTCTTTGCGTGGACTGTAGCCCACCAGCCTCCTCCGTCCATGGCATTCTCCAGGCAAGAATGCTAGAGTGGGTTGCCATTTTCTTCTCCAGGGGATCTTCCTGACCCAGGGATTGAACCCAGGTCTCCAGCTTTGCAGGCAGAGGCTTTAACCTCTGAGCCACCAGGGAAGCCCAATTAACACATAGGACCTACTCTAAGCACAGGGCTAGTCTACCTTGTTACTTAAAGTGTAGTCCATGGGTCAGCAGCTTGAACAAGATCTGGGCACTGGTTAGAAATTCAGAATTTCAAGCCATACGCCAAACTTACTTAATCAGAATCATTTTAACAAGATCCCCATGCAATGTGTATAAGATTCACATGGGTGGGTAGACACATACTAAATACGACATACCTCCATGAAGCCCTAGACAAGAGGTGCCTAACTTTAATAAAGGATGAAGAAATGGTGCACAGATTGTGGAGGAGATGGTCCACACTTGAATGCAATAGTCAAGACAGTCACATAGTCAATGTTCAAAAATTTTGATCCTACTTGGAGATACAAATACTCAATTGGTAAACCATACCTATTACAGAAATATTATTATACGGGGCAAAAAGAATTCTGGAAATTAAAAGCTTACAAACTAGCCTTAAATTGATGTTTATTTTTTTCAAAGATAATTATTAAACATATTACTCTGATTTACTCAATAAAGTTACAATTGTATCTCTTCCTGTGGTGTGGAAAAATGGCATGGAGGTTAAGTAAGGTACTTTGGGCTTCCCAGGTGGCGCTAGTGGTAAAGAACCTGCCTGTCAATGCAGGAGATGTAAGAGACACAGACAGGTTCGATCCCTGGGGCAAGAAGATCCCCTGGAGAAGGGCATGGCAACCCACTCCAGTATTCTTGCCTGGGAAATCCCATGGACAGAGGAGCGTAGTGGGCTATAGTCCATGGGGCTGCAAAAGAATCAAACATGACTTAGCAACTGAACAACAACATCATAATTACAGTCATTACCTCATAGTCCATTTTCTAACACTGTGCCTGGCACTTAGCAAGCACTCAGGAAAATACTAGTTGAGTTAGTGAATAAAGGATTGTAAAGTGTAAAAAGCAATGGGTAAAGTACTTACTGTGCTTAGCTGAATAGCTTGTATTCAGTAAATGTTTGATAACTAGAAGCAATTATATGTTTGAAATTGAATTTCTTCTGTGAAATGCAAATACAGATTTAATTTATTACTGGGTTATTATGGTTATAAAATGAACAATTATCTCTGGGGAAACACTTAACTGTGCCTGTAGGTAAGTAACATCCTGCTGCTAAGTCGCTTCAGTCGTGTCCGACTCTATGCGACCCCACAGACGGCAGCCCACCACGCTCCCCCGTCCCTGGGATTCTCCAGGCAAGAACACTGGAGTGGGTTGCCATTTCCTTCTCCAAAGTAACATCCTATCTTTAGCTATAATGCACGCATGCTCAGTTTCTTAGTCATGTCTGGCTCTTTGTGACCCCACGGACTGTAGCCCACCAGGCTCCTCTGTCCATGAGATTCTCTAGGCAAGAATACTGGAGTTGGTGGCCATTTCTTCCACCAGGGGGATCTTCCCTACCCAGAGATCAAACCCGAGTCTCCTGCATTGGCAAGTGGATTCTTTATCACTGAGTCACCTGGAAAGCCCCATTAGCTATAATAAAACTACCCAATTCTAAATGTTCATACATGAAATTGGAGGTTGTAGGGGAACAGTAATATGAAAAAATACCCATTGTAGAACTCCCATGGGATCACCTTTCACATTAACCTGATTTTTCCATTCCAGTCCTAATGTAAATTCTATTACCATCTTCAATGATTGATGAGTGGGGGCCATGCACAGAAGTCTTCCCAACTTTCCATCACCCCAGGTTACTAAGTAACCTGGTGAGGTTAACCTAGTAGATTATAATCCTTTATAGGATTGTGAGTGATTTCCATACTAGAAGGAAATACTGGTTCATGGAAAAAAATAACTGCAGGAGAGAAAAAAAAGAGCATTGATTCAATCTTTTAGCATTCAGCTTAAAAGTGCAAGAGAGAAAAATCTGAAAAGATAGTTTTTTTTTTTTAATATTTTGTTTGATGTGGGCCATTTTATAAGTCTTTATTGAATTCGTAATAACATTGCTTCTGCTTTACGTTTGGTATTTTGGCTGCAAGGCACATGAGATTTCAGCTCCCTGACCAGAGATCGATCCACACCCTCTGCACTAGGCGGTGAAGTCTTAACCACTGGACCTTGAGGGAAGTCCCTGAAAAGATAGTTGGAAAACTATTTTTCAACTATTAACTTTCCCATTCCTATCAAGTGACTAAGTGAGTGAATAATTAAATTCACACACTAGGAGTGGGAATTTAGGTAACATGCAAATAGATGAAAACTTGCTGAAGAATCGCTAAGATGCTCTATTTTTTAGTAATTATTTCCCCTGCAACTTATCTGCTATATTTTCAAGCACAAAGCACAGTTACGGCACATCTCTCACTGACTATGTAAGACAGAATTAATCTGATTTCTGATCTAAAGGTCACATTGTGTGTGTAGGGAAAGAGCATAGTTCTCTGAGGGCAATAAGAGCATTCACTGTGCTCTAGAAGGTTAAACGCAGACTGTAAATGACTGTCTACAAAGAGGCATGTGCTAAAAGCAAAGCTAGGGGATGGGTCTAAGGGTCGACCAGTACTCCTGAAGCTAGCAATCTTGAGGAACTGGCAAAGCACAGTGTGAAAAATCCTCCTCTAAAATTAAAACAACAAAAACCGTTTTTGAAATCAGGGGTAATTAATATACTGCATCCAGGCACCAGGAGAAATCATGGCAGGTGGATGGAGACAGTGGTCCTGGCAAAAGCTTGGTGTGTGGAATGTGTATGTGTGGGCTTGTGTGTGTGTGTGTATATGTGTCTGTGTGTGTGTGCACATGCATTGATATGGATCTACTGTTTAAGGTTTTTTAATTTTGTGGACCAGTAAAATTTCAAAGAATCATTTTGGAAACAAACACAGGGTTATCAGCTTTTTTATTTTGCCGACATTTCCCTAGATTCTTACCTTAGTTGATACTCTCAATGAAAGCTATTTCACCCCATGAAAACTCTATGAGTCTAGATGTCTGTATAACATTGTTGATCTTGTTTAGTCACTAAATCATGTCTGACTCTTTTGTGACCCCATGGACTGTAGCCCGCCAGGCTCCTCTGTCCATGGGATTCTCCAGGCAAGAATACTGGAGTGGGTACTGGGGTTGCAAAGAGTCGGACATGACTGAGCGACTAAACAGCCTTCTAAGATCTAGTGACATTTAAATTATTTCCACATATGAGCGATTATTGCCATTTTGTTGTTAATTTATACCAGGGCAACATCATATGTAGGTAGAAATTTTGAAGAGATATATATTTTGATGACATACTCCTTATTTTTCAGCCTTTGTTTCTTTGATTTAGCTTCAACACAAAACTTTTGGCATGTTTCGTTAGCAGTTTAAAGAGCCTTTAATTTTCATTCTCTCCCTAAGCTTTAAACCTAGAGCAGAAAAATGAAACATTTTTTAATTATTATAAAATCATGAACTTTTGATAGAAAAAGGGATATGGGGACAGAAGTGCAAATTAAACTTACTTATAAAGGAAGTCTCTCCCAAATAACCTCTACGCTTAAGCACGACATCTAGAAATTTGGAGTCCTCATTGATCAAGTAATATTCCTTTTCAAAGGAGATCCATGCCCAATTCAGATGAAAATGCTGCTTGGTTAATTTGTTTCCACCTGGAAAACAAAAGTGTAAAGCCTCAGATTAGTGTTCTCTTTAATGAATGACTTAGACATTCCAAAGATGACTCAAATGATGTAACATTAGGAATTCCTCTAGTTACTTGGCTTGATTCGCAATCTAGAATATATCCAAGGAAAACCAGCTTACTGTTCACCAACTGTTATGAAGATACACAATAGCTGACATAAATCTTCTCAAAATGACTTAGTCTTGAGGAGGGGAAATGGATTACTGGGAAGGAGCACGGGACTACCAAAAGCAATTCTGTTTCTTCACAAAATCAAATATTCAAGCTGAAGGATGAGTCACTCCCCACAAGGTGCCGCTAGAGAGCAAGTTTTGCCAGAAAGAATGCTGCAAGTCGTTTTTGTGGTGTTAAACACACACACACACAGCTTCACAAATACCTTTTTCTGGTTCACTGAGCAATTGGGTGGAAGGCTTTAATTATAACCACTTAAGGAAAAACAAATATCCCTTCTCCGCCTCCCTTCCCCGCTAGAGTCCACTCCATTCCTTAGAGCAAACAGACAGCTCCTTTCATTGATTCCATTCTACTCTGAAGATAAGGCTTTCTCCTCCCACCATCCCCCCAAAATGGAGCTGGCTTCCTATGCGGGGGGCTGTCTCTTATACACATCTAAGTCTCTGGGTCTCTTTTGCTGTCTCGCATACCTGTCTCTTATACACATCTTTTCCTTTGATCTACACCAATTATTTCAGAGTAAGGTGAGGTTTATAAACAAAGGCGTCAATAATTGCTTTTAAGTCTTTCTGTAAAAGGGTGGGAAAAAGCCCAAATACTAAACACAGCTAGAGGCGCAATTTTAATTTCAGTTTCTTCCCTTCTGAATTCACACAGGGCTATGCTAGAGAGAAAGAAATGAGACAGGAAAACATCAAGGCTTTAATAGACAGAGGGCAAAAAAATATGCACACGGAGAAACATTGTGAGTGAACAAATACGTGAAACAAATGTTCATCTTTGCTGGAAAAAAATTTTTTTAATTGCAGCATCTTTGAGCTTTGAATTGATATGTGCTAAAGATGAAAGAGAACACCCAGTACAGCTGAGATTACGTAAGGAAATTGTTTTTCTTGTTTATTGCCGTTTAAATCGTAAATTAGCACAAGCCATTTAGACAGCTACATGGCAATGTATGTAAGAGACAAAAAGATGTTCATACCATATGATCTCATAAGTCCTTCTGTGGGAGAAGCAAAAATATATTTGTAAGGGACTGTGCATTGCAATACATTCTGCAATAGCTTCCAAATAGAAAATCTTAGAATTTATTATTTTTATGGTATATAAAAAAATTGATGAAAGAGAATTCAGCCATTAAAAAAATATGAAATTTTTGTTGAAATACTTAAATCCCTTAAAATACAGAAACAATATTGATTCTTGTCAATGCAGGGATGTAACATGAGATGTTACAAATAGGGAGCTGCTGGGTGTTTAAATGGGTGGGGCTGAAGACGTTTCAACTTTTCGTTTAAGTTTTAATATATAAGATAAATAGATTGGAGAACAGGAGTTCCTTCCACATTCTGTTCTTAACTTATTGTGCCTGCCATGTCCTAGATACTGGGTACTGTTCTGGAGGGGGTGGGCGGCACAGGCTGAGTGCTCCCCAACTTGGGGTCCACAGCCCACTTCACTTCTATCTGCTGTTTGATTTTGAGCAAGTTTCTTTCCTAGACCTCTGTTTCCTCATCCGGAGAGTCAAATGAGGGTAATGTTAATTAATGCCTGGGTCAAGTGAGATAAGCCTTATATGCATGCATTGCAGTGTGATACAAATATAGCCTCCTTCGACAAAAGTTCGCCCGCTCCTCGCGATGCACCAAGCATGCTCAAATCCACCCAGCTCACCCACTGCCTGACCCTTAATCTGCCTTAAATCCTCAGTCCTTCTTTGCCCCATCTCCCTACAGCTGCTGCACACATCAAGCCATGAGGCCATCTTTGCAGATTTCTGGTTTCACCTGCCCTGTCTTATTTCATTTGCCTCTAACTTGCTTACTCTGAGGTTTAGCCAAGAGTCTTGCTGCTCCGTGAATTTGTCACCCTGTCTCTTCTTGTCACTTCTCCTCTCCTGCCTACAATGATGACGTCCCCATCACTCTTCTGCTTGAACTTTCTACTCAAAGTCTCCCTTTACCATCTCCTCCATGAAGCCTCCTGTCATTCCAGCCCTCTCATCTCAGTAATTCTGCATCTGTTCATCTGTTGAGTATTTTGGGCAGTTTTGCAATTTTCTGGATATCCTCTCCTACTGTTGAATTATACACATTTCCTAATTGTAGTCATTTTCATCAGAGACTGAGAGTGGCCATTCATTCTTTCACCATCACCAAGACCTGGTCTTGCTGTCTTAAAAAATACTTTTTTACACTATTGCCTTTATGTTCTATTATTGAGAACATTTCTTCTAGAAAGTCATAGATACCCAACAAGAATAGAATAACATTTAATTACCTAAGTTAATACCTAACAGCTTTCTGATTTTTCATTATTACTTGAAAACAACTTTATGTTGCACTTCCCTCTCATTCAGATTGTGGCTCCATCAAGTCCTAGACTTTCTTCCGAACTTCTGGTCCAGCTGTAACAGCCAGTCAGTCCATCTGAATACCTACAGCTTCATGTCCCATCGCTTCTCCAAGGGGAAGAGCATCCACTCATACCCAGCTTCTCACTGTTTTCTGAACTTGATGAGTGATTTTTTGCACGTGGGAAGTCTTCTGCTCAGAATACCTGTAGCTTCCTGCTGCTGCTGCTAAGTCACTTCAGTCGTGTCCGACTCTGTGCGACCTCATAGACGGCAGCCCACCAGGCTCCGCCGTCCCTGGGATTCTCCAGGCAAGAACACTGGAGTGGGTTGCCATTTCCTTCTCCAATGCATGAAAGTGAAAAGTGAAAGTGATGTCGCTCAGTCGTGTCTGACTCTTCGCGACCCCATGGACTGCAGCCCACCAGGCTCCTTCGTTTAAGGCCAAATCACCAGCTCAGGAAGCCTGGCTTAGCATGCTGTGGGTACTTCTTCTGTATCTTCAATCAGGGTAATTGTAATTCTTTATCTTCATGCTTATTCTACCTGAGCACTGCCTGGCCCTGGTCAAATTCATCCTGCTAGTGTCCAAAGCCAGCGCAGTGGTGGGGACACCTTGAGGTCTACCGACTTCTTCCTTGACTGTTGATAAAAGGCCTATGGAGTAAATACCATTTTCGGTTATAAAATGGATACTTTGCAACTCCTGTTTTATTCCTTATTTCTTAACGGTTCTCAGCTTACAAAAAACAAAAAACCAAACTAAAACACATACTACAGTTTGACTTGACTGTGATTAATCACGTCTGACCTATTCAATAACTCTTGTGTTTAATGTGTTCAACAAATGAATTTTATTATAGTTCTGTATACTTTCTTCCTGACTGTCTCTTTCCCCTATGTCTAAGAATGAGATCATTAAGCATACCATTTCTCTTTAATCATTTTTAGCTAATTTTATGATCTGATTCTCTTTCCTGAAATACTCTGGAAAATATTACCCTTTTCCTAAAAATTGTATGTTTTAAGAATCTAAAGTCAATGAGGCCTTTTCTTGACATTCAATAGGAAACGGCAAACACCAATAAAAAACCCAGCATTTTCTAGCACCTTTATTCTGGTAGTTTTTCCTTACGGTGCTTTCCACAACCTCGTATCCCATTTATGCTTTCGCTTTTGTTTGTTCACTCTGTCTCCTCCCATTGTAACCCATGACCTAGGACAGCAGGGAGTTCATTTTGCTCACTGTTAGAAAAATGCTGTTTTAATGAATTAGACACTCTAACATCTTGACTGAAAGAAGTTCAGAAATGCTTCATTTATCGGGCAATATAAATATCCTATATAAATGTAAGATATCCCTTTTAGTGCTGTATCTTTTTCAAACAACAACAAAAAATTTAATTAAAAAAATCTTTTTTGACTGTGCCATGCTGCTTGCGGGATCTTAGTTCCCCAACCAGGAATCGAAAGTACCAAGTCCTAACCACAGAACCGCCAGGAAATTTCCTAAATAAAATTATTTTTAATAGCACTCTTTCTAAAGTGTCTTGCATACGTCTATGAACACTATGTAAAGATTTTAAATGATTACCTATGAATGTGAATTACTGGAATTTGGATTTGTCTAGATCAGACCTCCAGAGGTTATTGATGACAAAAGCCCTGTTTAACCCTTCTGTTGCATTATAAAGTAGGAGAGATGGTCTTAGGGATGGCCAATTTCACCTCTACTTACAGATTTATAAAGCTTATTTTCCGGTTGGTGTTTATGTCCTGGAAGGATCAGAGTGCCAGGTTACTGGTTAATCAGGGGTTTCAAGTGACAGACAGCTGAATAAGTTCACCAAGGACTTCATATATCCACCACTTTCAGCTTTTATTTGAAATAAAATTCAAAAGAAACACTGAGAAACTTCTCTTCACAAGACCAAGACTCAATCCAGGTAATTGTTTTAAATGCTCAGCATTCACTCTACATTGAGGATTTTTATTAGGGGCTAGAATGTTAATGTATAAAGCTTCACTCTAAATAGAATTAAATACTACATAACTCTTCTGATTTCTACATACGGGAATCATATTGCATCTCAGAATCTGCAAAATTTTAGGCACTACTTATTGTTCAGGAGTGCTATAAGGATCTGAAGAGCTAAGCTGAACTTTATGGTAACTGATTATAAAATTGACCTTGCACTAAGTTCATTTTGAGGCAGCTCCTATTTTTAGTTCAAAGGAATGAAATTCTGCAACATTAACAGATTTAAGGTAAAAAAAAGAAAATCGGTCTTGCACATGGAACTCTGTACTTCATCTAATGAATGTCAAGGGACTTCCCTGGAGGTCCAGTGGTTAAGACCTCGCCTTCCAATGCAGGGGGTGCAGGTTTGATCCCTGGTTGGGGAGTGAAGATCCCACATGCTTTGCGGCCAAAAAACCCCCCAAAACATAGAACAGGAGCAATACTGTAGCAAATTCATTAAAGTCTCAAAAACTAGTCCACAGAAAAAGAATGTAAAGACATGTTATTTATTACATGTTACAGGTTACCTACCATGTAGATTCCCCTAAAACCTCAAAGTTTAGGGATAATCAGTGTTGACTCAATAGTCACAGCTTACTGAATGTGAAATTTTAGATGAATTTTAACAACCTAAAAAACTGACAAAATTTCACTTCCACGTCAATCTTTGTTTTTCTAAGAGATTCGGCCATCTATGATGCTCAAGAAGCTATTCCCATTGGAAACAAATTCAAGTCGTAACGGGTGTCATAAAACCATACAACAGGTGTCTGACAGCTGATAACTACACTCCCAAATGCTTTGTCCCCAAACCCTGACACCACAGCCATTAAGGCTCTGATGAAAAGACCTCTTTTGAACTTTTCCAGCTGGTCTTTAGTCATCTTCAGCTTCTTTCTCAATGGGAACACAACAGATTTTTTTAGAATAACAGAGTCACAACCTTCAATTAGCCCTCCCTAGGAACTTAGGGCTGCCTAATTTCTGTAAAGACAAAGCACACTGCTTTCAATACAAAACCGGTGTCTCGACTTTGACTTGTGCTTAAATAAATGGTCATTTCTGGGTGCCTGTTTAAACTCTGACAACTTTTTTTTTTTTTCATGAAGAAAAGTTAGCTTCCAATAGAACATAATTCCACTGGTAATATTTTTCCAGCCTGCTAAGATTTTCTTATCAAACCTGGGTCTCCTGCACTGCAGGTAGATTCTTTACCATCTTAACCACCAGGGAAGCGTAAGATTTTCTAGCTTGCTCAGTTCTCAGTTCAGTCGCTCAGTCATGTCTGACTCTAGCTTGCTACAGTTCCATTTGTTTAGAATAAAGTTCAGCCTGGGAGTGAACTGGAAATCAAATATATGGCTATTTTAAAAAGCTGGTTCAACCTTTAAATCAGCAGTAGAGATAGCTATTAACATAGAAAAGATTAAGATAACAATATTACCTAATTTATAGGGAAATTTTGATAATTTGATTCTTAAGCAGTCTTGTTCTCTTAGAAGGTAAGGGCAATAGCCATGCAACTACCATCAGCATCAATGCTGTTAATTATTGTGAGACTCAAAAATGAAAATTAAAATAAGGGATTTATTTCATTGCCCTTTTGGTGTTAGGATGAGCTTTTAAACTTTGCTTGAGATTGTCATACTGAATGAAGTAAGTCAGACAGAAAAAGACAAATATTGTGTGATATCACCTATATGTGGAATCTTATTAAATGGTATGAAGTGAAGTGAAGTTGCTCAGTTGTGTCCGACTCTTTGCAACCCCATGGACTGTAGCCTGCCAGGCTCCTCTGTCCATGGGATTTTCCAGGCAAAAGTACTGGAGTGGGTTACCATTTCCTTCTCCAGGGGATCTTCCCGACCCAGGGATTGAACCCAGGTCTCCCGCATTGGAGGCAGACGCTTTAACCTCTGAGCCACCAGGGAAATGAACCTATTTATAAAACAAAAATTGAGTCACAGATGTGGAGAACAAATTTATGGTTACCAGGAAGGAAGTGGGGTGAGGGATAGACTGGGATTGACATATACACACTATTAATATATAAAAGAGATAACTAATAAGAACCTATCATTATAGCACAAGGAACTCTACTCAATACCTGTAATGACCATGATGCTGGTAAAGATTGAAGGCAGGAGGAGAAGGGGGCAACAGAGGATGAGATGGTTGGATAGCATCATTAACTCAATGGACATGAGTTTGAGCAAACTGTGGGAGATAATGAAAGACACTGAAAAAGAGAATTCCAGGAAAACATCAACTTTTGCTTTATTGTCTATGCCAACGCCTTGACTGTGTGGATCACAATTAACTGTGGAAAATTCTTCAAGAGATGGGAATACCAGACCACCTGACCTGCCTCTTGAGAAATCTGTATGCAGGTCAAGAAGCACATTAGAACTGCACATGGAACAACAGACTGGCTCCAAATCGGGAAAGGAGTATGTCAAGGCTGTATACTGTCACCCTGCTTATTTAACTTATATGCAGAGTACATCATGAGAAATGCCAGGCTAGATGAAACACAAGCTGGAATCAAGATTGCTGGGAGAAATATCAATAACCTCAGATACGCAGATGACACCACCCTTATGGCAGAAAGTGAAGAAGAACTAAAGAGCCTCTTGATGAAAATGAAAGAGGAGAGTGAAAAAGTTGACTAAAACTCAACATTCAGAAAACTAAGATCATGGCATTCAGTCCCATTACTTCATGGCAAATAGATGGGGAAACAATGGAAACGGTGAGAGACTTTATTTTTGGGGGGCTCCCAAATCACTGCAGATGGTGACTGCAGCCATGAAATTAAAAGACGCTTGCTCCTTGGAAGAAAAGTTATGACCAACCTAGACAGCATATTAGAAAGCAGAGACATTCCTTTACCAACAAAGGTCCATCTTAGTCAAAGCTATGGTTTTTCCAGTAGTCATGTATGGATGTGAGAGTTGGACTATAAAGAAAGCTGAGCGTCAAAGAATTGATGCTCTTGAACTGTGATGTTGGAGAAGACTCTTGAGAGTCTCTTGGACTGCAAGGAGATCAAACCAGTCCATCCTAAAGGAGATCTGTCCTGGGTGTTCACTGGAAGGACTTATGCTGAAGCTGAAACTCCAATACTTTGGCCACCTGATATGAAGAACTGATTCCTTGGAAAAGACCCTGATGCTGGGAAAGATTGAAGGCAGGAGGACAAGGGGATGACAGAGGATGAGATGGTTGGATGGCATCACCGATGAGATGAACATGAGTTTGTGTAGGTTCTGGAAGTTGGTGATGGACAGGGAAGCCTGGTGTGCTGCAGTCCATGGGGTTGCAAACAGTTGGGCATGACTTAGTGACTGAACAACAACTTGGGAACAGAATCTAAAAGCAAGTGGATATAAGTGACTCATTTTACTGTACAAACAAAAACTAACACAACATTGTAAATCAACTATAATCCAATAAGAAAAATTAATTAGTTAAAAAAAAAAAAAAACAGAACAAAAAGTTTGCTTGACCTTAGAATCTTCCATAACAGAACCTCTGAGAGTTCCTGGAATTCTGTTTTCTGGCCCTTATAGTCAGATGGATTCTACTGTTTGTGGAAAACCACCAGGTGCAAAGCTGGAGCTAACTGGCTCTTAACATCCACCCTCCGGCCCCAGGAGTTGACACTCCACTATGGAAGATGGCTCAAGTACATAGATATCGTGCATAAGCTAGAGCTTGACAAGTGTAGGAGAGAGGCACTGATAAAGAGCTGGGGGAGCTCACAAGAGCGAGAGATTATGCTAACCTGAGGGGATCAAAGACAACTTCACGGCAGAGATAGCGTTTAAATGCAGTCTTAAGCACAGGTATTTGGATACTCAGGGAGATGGTGGGGAGGGGAGGTGAAGTGTTCCTGGAAGATTAAGTATAAGAACAGAGATAAGAAATTCAGTAAAGGGGGAACTTCAAAGAATTTGATAGGAGCTCAGGACATTTACTCAATATTTATTTCCTTCTCCTTTTTCTATTGAAGTAACTGGATATTAAAGACAAAGAGGGAGTAAGTAAGTAAGTGTTAGTCACTTAGTCATATCCGACTCTTTGTGACCCCATAGACTGTAGCCCACCAGGCTCTTCGGTTCATGGAATTCTCTAGGCAAGAGTGGGTTGCCATGCCCTCCTCCAGGGGATCTTCCTGACCCAGGGATTGAACCTGCATCTTCTGCATTCAGAGGCAGACTCCTTATTGCTGAGCCACGGGGGAAGACCTCCTACTATCAAACATGTTCTAAAAAATAGGCTGCACAGCACAAGGGGTCAGATCCACAGAGACATGTAGAGAATATCGGTAGAAATGTATAGAAAAACAAGCACCATGACCAAGACCCAGAGAGGGAGAGAAAGAAGCACAGCACGTGTTGACTTCTATGGATATATCTGCTTGTGCAGAGGTCTTCTGGGCTATTCTTAGGAAAGGCACTTCCACGCACACCCTTCCTAAGAAAAACGCACACATGCACTGTGATATCTGGATAACTATCACATAAGCTGCGTGGAATTGAGCTTCAGCATGCGTTAGTTCAGTCGTGTCCAACTCTTTTGTGACCCCATGGACTGTAGCCCACCAGGCTCCTCCGTCCATGGGATTTTCCAGGCAAGAATACTGGAGTGGGTTGCTCTTTCCTTCTCCAGGGGATCTTCCTGACTTGGGGACCAAAGCCGCATCTCTTGCATCTCCTGCATTGTCAGGCGGATTCTTTACCACTGAGACGTGGGCTTCCCAGATGGCACAGTGGTCAAGAATCCACCCACCTGCAATGCAGGAGACACAGGAGATGTGGGTTCGATTCCTGTGTTGGGAAGATCCCCTGGAAAAGGAAATGGCAACCCACTCCAGTATTCATGGCTGGGAAATCACATGGACAGAGGAGCCTCAAGGGCTACAGTCCACAGGGTTGCAAAGAGTTGGACACAACTGAGCGACTAAGCAATAACAGCAACAATAAGTAGTATGTGATATAGACCTAGGATTCAAATACAGCCTGCTAGTATTGCTTTTACATTTCTTCTGAGTAATCAGATTACTTCCTTTAGGTCACCATTCCATGTATAGGTGACTCCAGCTGAATTTTAATTTGCTTTAACCTAATTTCTAAATAAGTGCCTGTGGACTGAAGCAAAACTGATCGTCTGAGTGTGCTTCCCTGGACCATCAGGAAGCCCTCTTGTGTTATGCAGAGTGAGGCTGACAAATAAGAATTAATGGGGAAACAAGGGTATGAAGGTCAGTTTTCAAATATCTAAGATTGAATCACAGAAAAGTTAAGAAGGATATGACCCTTTGGTTTTATGAATGAACTGGGGGCCATAGCCAAAAGCAAGGGATGCTGGGAGGAGAACCCTTCTTCCAGATTGACCGATGTGCTTCATCAGGGCCACGGCTGGGTCAGAGTCAGCAAGCCCCAACCAGCAGGAGTCCTCCAGAGTTCTCCAAGCATGGTCCCTTCCCCCAACTCTATCTCTAGAGAAAAAAAGAATGTGCTTATTTTCATTCCCTGTAAGAAAATGAAAAAAGTAAGGGGAGAACTATGAGATTATATATGAGTTATATAACTAGGTTATATCTCCTAACCTAGGGCTTAAAAATACTTCCCTAATCAAACCTAATCGTGCAATACTTTGCTTTCTTAGTTAGGAGTTTAAACCTGGTGGAATGAATATCTTCCCTCTTGGTATGTGTGCCTATGATATGGAATTCAGAGGTAGCTCCAGAGAGGACAAAGGACAGGGCAAATGAATAATTTCAAGGTGAACTCTCATTTACAACAGGCAGGTTCCAAGCTGATCACGTGCATTCAAAATTAAAAACGAGCGCCATCATTTTCCAGTGGTAATATGAGTAACTAGGGAGCCTATTTTCTGAAAAGGAAAGTGGAATTCTGTATTCGAATCAAGAACATCAACTAATTCAAGAAATAATTATGTTGTTGAACAAGGCACGTATAAACTCCAAGCACTTTAGAGCAAGAATGAACTCTTGATTGCATCTTTTCTCATGGCCCTGTTTTTGCAAGATCCGGAAAGGCTGTGATTTGAGTAAGATTACAAAGCAGCTATGCAGAAGAGGAATAAATCCCGGAGGTTCTCACTCCTAGTCTACTGGTCTTTCCATTTAAGAGACTGTGATCTCAAATACTGTGGTTAAGCACCAAATCATAAAAATCATGTGTTTAAAATGATCAAATATTACATACATATTTAAATGTGGGGAGACTTACTCTATTTCTTTTAAAAGCAACCCAGGAATAATTAATTTTCTATCATTTCCTCCCCCCTCCCCATTTACAAACAGGAGTAAAATTGAAAAACCACCATACTTTCATAGAAACAATAACTACTTCATCAAAAGTGTGTTAGTTAAGTCTGTCAAGAAGATTCACGCACTCTCCTGCTTTTGGGGAAAGGAAAAAAAATACAAAACAAAACACCTGGTGCAGCAAGATTTCATGCATGCACTGCCTGCGGCAATGTAGAAATTTATTAGATCTCTGGCAACACATTCTTAAAATAAACTTAATAGCCTTCAGGTTTCTGTTCAAACTGGAGCCTAATTCCTTTTGTGGCGCCAGACACCTCCCCCCAACCCCAAGGAGACTCTGCAGGGAAATGAAAGCCACCGTTCTTTCTCCTGTACCTCTTGGAGTAACCGGTTTAGCACCATTTAGTTAATTCCCTGTGAAATGAGGTGGCTCCCTAAGTCCTATTTGTATAAGAGGACCATGCACATTACTATAACACAGTCACAACAATTAACAAGGATTATACACTGAGTTCTATTTTGGACTGTCTTTTGAAAATGTGTTATATCTACCTTGAGATAAAAATATAAAAGGGGGGGGAAACCTGCCAGAAGTGCTTTAATCTGGTCGTTAAAAAAGAAACCTTCTTTAACCTAACTTGTTTATATTATCACCACAATTTAAATTTGATGGCTAGGATGGAGGGATTAGTGTGGTATGGCAACACAAAAGCCATTCTATCCATAAAACATGATTTTTAACTTAGTGTCCTAGAATGTTAGTGCTACATTAGAATTCCCTGAAAATTCAAGTTTTAGGTTAACCTATTGTCATTGTTTTTAAATCTGAGTCATTAACATGTTTTTAGTTGTTGTCAGAAGTAAAATCAAGATTTGGAAATTTTAGATTTTTAGATTGAAAATTAAAAAGAAGCGTATGGAATTGTATCACAACGGGTTACCTAGTTATGGCTCCTGTGACAAACTAAAAGAGCCTTGCCATTGATGTCTATCCAGGATGAAAGGAGAGAGGGAAGAAAGGAAGGAGGGATAGGGTCGGGGGAGGCCGGGAGAGAGTGGAGTAGAATACCATCAATGTCATATGTCTGTTTTCACATTTTCTTCTCATTTATTTCAGATTAGTTTTTCAAAGCTGGCTCTTGTGCTCAACTTGTGCATTATTTAATTAATCAAACTTTTTGGTGGTTGCTCTGATCCCTTTAAAATTATGCCAGAGCTACCCTTGGTGATTTTACTATCATATATAGCTGCCAAAAGACAATAGACACAGTAAGTATAAAGACAGGTTGGTACAGTTTAAAGCACCAGTCCTTGGAAGGAAATAAGACAACATCCAGCGAATGTGTTTGTTTAATCAGAGCCCTGTACAAACACACATGTTGTACAGTGTAAGGATGGTTCATGTATAGTCCCTTCTGTTAAGACTTAGACTCTAGCAAGGAGGGCAAAGCAAAACCATATGTAAATTATAATGGAAAAACGTAAGGTGAAACACTGAATATACAGTACCTGGGCTCAGAGGAGGGGAGGGAGGACATTCAACTGGGACCACAAAGATCTTGGCACAAGAGACACCTTGGAGGGGCAGAAGGATGGTGCCACTCCGAGAGGAAGAAATCCCAGGAAAACAGGTGCAGAAGGAGGAGAGCCTGTTATGTGGATCAGGAAAATAGTCCAGCTTTGTAGGGTTTGCCAAAGTGCAGTCGGGAAGGAGGAGATAAGTTGGGGAGGGTGGGGCGGAAAAAGGAAATTTAGGGTAGAGAGGGGTAGAATCTGAATTCTGCTTTAACAAATGTTAATTTGGTAGAATTATTCAAGGACTTGTTAGAATTGGGATTGGGAATCAAAGGTATCATTAGCAATGTTATTAATAATGTTATTTATTTATTTGTTTACTTATTTATCTTTGGCCACCCTGGCTTGTGGGGATCTTAGTTCCCCCACCCAGAATCGAACCCCCAACCTCACAATGAGCCAGCAGAGCTCTAACCACTGGACCACCAGGGAATTCCCCATATTAGGTTTCTGCCAGTGGACGATATGATACAACTGAGCATATGAATATTGTCATACGAAAAAAAAGTTTTGCTTACAATAAAAAAAGAGTCCTAAAAATATTAAAATTTAACCAAGAATAAATAACATGGCTAACCAAAACACCCACCATGAACAGTCAATGTCATATACTTGTAGAACTGGTAGATTTAACATAGATTTTTGCCAAAGTGCCCCAGGTAAAAGTTTCTTTCTGACTCCTCTCTCTCTACTTAAAATGACAATCAGTATGACAAAATTCTCTTTCACGCCAAGATAAGCCACATATTCTTCACTTGGTTAATACGCAATGTTGGTGGCATGATTTGAATATTCTGAGGATGTGAGACAACGCTGACTGCAGAGAATTCATGGGTTGCAGAAAACTCTTTGAAGACAGACTTAGAAAGCCAATGGACTTCCCTTGTGGCTTATCTGATAAACAATCTGCCTGCAATGCGGGAGATCTGGGTTTGATCCCTGGGCTGGGAAGATCCCCCAGAGAAGGGAAAGGCTACCTACTCCAGTATTGTGGCCTGGAGAATTCCATGGACTGTATGGTTCATGGGGTTGCAAAGAGTCAGACGTGACTGAGTGACTTCCACTTTCACTAGAAAGCCAATATATTGACTTTGCAACTCAGAACCTAGTCTAAACTGATAGTTCTCGGTGAGGGAGAGAGGGTTAATGATTTTGCCCTCATGGGACATTTGTCAACACTAGGGGACATTTTTTATTGTTACAATGGGGGAGAGAAAGAGGGGAGGTTACTGGTATCAGTGGGTAGAGGCCAGGGAGGTAGGGACCCTATAGTCAGAATTAGACTGTGAATTAAGGATTAGAATTACCTGGCCTCAAATGTCAAACATCTAAAACTTACTATATTCTGACATATCAACATATATAACCTCTCATAAATATATGATCTGACTTTTCTCCATAAATTCCATGCTTTCTTATGAATTGATGGTACACGTGGTTGAATGATAAATGTGCTTTCTCTTTTCACATGAATATGCAGACATTCTCAAAACCATCCTTGATGTGGAAAGTTTCCAGTACAAAGAGTGTATTCTCTTGTTTCAGGAAGTAGTTGAGCCAGTAGTTTTCCTACTCAGTCAAAATTTATGGCTGATCAGGGAAGTTAGGAGTGACTGTCTCAAGAAATGCAGAAACTATGTCAAAGTGACAGTGTATGCATGACGGATTTTAGTATGAAATCAAGGATGTGGGCAGTGATTTCCCATCAGGAGCTTCTTAGCAGATGAGGCTTCACCAGAAACAGCTGAGAGTTGAGAGTGTGAAGTTGAAGCATTTTAGGAGGGTGAAGCTGGGCACAGATCATCTTGTTTTCCATTTTTTTTTTTTTTTTTGTAGTTGAAAAGAGAAATACTACCTATTCAAACGCACCTGTGTGCTGGCACACACGTGTGTGCACACACACACATACCCTTTTTTGGCTTATACAAAGAATGAAAATACTGTCCAAAACGTCCTCCAAAAGTACAGAACACACAGCCCTTTGACAGGTCTTCCGCTAGACGAGTTAGAGAAGCATTTCCCAGGATACATTTTTTCAAATCGTATGTTTCCTGTCTGTTCATAAGCATTTTGTTGTGAAAAAAATCATCCTGAGTCAACTAGGAGAGAAATGTCCTGGGATTAAACTGTCTAAACAGAACTCTTCACTGCTGCAATTCTTAGGGGTTTAATATGTGAACATTACTGAGTATGCTAGAGGGTGAGGAATTTCCCAATCTCATTTCTCCAGGAAACCCATTCCTGAAGCTATCCTGTGAGATTCTGGTCCACAGACTGTACTTTGGGATAAGTTGACTTCAGGTATGCTAAGTCACGTCTGGCTCTTTGTGATTTCATGGACTGTAGCCTGCCAGGCTCCTTTGTCTATGGGATTCTCCAGGCAAAAATACTGGAATAGTTGCCATAAAGCATTTAAAATCCAGATATGAGCAGAGAGTCCTGTGGAATGTCAATCACATCCAGGTCACATCGCTTTCAGTTGTTCACATTTGACACCAAACATTGGAATTGAAATTCACAATCTTGAGCAAAAACCAATAAAGTTAAGGGATCTCCTACTATCAACCTACAAATTCTGGCTCAAGGTGCTTTCATTTCCTAATCCGAGAGGAAAAATAAACATGTTAGCTTGCAGAATGCCAAGAAAAATAAACTAAGTTCAAGTAAATACAACTGATTACTGGTAAACTTGTTCCCTAGAGACCACATTTACTGTTCAAGCACACACGCCTTGCCATTCTTATGGCTTAACACTATAGTGTCCCAGCTCTGTTTTTTAATTAGTCAAATGTGGGATCAGATGTCAGAAGAGACAAAGATTAGAATTTTCATCAGTTCCAAAAAAACACACCGAAAATCACCAACAATGTACAACGAGCCATGTTAGCCTCCCATCTGCAGATGGATCTCACTCACTGTGGATATTTGAACCCGATGATCTGCCCAACTCTGATAAGGGATTTAAAGGCTTACTAAGGAGAATGCTTCTGAAGCTATTAAAACAACAGGCACGGGAAGAACAGACTTAGCTGGGTTTTAGAAAGAGGATAAGGCTGCAACAAAGACTTTCAGGTTGATAAACAGATTTTTTTTTAAATGTGAAAGCACATTGTTTCCTAGTCTGTACTTCTTCCTCACCCTGATCAGTAATTATTTCTCATGAGAATATCAATCAATATGACAGCTCTGTACTCATCAGTTTCAGGAGGAAGCAGAAAAACATCCTTGGGTCATCGATTCGCATCTCAACTGACTGTTGTAATGACACCAGCCAGCTTTCCTGGAAAACATCGTTTATTCACTGAAGGACCAAATGCAAATAGTTAATTAACTCCACTATTGGGGTATATATGTATAGAAGAGTATATATGTCAAAGTGTATATATATTTAGATACACATTCAAGAAACTGAATAATCTTTACAAGAGAAAATTCACACAAACAGAAAACCAGACCATGTGTATCTTTTAAAGAATAATAATAGGAAAACTATTAGGAATATAGAAGATTATCAGGATGCTGTTTGTTTTTTTTTTGTCTGTGCTGTGACAAGGCTGGAGACTTAAGAGACGTGGTCCAATCCCTGGGTCGGGAAGATCCCCTGGAGGAGGGCATGGCAACCCACTCCAGTATTCTCGCCTGGAGAATCCCATGGACAGAGGAGCCTGGCAGGCTATGGTCCACAGGGTCGCAAAGAGTTGGACACGACTGATGCGACTTAGCACGCACGCACATGCTGCATGTGGGATCTTAGCTCTCTGACCCGGACAGAACCCACGCCCCCTGCGTTGAGAAGGCAGAGTTTGTTTGTTTGTATCTTTAATTGAAGGATAATTTCTTTACAATGTTGTGTTGGTTTCTGCTGTATAACATGAATCAGTCATATGTATACATGTATCCTCTTCCTCTCGACCCTCCTGCCCATCCCCCATCCCACCCCTCTAGGTCATCACAGAGCACCAGACGGAGCGCCTTGTGTTGCACAGCAACTTCCCACTAGCTATCTGTTTTAAACATGGTAATGTATATATTTCAATGCTACTCTCTCAGCTCATCCCACCTTCTCCTTCCCCCAGCTGTGTCCACAAGTTCATCTTCCACATCTGGGGAGTTCAGAGTCTTTAACCACCGGATCGCCGAAGAAGTCTCAGGATGCTTTCTTAAGAGATGAAAATCTTATAAATATCATTTAGTCTCTTACTGATCATAAAATGAGTAAAATGGTTATCAACACTCCTGTTTCTTCTCTTTTTGGTTCTTGTTTTTCTTTTCTCAATATAGGAGGGTCAGGAGAGGTGAAGGATGGGACTCAAGCAAGGGAATATCTGATAGAAATTATAGGCACTGGACTAAATGAATTTAAACAAGGGGGAACTGGACTGAATTGCCCTAGCTTGTGATCAAGTTCTGAGTTAAGATGTCTGCATGGGTTTGGAAGGCTACACCTGGCCAGTGTTTGGAACTCTGCTCTGGTTTTCATCAAGGACCCAGCTAACACCACCAGGTAGGTAACATCTATCTGCCTCTATGTGTCTCTTCTACGCCTTTGTTCTCTGGAGAAATCAATTACCTGCAGTCATTTAAAGCTCTTACTCCTTCATGCCAGCCCTCCAGCTCTACAATTTCCCTTCTTTCTTCCTAACTTCCATTTTAGTCCCCTTTACCTGAAAACAGTCAGGTGCTAAACAACTTCTCTTAAGTAAGTCAGCCTAAAATACATAGACCTTTATTTTTTCATGTTTTTTTTTTTTTTTTTTAATAAGTGAGGAGCTTCTTAACATCAAATATTTTTCTTATAGTGAGATATTCTAAAGCCTGTATTTCAATAATTGTTTCCTGCTGTAGACCATTATTCTTACTTAATCTCCCAGGGAGAAAATTCATAAAACTACATGGTTGTTGCACTTTATCTTTCTTATACCAACCCCTGGCCAGCCAGCATCCCTTACCCCTATCATTTCTAGGGAGAGATTTTTGGTTAGAAAAGTGATCTGCATGTTGCAAATGAATGTGGACATTTTTATGTGCTTTGGCAAAGTCAGGATCAGGACCTTATTACTCCTCATGCTCAACACATTTAGACAGTATTACAGATATTTCAGTAGGAACAGTCTAAAGATATATGGAAGCTTCTAAGTGCATACATTTCTCTACTTATGAATTCTGTTTGCAGCCTTACCAAAAAGTTAAATAGGCTTGGAGATGCTGTCATGAAGAAAAACAAAGTACATGGTTATTAAGCTTATGTTTAGAGCTGCTCGTTAGCATAGAAGTGGTATAAAGATCAAGAAGATCCCCTGGAGAATGGCATGGCAACCCACTCCAGTATTGCTGCCTGGGAGAATTCCATGGACAGAGGAGCCTGGCCGGCTACAGTCCGTAGGGTCACAAAGAGTCAAACATGACTGAGCAATGAACATACACACACACAAAGGCCAAGTTAGGACAGATGAGTAGAGATGACTGCAATTGTAAGAGCTCTATAAAAAGTACACTTGTTCATCTAATAATTATTTCAACTCGATTCAGCAAGGCAAGATTTCCTGATTTGTAGAGGGATCATGAAAGTGAGAAATGGGATTCGATTCTTCATATAGAGAAATGCTGAGGTCTAGAAAGTGTACGTTACCAGAATAAGAACTGGGCACAGAGAGTAGCTGTGGGGAGCCAGGAAAGGAAGATGAAGAAACGAGGTAGGCAAACACATGCAGGCGGAAAATTCCTGCGTTTGCCCCTAGTCTCTTCTAAGAATATGGATAATCCCCAACAGTGACCCAGTCAACTTCCTGGTTTTGCTGTGCTCCCATAATAAAGAAAGAAAGAAAAAAATAAAAGTAACTTTGTCTAGCATGACAACCTAGACATTTAGGTGAATAGAGGACAAGAAGGGAGCAAAATATGAGAAATATTTTTAAAGTTTACATTTTATTTCTTCATACACATTTTTAAGAAGAGACAAAATATGTGAAAACCACACAGGAAAGACAGAAGTAAGCCTGGTGTCTTCAGGGAGGTGATTAAGTACCACCTCTCAACTTCTATAAGCAATCATACCCCAGAATGAAATACACAGCATGTTATTATGAAATGTCAGGGACTATATCCATAACAAGTATGGGATGGAAGGTCAAATAACTATTTAAATGAGGCATGTTTCAGGATAGTTCCTAAAATTAATTTATTTATTTGGCCAAGCCAGGTCTTAGTTGTGTCAGGTGGAATCTAGATCCCTGACCAGGGATTGAATCCAGCCCCCTGCACTGGGAGCCAGTGGACCACCAGGGAAGTCCCTCCAGGATAGTTTTGTAGCCCAGACTGGAACTTTTTTCGATAAAGATGTATCACAAAATATGAAAAGCACGCTCAACAAAACTTTCATTTTATCACTGTATTATTAAAAACATACTTCAACAAAATTTAAAATAACTGAATCAGAGTAAAGCCTGCTTAATTTACGAATATTTAGCCCTAATCATGGGATTCCATGTACTACTTATGTGCTCAATTTCTAGTTTCTATATTTTCTACAATAGTTCTCTTTTCCATGCAGGCATCACCTTCATATTTGAGGATTATTGGGTCATTCATATTAGCTAATATTTTAATGGCCATGAAGTTGTTTGCCTAAGCGAAAAACAAGATCTAATCCAAATGTATACAGTTTGACTTTTAGTGAAAAACAGATGATTCAGTGAACTCCACAGTGTCATGCTCGTTTACATAAAGCTAAATAAATAATGACTGTGATTATTTGTTATCACATGGCCTCTATGAATAAAAGTCCTGTTGAAATCTGCTTAATTACCTGGATAAGGAAGGTGGCCTCCTTTTTAACTGAAGAGTTGGCTTCTTTTCTATAGAATTATTTGGGATTATCTTAAGTTCAGAAATAAGTTGGAGTCATTCAAAGAAAAACTAAGGTTTGCCACTAATCTGTAAACTAGAGCTGTAACAACAAAATATCTTAGATGCTTTTCTTCTGACTTCACAGATGTTAGTAGTTTACGGTTTTGCTGACACTCGTTAAACCCAAAAACATCTTCATGTTTACTCTGTTCACTTTGGCTTTTTTCCACCTCTCCCATTTCTGTGAGAATTAGGAGGATCTGTATTTATATGTTTTTGTAAGTATTTCTCTGGTCTTAGGTAGCATTGGCATTTAGTTGTTTCTATCTACTTACCTACCTATCTTTCTACACTGCTAGCCATTTTGTTAAGCCATTTACTGTGCAAGTAATTACAAGTGGCTGCCGTGAACCAGGCATTGTGCTAGGTGACCATGGATGTAAAAAGCCACCCCATGATGTAATAAGGGAAAGCACATAGAGAGATATCTTTATTGTTCTGTTTGTTAAGGACTGAGATAATCAGAGAGTAAAGGGTGCTACGGTGCTTGGCTTAGAGACTCCGGAACACAGTGATGAACAGCTGTTATTACACTACTCTGTAATAAAGCAATGCCTCTTGGCTTACTGAGAAGCACAAGGCTTTCTGTACTTACACTAAATAGACTGCATTGTGCCCTCTGAATTTCTGGCTTGTTTTAAAATAGATTTTCTCTTTCTTCTATTATTGTAAATTGTTTGCTGTCCACTTATGTTATAAAAGCTTTCCTCTTTTAAGTAGATGCTCTGCACCCATCCTGATGCGCTCAGTTGCTCAGTCGTGTCCGACACTTTGTGACCCCGTGAACTGTAGCCCACCAGGCTCCTCTGTCCATGCGATGTTCCAGGCAAGAATACTGGAGTGAGTTGCCATTTCCTTCTGCAACCCATCCTGATATCATCTTTGAAATCTGCTGGGGGTCTGGAATAAATGACTAACTGTACTCCATAGATCAAGTGAAGCAAAGAGGAGCAATCTTGGTCCACAATGTTTTTTTTGGGAAATAGCATAAAGGTAAAGAACATACTATTGAGACAGAAAAATCTATAGAAAACTGACCCAGGTATGCCAGAAATTAAGTTAGCTGAAGCCTCCCTGGATTGTATGAGTGTAGATTTGGACAAAAGGAGATCTTCCCTCTCCCCAGCATAAGGGAATGTCTGGGAGGAAGGCGGATAAGATGGGGTATCAATTTTGTTCCTCAGAACTTGTTTTGCTTTACTTGCTCCTTCTTCTTCTTTTTTTTTTTTTTAAATCAATGCTCCATATAGATAAGCTTGCCAAGTATGCTGTGTATCACACATGTGAAATGTTACAATATTTGCGGTCCTAGTTCAATGCCTAAGTAAGTCTAGCAAATCTAATTCAGACCTTGTGATTGGGCCATTTCCACCAGTAATACGGTTGCTATTGCCCTGACGGTCATTTAACAGTTGCAGTAATTCACAAGTGTTGGTTCTTGCCAACATAGAAGATGTGTGCGTGTGTGCAAGCTAAGTCACTTCAGTTGTATCTGACTCTTTGCAACTCTATGGACTGTAGCCCACCAGGCTCCTCTGTCCATGGGGTTCTCCAGGCAAGAATACTGGAGTGGGTTTCCATGCCCTCATCCTGGGGATCTTCCCAACCCAGGGATCGAACCCATGTCTCTTATGTCTTCTGCATTGGCAGCCTGGTTCTTTACCACTAGTGCCACCTGGGAAGCCCAATTTGTATCTAAAGACACTAAAAATTGAGCTTAGAAATTGATAGTACCAGGTAGATCCTCACAGTTGCTGCTGCTGCTGCTAAGTCACTACAGTCGTGTCCGACTCTGCGACCCCATAGACGGCAGCCCACCAGGCTCCGCTGTCCCTGGGATTCTCCAGGCAAGAACACTGGAGTGGGTTGCCATTTCCTTCTCCAATGCATGAAAAGTGAAAAGTGAAAGGGAAGTTGCTCAGTAAGTGTCTGACTCTTCATGACCCCATGGACTACAGCCTACCAGGCTCCTCCGTCCATGGGATTTTTCAGGCAAGAGTACTGGAGTGGGGTGCCATTGCCTTCTCCAGATCCTCACAGTTAGCCTCTGTTTTGTCTCCTCTGACAAATTCACATTATGATACTTTTTCTAGTCCATAAAATTTCTCTGTATGAGGAATTTGATCCCACTTCTCACTTTCATGATCCCTGTGCTGTATAAACTAGGGAATCCTGCCTCATGGAACATAGCAGAAATAAACACTCGTGTATGTTTAAACAGAAATAAACATACTCGTGCACGTGTATGTTTTTTTGGTAGAACTCTTATAGTATATCCATCTCTACCCATCTGTCCTAAATGGGTCTTTAAAACACTTCTACATAAAAACTCTCCAGAAAGCAGGAATAGAAGGAACATACCTCAACATAATAAAAGCTATATATAACAAACCCACAGCAAACCTTATCCTCAATGGTGAAAAATTGAAAGCATTTCCCCTAAAGTCAGGAACAAGACAAGGGTGCCCACTTTCACCATTACTATACAACATAGTTTTGGAAGTTTTGGCCACAGCAATCAGAGCAGAAAAAGAGATAAAAGGAATCCAAATTGGAAAAGAAGAAGTAAAACACTCACTGTTTACAGATGACATGATCCTCTACATAGAAAACCCTAAAGACTCCACTAGAAAATTACTAGAGCTAATCAATGAATATAGTAAAGTTGCAGGATATAAAATCAACACACAGAAATCCCTTGCATTCCTATACACTAATAATGAGAAAACAGAAAGAGAAATTAAGGAAACAATTCCATTCACCATTGCAACGAAAAGAATAAAATACTTAGGAATATATCTACCTAAAGAAACTAAAGACCTATATATAGAAAACTATAAAACACTGGTGAAAGAAATCAAAGAGGACACTAATAGATGGAGAAATATACCGTGTTCATGGATCGGAAGAATCAATATAGTGAAAATGAGTATACTACCCAAAGCAATCTACAGATTCAATGCAATCCCTATCAAGCTACCAGCGGTATTTTTCACAGAACTAGAACAAATAATTTCAAGATTTGTATGGAAATACAAAAAACCTCGAATAGCCAAAGCAATCTTGAGAAAGAAGAATGGAACTGGAGGAATCAACCTGCCTGACTTCAGGCTCTACTACAAAGCCACAGTCATCAAGACAGTATGGTACTGGCACAAAGACAGAAATATAGATCAATGGAACAAAATAGAAAGCCCAGAGATAAATCCACACACCTATGGACACCTTATCTTCGACAAAGGAGGCAAGAATATACAATGGAGTAAAGACAATCTCTTTAACAAGTGGTGCTGGGAAAACTGGTCAACCACTTGTAGAAGAATGAAACTAGATCACTTTCTAACACCACACACAAAAATAAACTCAAAATGGATTAAAGATCTAAACGTAAGACCAGAAACTATAAAACTCCTAGAGGAGAACATAGGCAAAACACTTTCCGACATAAATCACAGCAGGATCCTCTATGATCCACCTCCCAGAATACTGGAAATAAAAGCAAAAATAAACAAATGGGATCTAATTAAAATTAAAAGCTTCTGCACAACAAAGGAAACTATAAGCAAGGTAAAAAGACAGCCTTCTGAATGGGAGAAAACAATAGCAAATGAAGCAACTGACAAACAACTAATCTCAAAAATATACAAGCAACTCATGCAGCTCAATTCCAGAAAAATAAACGACCCAATCAAAAAATGGGCCAAAGAACTAAACAGACATTTCTCCAAAGAAGACATACGGATGGCTAACAAACACATGAAAAGATGCTCAACATCACTCATTATCAGAGAAATGCAAATCAAGACCACAATGAGGTACCATTTCACACCAGTCAGAATGGCTGCGATCCAAAAGTCTACAAGCAATAAATGCTGGAGAGGGTGTGGAGAAAAGGGAACCCTCTTACACTGTTGGTGGGAATGCAAACTAGTACAGCCACTATGGAGAACAGTGTGGAGATTCCTTAAAAAACTGCAAATAGAACTGCCTTATGACCCAGCAATCCCACTGCTGGGCATACACACCGAGGAAACCAGAATTGAAAGAGACACATGTACCCCAATGTTCATTGCAGCACTGTTTATAATAGCCAGGACATGGAAACAACCTAGATGTCCATCAGCAGATGAATGGATAAGAAAGCTGTGGTACATATACACAATGGAGTATTACTCAGCCATTAAAAAGAATACATTTGAATCAGTTCTAATGAGGTGGGTGAAACTGGAGCCTATTATACAGAGTGAAATAAGCCAGAAGGAAAAACACCAATACAGTATATTAACGCATATATATGGAGTTTAGAAAGATGGTAACAATAACCCTGTATGCAAGACAGCAAAAGAGACACAGATGTATAGAACAGTCTTTTGGACTCTGTGGGAGAGGGCGAGGGTGGGATGATTTGGGAGAATGGCATTGAAACCTGTATAATATCATATATGAAACAAATCACCAGTCCAAGTTCGATGCATGATACTGGATGGTTGGGGCTGGTGCACTGGAGACGACCCAGAGAGATGGTATGGGGAGGGAGGAGGGAAAAGGGAGGGGGGTTCAGGATGGGGAACACGTGTATACCTGTGGTGGATTCATGTTGATGTATGGCAAAACCAATACAATACTGTAAAGTAATTAACCTCCAACTAAAATAAATAAATTTATATTAAAAAAATAAAATGACCTTAAAATTTAGCTTAAAAAACCAAACCAAAACAAAACACTTCTACAGAGTAGTAACTTTAAACATGAGCTACATCACTGGTAGAGATCCTTAAAACCTGAACCGTTGAGAGCACTGCATGGAAGAAATGTTGACAGGTAGGAAAATGATTACCTAGATGTTATTGTAAATAAAGTGCTAGTTTGCCTTATTTTAGGTTCATAATTCAAAACTATATTTTTAGCAGTTTATTTCTAGTGTATGTCCAGCCTCTAAACAACATGCATTTTTTTTTAACTTTCAGTATTTATTAGGTGAACAAGAGAAAAAAAAAAAAAAATCAAAGGCTCCTCACTGCCTCCTCTATCCTGACAAGCATATCAAGACTTCAGCCCTACATTTACACACTTTGGTTTTGGCAACATTTACACTGGTGTTTTGATGAAGTGATTCCCATTTTCACATCCTCAGAAAAATATGTGCCAGGAGCAGTGGCTGCATAACCATCCATGTGGATAATTACCCTCCATGACGGATGAAGACAGCTGCATAAACTCAAGTGAGGGAATGAAAACAATGCTTCCTAAAGGTTAAGAGTCAGGGAGCCCATTAACTGAAGTGCTATTAAGGTAATAACTACCTCAGATTTGTGCTGTTTCCTAGGAAAAACTAAAAGCACATAACCTTAACATCTTGATGCACTTCTGACAATGATTTGCTTGCCATCCAGAGGTGCATGTTTGTAAATATTTGCCACAGACTGCATTTCACATCCTCAAGAATGGATTTCAGTGGTTAGTGTATATTGATTTTTCAGAAAGATGTGTTGAACTCCAAACTGGTGGTATTTCAGTGAGTAATTTCAGGGCATTAAAGTCCTCATTAGGCTACCCAATCCTCTATTCCTGGGCTTCCCTTGTGGCTTAGCTGGTAAAGAATCCGCCTGAAATGCGGGAGACCTGGGTTTGATCCCTGGGTTGGGAAGATACCCTGGAGAAGGGAAAGGCTACCCACTCCAGTATTCCGGCCTAGAGAATTTCATGGACTATAGAGTCCATGGGGTCCCAAAGAGTTGGACACAACTGAGCGACTTTCACTTTCACTTCAGGGGGAAACTCTGCTTGTTTGTCACTTGTTTATCCATAATGTTTCTTCCATGTTTTCAGTTCAGTTGCTCATGTCCGACTCTTTGTGACCCATGGACTGCAGCACCCCAGGCTTCCCTGTCCTTCACTACCTCCTGGAGCTTGCTCAAACTCATGTCCATTGAGTCAGTGATGCCATCCAACCATCTCATTCTCGGTCGTCCCCTTCTCCTCCCACCTTAACTCCTTCCCAGCATCAGGGTCTTTTCCAGTGAGTCAGTTCTTTGCATCAGGTGGCCAAAGTGTTGGCGTTTCAGCTTCAGCATCAGTCCCTGCAAGGAATATTCAGGACTGATTTCCTTTAGGATGGACTGGGTGGATCTCCTTGCAGTTCAAGGGACTCTCAAGAGTCTTCTCCAACACCACAGTCCAAAAGCTTCAATCCTTTGGTGCTCAGCCTTCTTTATGAGTGTGCTCAGCTCTCACACTCATACATGACTACTGGAAAAATCATAGCTTTGACTAGATGAACCTTTGTCGGCCGAGTAACGTCTCTGCTTTTTAACATGCTGTCTAGGTTGGTCATAGCTTTGGTCCAAGGAGCAAGTGTCTTTTAATTTCATGGCTGCAGTCACTGTCTGCTGTGATTCCATGTTTTAAAATGTGTTAAAGAGCACAACATACTTCTGTCACTTGCTCATCTTTCTATTTCATAATGTCTAGCACTGTTTCACCCTCTTGTGCCCTCCTGGTGCTGCATCGGACATAAGTCTTGTTTGTCTTGCTTGTGGCCAGACTACTCTCTTTTAGACATATAGCAAGGGTCTGAATCCCAGCTTTTGCAACTATTCCACGGTACTTGAGGTCTCTTACTTAGTCCCTCTGTGCCTCAGTTTCCTACCTTGCAACCTTGAGCTAAACACCTTGCAGGATAGGGATTTGAAGTCAATAAGAATAAAGCAAAAGCATATATTCTTTATATTATTACATAAGTTTTTTTTCCTGTGTGTGTGGATGACCGGCATGTACATAAGAGCATTGCATTGTTGAAGGGTAAAGCTTAATTTCACCTGCTAATTTCACTATTAAGGCAGGAAAGAGCCAAGAGTTGCAAGTCCAGTCTCATTTCTATCTTTTAACACTAACCATAAATAATGGGGCAAGCTTCCAAAAGCATGCCTTGAGTAAAAGTTTCCTAAAACCTTAACATACAAGAACTCATTTTTAAAAAATTGATCACATGCAACTGTGCTTCTATTTGCAATTAAAATTTTAATTATCATCAGCACTTACTGATACCTACAGGGCCAATAACACTACTAAATTTTTCATCAGGACAGATGCTGTAATGAAACCGGAGAACCGAATACAAAATGATCTGTTTGTTTCCTTAGGAGGAATAATGCTTGCAAATGGGATACTGTAGTTTTCTTTGCTTATTTTGTAAACAATGAAGCACAAAGAGCAACATGATCATTAGACTCACCCACTGGCTCCAATTAATCAAATCAACAATTCACTATTTTCATTTGAGAGGAAATGGCAACCCACTCCAGTACTCTTGCCTGGAAAATTCCATGAACTGAGGAGCCTGGTAGACTACAGTCCATGGGGTCGCAAAGAGTCGGACACGACTGAGCGACTTCACTTCACTTCAGTTCCTAATAGTGCATGTTTTGGTAAAGGCCTGTTTCAATTTGTGCATGTGTAAGATCTCAGTTTACTCTCTCGTTTTCTATTTTGCTATGATTCTTTACTGTTTCTAAGTCAAAATACTACATTTCTATAGCATGAAACTATAGTATGTAATGAAAATGTTATTTTTAAATCATTTTTTTCTCTATGGCTTGTTAAGTGAGCAAACAGCCTACTACTTATGTTTCAATGAATAACTTATTTACTTACACAAAAACATTCATTGAGGACATATTAAAATAAATTATTATAACTCACCACTGAAAGTTTTCTTAGAGTTTATAAAAACACAGTTACAACTTTTGGTAAAAGTATGGATGTGGTTTGGCTTTGAACTGCTATAAAGAATCAGTTAAATTATAGGTGGAAGGAAGAGCTGAACACTGTGATCCATCTTGTTATTTTTAACAGGCTTAAATGTAGCCACTCTAAACTGAAGGACAAAATTATGCTGGTATTAGCAGGCAATAATACCTTTCTCTGAATGCTCTCAGACTTTGTGTATATCAATTTGAGGCTTTGATACCAATCACACGGCTAATTTTTAAAAAGCAACTTTAAATTACATTACAATATATTCCAGTTACGCTATCATGATCAATAAAACAAGTTTCAGCTAAGCACTGCATAATCAAGTAAGACTCCAAATCTGTGTCTTCAGAGGCAGGGGCTAGAATCTCTTTGGGAAACAGTGGCACTAAAGTGATCTGGAATAGGTGTTTTTGTTTTGCTTTTGTTTGTTTTTATTTTTTGGCCATACAACGGGGCATGTGAGATCTTAGTTCCCCAACCAAGGATGGGGCCTGAGTTCCCTGCAGTGGAGGAGTGGAGTCTTAACCACTGGACCACCAGGGAAGTTCTCTTGTTAGGTGAGTAGGGATGGTGCAGAGGTTCTGTTTGAAAGGAGGGAACACAGGAGAGCCAGTGAAAGGGGCGATGAGAGGAGACTTCATGGAGTGCTTGGGTGTTTGGCTGAGATTTAGAGAGAAGGATGATCAGAGCAGGGCTTCCCTCGTAGCTCAGAGGGTAAAGAATCCACCTGCGATGCAGGAAACCCAGGTTCAATCCTTGGGTCAGGAAGATCCCCTGGAGAAGGAAATGGCAACCCACTCCAGTATTCTTGCCAGGGAAATCCCAGGGACAGAGGAGCCTGACAGGCTATAGTCCATGGGGTCACAAGGAGTCGGGCACAACTGAGTGAGCAACACAACACACTTAGAAGCATGTGTTTAGAAAAAACACACTGAAACCAGGTTCTGGTTTCTAGGAAGGAAACAGTATAAAGAAAGGAAGGCAAATACAGGTGGGACCATTCGATATTATGAAGGGCCAGGCTGAACAGATCAGGCGCTGTCAGGCTCGGAGGGCTACACCTAAAAGTTATCCTATTTTCCTCCTTCCCGTAAAAGTCAAGGAGGACTCAACCTAATAAGTACCAGTTTCTTCATTAATACCTGATCTCTATTGCAGCAGGTGCTCTGGTCCCTGGAAACCTGTGTTCACCAAGATCACCAATCAAATCTCAGTAGTCAATTCCACTGGGCAGGCTTTAAGCTTGCACTTTGCCATAGACATTTGAAAGAAAAGTGAACACTGTGTATTCCTTCCTCCAGACTGGTCTTGGATACTATTCTTAATTTAAAGAAATCTAAAAAGTAAAAACATGGGCATTCCACACACCTCACAATGAAATAACTGTACAGGGAAGCTTCTGGGATTTCTAATCATTCAAAAGTGAAATCTAATTCATTGTTTTATTTATTCAACAAACTGTAAAAACGTGCAATGTGCAAGGGGCTGTTTTAGGGGTAAATAGTGCCAAGATGAAGGAGACATAGCCCCCTAAGGGAGATGGACAAGAGTACCAGCTGCTGAAATGCCCACACCGGGTATACACACACACACACACACACACAGGACTTTCATGGGTGGGGAGCACAAAGAAGTGACATCATCTTTGCCACTAACAGTTTACAAAAGGAGACCTTGCAGAAGCTGACTCTTTAAAGACAAAGAGGACTTAGTTTAAATAGACGGGAGTAACGACATTTAAGACAGAGAGACTGTCAAATGCAAAGGACACTAAAAGTAAACTGTAAGAGAGAAAACAAAGAAAAAGAATTATGGAAGCACTAACGAAAATAAACAGTTTATTTAATTGTGTGTCTTCTGCTAAAAGTTAACACTACCTATTGGTGAATGGAATTTTCATCACAGGGAAATGTGTTGGTTTTGAGCATCAGAACACATTTCTTTCCATGGTGGTTTTCCATTGTTTATTTAAACTAGGAATATCCACTTATTATCTGCTTTGTTTTCCTAATGCTTGAGGTTGAATCCATATATCTATGGATCTGCATCTCTTACAAGCCACATGATCAAAAGAGTCTTGCTATATATTATGGATAGAGAGAATACAGTCTAATATATAAATAAACATTTGGGAGGAAAGCATATAAATGGAACCATTTCAATGCAAACAACCAAAAAGGTTTCACGTGTTGAAATAGCATAAAATACTACAATCAATTATAAGTACCTTTTGTTTTTTGAAAAACAATGCCTACTCCCTGGTTAGAGAGAGCAGTTTTGAGGATGTACTCATCAATAAAATCATAAAACTTCTAAACAAGTTGCCTTCACAGATCGTCTCTCCATCCTCTATTTCCGTCATCTGCTTTTAGATATCTTCTTTTGAAACAATTTTGTAGCACCCCAAGGCCAGAAAACACAAGCCAGTTAGAACCACTTGCTACAAACCGTTCTTCCAAATAGGTCACTTTCTAGTTAAAAATTATCTTTCAAGGTTTGAGATATCTTGTATCATTAAGTGAACCTCTGAGGCAAAGAAAAGCTTGATTGAGTAAACAGTGCAAACTAGTCTGTTTCAGAGTGCTTGTGGCTGGATGTGTGTGTGTGTTTGGGGGTGGGGATGTTAGAATAAACTGAAGTGGATTCATGAGCCAAAGGGAACCATTCTGCACCCCCTCCCTCCATTCTGCCACTGACTGCTAACGCTCTGCTCCTTGGATAAATGGGGATTCCAGTTTTCACAGCAACAGCATCTCTGTGACTTTGAGGGGATCCGGTAAGCTAAATCCCATTTTCCTTGCTCCATCACCTGGAAAGAGGGGGTGGAGGCAGTAGTTGGGATGAGGAGGCAAGGGGAAGCCTTTAGTGTTTCCTGCCTGGGCAAGAGCTCACGGGTCCCCCATGCGCTCACTCACCTGGAACAAGGTTCCCAACAACAGAAAAGTCAGCTTCTGGGTCTACTCTAAAAGCCACTCCATTCATGCTCTGACTAACCAAAACATTTTTGGACTCTTCACTAAAGTGTGTTAAGCTGCCAGTAACAGCTATTCAAGTTGTCCTAAGTTGATCTCGAGTAAGCATTTTTCAAAAGCTCTTGCTATGATGTCCTGCTATCAGTTCATTTCAGTTCATTTCAGTCGCTCAGTTGTGTCCGACTCTTTGCGACCCCATGAATCGCAGCACGCCAGGCCTCCCTGTCCATCACCAACTCCCGGAGCCCACCCAAACCCATGTCCAATGAGTTGGTGATGCCATCCAGCCATCTCATCCTCTGTCATCCCCTTCTCCTCCCGCCCCGTCCTGCTATAGTGATAAGTAATTTCTATTTTGATAATTTTTTTTTTACCAAGAGTAAAAACTGAAAATAAGATGACAAAGGAGCAGTTATCTTTTTCAGAAATATAATTAAGAAAGAACCATCTTATTGACATAGAAATATATCCATGAAGATATGATCATAATGAATGTATATAAAAATATAACTGCTTTCCATTGTAGTAGGTTCAGGAATGATTTTTTTTTTCTTTTACTTATTTGCAATTATTCTATTATGTATCACTTATATCAAAGAATTTTTAAAACGCTAAAAAAAAAAAGGGCCATCAAAGACAACACATCATTCCTGCCTTAAATGAACTTCAGTTTCAAATATAGCTATTATTAGATATATATACATTGTGGTCAGAGGTCTCTGCTTATCAAAATGTGACTATATAATTTCTAAACTAAAGGACACATTTATAAATTGGATTATGATACATGCTATAAATGAGATGATTTAAACATCTTACAGTGGCGCAGTGGTAAAGAATCAGCATGCTGAAGCAGGAGATGCAAAAGATATGGGTTCAATCCCTGGGTCAGGAAGATCCCCCAGAGTAGGAAATGGCAACCCATTCCAAAATTCTTGCCTGGAAAATTCCATGGACAGAGGAGCCTGGCAGGCTATAGTACAAGGGGTCGCAAAGAATCAGTCACACGACTGAGCACAACACAAACATCTTATACATAAGAGTTACCTCAATTTCTAATAATTATATATAGTATGAAAATATTAAAATTCTCCATAAGGAAAAATAGTGAGGCTGAATAATCTTAATATACTTTGATCCAAAGGACATATCACTGTAGATTGAATGCAGAATCAGATATGAAAATCAGATTGTCTTTTAATTAAACCTAATGTTAAAGATGTCAAAATTCTCCAAGCCAGGCTTCAGCAATACCTGAACCGTGAACTTCCTGATGTTCAAGCTGGTTTTAGAAAAGGCAGAGGAACCAGAGATCAAACTGCCAACATTCGCTGGATCATGGAAAAAGCAAGAGAGTTCCAGAAAAACATCTACTTCTGCTTTATTGACTATGCCACAGCCTTTGACTGTGTGGATCACAATAAACTGTAGAAAATTCTGAAAGAGATGGGAATACCAGACCACTGATCTGCCTCTTGAGAAACCTGTATAGAGGTCAGGAAGCAATAATTAGAACTGGACATGGAACAACAGACTGGTTCCAAATAGGAAAAGGA
>SJYT01003478.1:190306-250516 GCA_006410635.1 Cephalophus harveyi | reverse complement strand
GACTGCAGCCATGAAATTAAAAGACGCTTACTCCTTGGAAGGAAAGTTATGACCAACCTAGACAGCATATTAAAAAGCAGAGACATTACTTTGCCAACAAAGGTCTGTCTAGTCAAGGCTATGGTTTTTCCAGTACTCATGTATGGATGTGAGAGTTGGACTATGAAGAAAGCTGAGCGCCGAAGAATTGATGCTTTTGAACTGTGGTGTTGGAGAAGACTCTTGACAGTCCCTTGGACTGCAAGGAGATCCAACCAGTCCATCCTAAAGGAGACCAGTCCTTGGTGTTCTTTGAAAGGACTGATGCTAAAGCTGAAACTCCAGAACTCTGGCCACCTATGCAAAGAGTTGACTCATTGGAAAAGACCCTGATGCTAGGAAGGATTGCGGGCAGGAGGAGAAGGGGATGACAGAGGATGAGATGGCTGGATGGCATCACTGACGCGATGCACACAAGTTTGGGTGAACTCCAGGAGTTGGTGATGGACAGGGAGGCCTGGCGTGCTGCAATTCATGAGGTCACAAAGAGTCGGACACGACTGAGCACCTGAACTGGACTGAATGTTACAGAGATCTCTAGAAACGCACAGCAGTGCTACTCTTCTCACTAAGGTTTTTATTTAGCAATATATAGCCATTATTAATAAAATATTAAATAATAAAAATGTCAAATAATAATGAGTTTATTATTATTATGTTTAAATGAATTAATAAATGAATAAAATTTTCTTAGTTTAAATAATGGTGTATATCCATAGATATATCTTCCCAAAGGTTCTTTAGAATCCTCAAGAATTATGTAAGAGTAAAAAGAAGTTCTAAATCCAAAAGAATCTGAGAACTGCTGCTACACCATATGTATAAACAATAATTTAATCATAAGGGTTCAAGGGTCAAGGAAAATCTTTTAACTGTTTTTATAAATAAAATACTTCATAGCTGCAAAAGCATGAAATACATTTTGTCCCATGAATCCGTCTGAGGTTCTCTTTTCTCATGTTGTTCTATGCCTCCTGCCAGGCTCAAAAATGTATATTGAACATGTAAAGTTCAGAAAACATTTGATTACTGAAAAAATACGGCAATACATGCTATTTTTTTAACAAAGTGAAAATTTAACAAAAATTTTTGCTGAGTGTTTTATTTTTTAAACTGTTTCTCCCTGCCTCCCCCCCCCTCCAGTATTTTAGAGTCTTTATTGAATTTGTTACATTTTTCTGTTTTCTTTTTTGGCTTTTTGGCCATGGGGCATGTGGGAGCTTAGCTCTCCAACTTGAGATTGAAACCACAGCTCCCCATACTGGAAGGCGAAGTCTCAACCACTGGACTGCCAGGGACGTCTTAAAACTCCTCAAGAATGAGCTCATTTTACTTCATTTTCATTTGAAAATGTTTTTAAAATAAGAACGTAAATAGGCAACCATACAGTCCAGTTTTTAGTATCAATGTTGCTTTCCTTGCATTACTTACATAACCTGTTCACTAGGCTTCCTAAACATTTGTTTAGGTGAGGATTTTTTTTTTTTTTCCTGACTTGAGACTAGAAGATTTATTTTTATTATTAACTGGGTGGTAAATACAGGTCTATGTAAGCTAATTATTTATCAAATGCAGACAGCTTACATTTCCCTAAGATAAATATCAGAAGTATTTTGTCCAATAATTTTTTACAACGGTAAAACAAAGGAAAGGGATTTGAACTGAAGAATGACATTATGCCTCCATTTTAATTATTACATTACTTGCTGCAGATACATGTAGATTAAAGATTTTTAAAGCTTTTTTTTTTTTTTTTTTACCACTGTGCATGGCTTGTGGGATCTTAGTTCCCTCACCAGGGATTGAACCTGGGCTCCTGGCAGTGGGAGCATGAAGCCCTAACCACTGGACAACCAGGGAATTCCCTAAAAAACTTAAAAAAAAAAATGAGAAAAATCTTCTACTGTAATTCATGTTATCGGTGGTTAGTGACATTATTTTAGTGGTGAGTTGCAACCAATGTCTTAGTAAAAGTGGTAGACCAGAAAATATCCATTTCCCGTAGATAGCAGGGATAAGTATGGTTTCTGGAAAAGAGCTGTGCCCTGTGTACCCCTGCTCTGTTAGAGGCAGACATCCCTGTGCCTTCGAGGCTATCTTTTTTCCTCCACTGTTTTGTCTTCATCACACCTGCACATCCCCAGGAGAAACCATTGCCCCCAGATGGTCTCCAGGAGAGGCTGCTGGTTCTGACTACTCATTCATTAGTGAAGAGGACGCACCGGTCCATTCCTTCCCCTTCAGCACCTCTTAGAAACTGGCAGTTCTACACCCAGTACCCTCTTCAGAGTCCACAGTACTGTCTAGACCTTCAGGACACCCTTTCTCGTTACTTGATGACTCTAGCAACTGCCTGGTAGTTTTTCCTTTCTCCACCATCTGTTGCCATCCTCTGTGCGGGTAACTAAACACTCCGTAATGAAGGCTCTTTCGTATTGTCCTTGTCAATCAGCCTCTTGTGATGTTGCTTTCACCCCTAATAGTTCTTGAACCATTGTAAACTTACTGAGACAATATTGCAACAATGCAGTAATATTTCTTACCAATAGTGTGAGTTCTTTCTTCATTGTTACACCTCTTCCTGTCAGGGACTATATCTTGGCAGTCTCTGTTTGTCTATTTTGATGTGTTATTTGTGTGAAAGTTATTATAAACCTATTGCAATATGGTACTATGTGGCCAACTGTGTTTGCTGGGTACCTAAGCTAACTTTGTTGGACTTAACAAAGAAACTGGACTTACAAATGTGCCTTCAGAGCAGAACCTATTCACATCTAGGGAACTTATTGTAATGACATAAAAGATCCATTTGACAAGCTAATACAACAGGGGACTTGCTGATGGCTACTTCTCACTGACATCTTATAATTTCTGTCTATTCCCTCGCCCCCAGTAACATCCATATGATGTTTTTTAAGCCAATTTATCTGCAAATAACTTTCATCATTTCATTTTTATGCTTAAGTCATTACAATTTTCTTGATTTAATATCTAAATTAGTTACCAAGTAAAATAAAGTCAGTGAAGCAAAAATTATTTCCTCAGAGGCTATAATTTCTGGAAGTTAACATAGTCTTATTTAAATTATTTTCTTTTTCCTGCCACTCTTATGAAAAGTTCTGTGATATAAAATTTTGAATGGAGTCCTGTTATTTAAAAGACAGTAGGCAGAAATGGAACACTAAGCATTAAGCTTTGCATTTGGATTTAAGTTCAAAACCAAAATGAATGGATCCTTTAGTTTAAACAACATTCACAGTAGCATTAGTATTTCTCAGCAAAGACATAGGTGAAGACTGTGAAGAAGAAACTTATGGAAAATTAAGTTGCATAAAGATACTTTTATAGTCATTTCGGTGTATTTGGCTAGAATTTACACTTTTGAAATGAAGAAAAATAGTGTCTTTGATCTTTCCCTCCCTTAATATACAAACAATAATATTTTTGACTATTTTCCTCATCTTATCTGCACCTATAAAACGAAGGCAAGGAGCCTTATCTAGATGACAAACCACGGTTCAATAAAAGTGCTTTAAACTTGTAGGAATAAGCCATGAGCACATCTCAAATCACGTAGGTGCAAATAATAGGTTTGGGGAGGGTGGGGAGTGAGGGTGAGTTGCCTGAGGAATAGGTCAAATATAATTTTTTTACTTTCTTCTTACAACTCTTTCCAAGAAAGTGCCAAGTCTTAATGAGAATCTCCAGGAAGGCAGCATTCCTTTCTCCCAGAATGGGATACTGATTCACACTGATAGCAAAGCGAAAGCTCACAGAAATCCCTCTAGCAAGCACCTAAGTGCCTTTACTAACTGCCAAGCTGCCAAGTTCACCTTCCCGTACAAGTTCCATATATGAAGTTCTTAGATGCCACTTGCATTTTTACCACTGAATAATGGTTGAGAGAATCACTTTATAAACAAAAAGAGTAACCATCTATAAAGAAGCTAAATGTATAACAATCCACTCCTCCCCTACACTTTTCTTTAAACAAATGCACCAGCAGCATACTGGAACAGTCCAACAGAAAATAAGAGAATCCAAACAGTACAACAGAAGATAAGACACCTTCATGCCGCAACCCAGGGGTACCATAAGATGTGCACGACAATGGATTGTCGGTTTATTTAGCATTAACCTAAAGCAGCATTCTGACACTGTTTCTAAATTCTTGGCCATCAGGGTTCACTCCCCTCATTGCTCCTAAACAACTATGCTATAATTGTACAAAAAAAGAAAAAAGAAATCGCTCCTAGTGTTTTTGATCTCTTCATCTACCTCATAGATTTGTAGTTGTATTCTGACAGCTGTCTCTGTTTTATCATTGAACAAATTTGGATAAAACTATGGTCAGCCAACATAAGGTAATTTAATGTTTACTGCCAGATCATAAATAAGGCTATCATTTCTCCCAATGTTACTAATTCAGTATATGAAACCATTTTAAATATTCTATAATCATGTACTTTTTTGAAAGAAACATATTGACCCCAGCTTTGACCACAAACATTAAACTACTAGGTAGGATAGAGCCCACAGTTAATAGTGGTGCAAACATCTAAAGAAAGCTTCAGTCCACCTATCACAATTCTGTACTCATCAAATGCATCACTTATAAACAGGTATAGTGTCCTTAAAGAAGCATTCATGGGTAAATAAAGTTGAGTGAGGATGAAACCCAAGTCCTTTAGAAACACTGAAGAAGACAGAAGTAAAAGTAGCCTAAATTCCTAGCTTGGTCTAGAATTCAGGGATAATGATTAAAATAAAATTTAAGAAAATCACAATCTTGCTGATATTGCAATAATGGAAATTATATGCTAACATGTTCCTGAGGCCATGACAGAATTACATTACCTTTTTGGACAGCTATGTAGCAACACATTTCAAGAATGACATACAAGTTCTTATCTTGCTTTATCTCATATATAATTCAGGGGGAAAATATCACATGCACCAAAACTCATCATTCTTTCTCTCCATAGTATCCATCAGCCATGTTTTGGAAAGAAAATTTCTACGGTATCCTAATTGATGCTACCTGAAAAAGAAAATGCCTGTGATCAAATGAGTATGGGAAATAATGAGTTAAAGGTTTCTTTTCTTCAGAACTCTCAAACTTTTAGGGCACTTTATGAGGAAGATAAAGCAGGCGGTAGTTCTGAAACCTAGAGCTTGCTGTGGACTTTCTTTCAAGGACTATCTCATGAGCTTAGCGACTTGTGAAGCATATTCATGTATAATGAGTTAAAGGTTTCTTTTCTTCAGAACTCTCAAACTTTTAGGGCACTTTATGAGGAAGATAAAGCAGGCGGTAGTTCTGAAACCTAGAGCTTGCTGTGGACTTTCTTTCAAGGACTATCTCATGAGCTTAGCGACTTGTGAAACATATTCATGGAAATGATAGGGTTGGGAGCTTTAGTGAATGTTCCATCTCAAACACAAAGCCATTGGTATGTGACCTTCTCAATCACTCCAGTGAAGAATACCTAAGCTCACACTCATTGTATATTCAGCCCTGTAGTATTACTCTTGCTTGCTGAAAAAGGGTGACATTGGCAGTCCTATCAATAATAGCATTGGTGCCCTGGTCCTTATCAAAGAGTCAGACAACTGTCAGGCAGGGGGAAAAAAAAAGGAAAAAAATATACAATGTTCTGTATTATTTATGATATCATGGGCTCACCAGAAGTTTATCTGAGGATTCTAGTCTTGAATGCAACATGAACTCTCTGTATGAATCTAAAGTGAAAGTGAAGTCACTCAGTCGTGTCCGTCTCTTTGTGACCCCGTGGACTGTAGCCCACCAGCTCCTCCGTTCATGGGATTCTCCAGGCAAGAATACTGGAGTGGGTTGCCATTTCCGTCTCCAGGGGAATCTTCCCAACCCAGGGATCAAACCCGGGTCTCCCGCATTGCAGGCAGACACTTTAACCTCTGAGCTACCAGGGAAGCCACCTGTGTGAATCTAAGCACATCCTAAACCTCTACTTGCCTAATTTCCTTCATCCAAGAAATGGGCCGACCTCACATCCAATATGCATTTATAAGGTTAACATGATTTGGCTGAACCGCTCAGTAGTGTTGCTGCTATGTAACCAGCTGCACACAAGCCATGCTCATCTAACAACTTGTAATTATAATGAAAGATAAATAGAATTAATTTTATAGTTCTGAATTGTTCCACTTCCATCACTAAAATTACATAATGAAATTATGAAATGTTATTGGCAGAAGCCAAACAGGGCTGAAGAAAGAAAGATATTGAGAGGTTACGCAGTGTAAAAAGCATGAGTACATGGCAACACTTATTACATATCAATAGATAATAATTAGAGGAGGGAATGGCAACCCACAGCAGTATTCTTGCCTGGAAAATTTCATGGACAGAGGAGCCTGGCAGACCCCAGTCCATACGGTCCCAAAGAGTTGAGCAAGACTGAACGATTGAGCACACATAATAATTACTGTTGCTTTAATTTACTTGGTGTCCATGCATTCATTCATTCACTAGATTTTACCAGTAGATTACTCTATGCCTGGGCTTCCCTGATAGCTCAGTTGTTAAAGAATCTGCCTGCAAGGTAGGAGACCCTAGTTGGATTCCTGGGTTGGGAAGATCCCCTGGAGAAGGGAACGGGTACCCACTCCAGTATTCTGGCCTGGAGAAGTCCATGAGCTATACAGTCCATGGGTCACAGAGAGTCGGACACGACTGAGCGACTTGCACTTTCACTGCTATGAACCTAGGACTATGCTGCATGCATGCTCAGTCCCTCAGTCCTGTCCTGCTCTGTGTGACCCCATGGACCATAGCCCACCAGGCTCGTCCATCCATGAGATTTTCCAGGCAAGAGTACTGGAGTGGGTTGCCATTTCCTTCTCCAGGGGATCTTCCTGACCCAGGGACCAAACCTGAGTCTCCTGCATTGCAGGCAGATTCTTTACCACTGAGTCACCTGACAAGCCCAAGGGCTATCTATGTTAAGTGCTAGATAAAATGATGACCAAACATGGTTCCCACCTTCAAGCAGCCTGCACTATTTTATCAATAAAAGAAACATTTTCAAATGCATTTGAAAAGCAGAAGGTAGGTCTGTATTTTATATAGCGTTTAAAACAAATGAATCAAATAGTACACTATGCAGAGGAATTCTTTTAAAATTACTTGTATCAATGATATGGTACAGATTTCTATCCTTTAGACTAGAATCTAAAACCTAAATACCTACAATTTAGAGGTGTTTTGGTGCAACAGAGGAAAATTTCTGGTTGAGTACAGCTGAAATTGTACCTAAAGCATAAAAACTACCTACGACAATCTTTGGGGAATTAAAACAATACTTTCTTTGCACCTTAATTAAAGTCAGGAAAGAATCTTACTTTGTCAGACCTGACAATCACCACCTTTCATTTCAACTATTTTAATTAAAATACCTAGCAACTTGGCAGTAGTCTTACCGATTAACTGAACCACCACTTAACTCTTTTAGAAACAGCTATCAGATTCCAAATGAAGGTGCAGTAACAGCTGTAAGTTCATTATATGCATACTGGGTAAATATTTTTATTTTTTTCCACCCACAATCACACATCTAGGCTAAAACATCAGTAAGAATACTTTGGGCAATAAGAAAGCAGTTGCAATTTCTTTGTCTAAGCTCTCTACAGCCAGACTCTTTTCTAGTGGAGGGGGGGAAAAAGCAACAAAAAGTACTTTTCTACCAGTCTTGGATACCATTTTTAGCACTTACCAAAGATATCTGAGAAGGGGCTTCTCAGGTGGCGCTAGTGATAAAGAATCTGCCCGCCAATGCAGGAGACAAAAGAGATGCCTGTTTGATCCCTGGGTCAGGAAGATCCCCTGGAGGAGGGCATGGCAACCCACTCCAGTATTCTTGCCTGGAGAATCCCCTGGATGGACAAGCCTGGTGGGCTACAGTCCATGGGGTCACAAAGAGTAGGACAGGACTGAAGTGACTTAGCACAAAGGTATCTGAGATACTGAATAATTCTCAACCTTTATTTAGCACCCCTGCCCTCATAAACACGTAATAGATGCCACTTACAAATTCATACCTCCAGTCCTAGATTAACTATATTTTCTGTAGTTTGTTTTGGCCACATCCTGTGACATAAGGGATTTTAGTTCCCCAACCAGGAATCAAACTTGCACCCCCTGCATTGGAAGCACTGAGTCTTCACCTCTGGACCACCGAGGGAGTCCCTGATTTTCTGTATTCTTAATGTTCTGACATCTGGGGTCTTGCTCCCAGTCACAGGCTTTTCATATGCAAAGCAACTTATCCAGAGCTTGTACTCTTTACCAACCCCTCCATCAGGTTCTTACACCTCTGCTTAATCATCCCAGAGTCAGGTACCAGACTGCTAGAGACAGCCCTGTTCTCCAGAGACTGCTGAAATTTTTCAAACCGGTCTCTCCTAAGCCTGCCTACCCCACCTTGCCCGTGCAAAAGAAACAATAAAGGCTCCTACCCATGCTTTCCCCTTTCCCCAACCCTGGTGCTTCTCCACGTGGCCTCACATGACATGATGTACTCCTGCCTCTTGGGAACTGTGAATAACAAACTTTTTTTTTTTTTTAATGTTTTGGTGTTTTGGCCCAGAGGCAGGTGAGATCTTAGCTCTCCAACCAGATATCAAACTTATACCCTCTGCATCAAAAGGTGAAGTCTTAACTCCTGGACCACCAAGACCACCCAAACTATCTTTTAAATAGCAGTCATAGACTAATCTTTTGGCCTCGCCATATATAAATAATAATAAAACCCACATTTCAGAACAGGCCCAGACTTCAGTGAGTCCTAGATCCCATATGAAACTGCACACCCGCCGCCTTATTCGGAGACATCTCAGTCTTGACGTGTTTAAAGTAGAACTTTTCATTTTCCCCAAATTACATCCTCACACCACCAAAAAGAGGGTAGTGTGCATGCTAAGTCGTGACGGATTCTTTGCAATCCCATGGACTACAGCCCACCAGGCTCCTCTGTCCATGGGATTTCCCATGCAAGAATACTGGAGTGGGTTGCCATTTGTTTCTCTAGGGCATCTTCTTGACCCAGGGATCAAACCTGTGTCTCTAGCATTGCAGGCAGATTCTTTACCACTGAGCCACCTGGGAAGCCTCTTAAGAGGGTTAATGTCTCTGAATGATCTGGCTTCCACTCACTTTCCCTCTACTTCACTTTCCTTCAGCTACTCTGGTCTTCTTTCAGTTCTGAAGAGGTGAGACTTTTCTACCTCAGGCCTTGGCAGAAATGACCCACACTGTTTGTTCTGAGTGTTTCATTTTCTTCCAAGTCTTCCCTGGTCTAAATCCTTCCTCACCTATTAGGGCTCAGCTTAAATGCAGCTTGGGGCTTCCCTAGTGGTTCAGATGGGAAAAGAATCTGCCTGCAATACAGGAGACGTGGTTTTGATCTCTGGGTTAGGAAGACCCCCTGGAGAAGGGAATGGCAACCCACTCCAGTATTCTTGCCTGGAGAATTCCATGGACAGAGAAGCCTGGTGGGCTACAGTCCATGGGGTTACAGAGAATCGGACATGACTGAGAAGCTAACACTTTAAATACAGCTTAATGAGGGTCTTCATTGGTCTTGTCTAGGAAAATTTTGATATCTCCTATAGCTCCTCTGGAGAAGGAAATGGCAGCCCACTCCAGTGTTCTTGCCTGGAGAATCCCAGGGACAGGGGAGCCTGGTGGGCTGCCGTCTATGGGGTCGCACAGAGTTGGACACGACTGAAGCGACTTAGCAGCAGATATCTCCTCTATTTCCCCATCATTCCCCCACAATTTGTTTCCTTTTATTTTTAGACTACTTACTATGATCTATAACCATTTGAAAAATTTACCTGTTTATCTGTACATTGTTTTTTTCCCCACCCTTAGAAGAACTATAAAGGAATGGATTCCTTGTTTTCTTCATTGTCTAAAACCTGTACCTATTATTGTACCTGATACAAAATTGCTAAATAATGAACAGCCAATGAATGAGTAAATTAATAAATGAATGTGTGTCTGCACATCCATTTACACACCCAAATCACTGCCTGTGGCTGACAGAATATATGCTGGGGTTACGTACAATTCCCCAAAAGTCCTAAGTATAACTTCATCTTTTTCTTTTCTTCCCTAAAAAGTATATTTCAAAACAAGTGTAATTTACATTTTAAAACTGTCCATTTCAGGATGTACTTCTTTCTCCCCCAGCAACATGGATAAGCAATCAGTGCACAGGCAGATACAAAGGAAATTTTCTCTACGTAAGTGGTATCGTCAAAAATTTCTTCTTATATATGACAAAACGAAAAACTGATGCCTGTGTTAACAAGCTCTACTTGCTTACTGTGTGCCAGATACAGATATTAACAGATTCAAGATGAATAAACATATTGACTGCAGCACACCCCCCTGGGCATCTTGAGCTGGACTTTAAATACTTCAAAGCTCAAATTTTCAACATTCAGCAAGACTTTTTGCAAGCCTCTTCAACAGATTGTCAGAAATGAGTAATAAACAGGAAGTATTTGAAATCTCATGTTTGATATTAACTCTGGGTCATAGACTGAATCTCTGAGGTCAAGTAGTCAGGCAGTAGGATGAAAAAAATATTACCAGATATAAACTCTGCTTGATTCTATCTTTACATCATCTTGTTAGAACAGAGGTTCTCAAAATGTGCTTCTGAATCAGACACTTTAGGGGTGGGGCCTTTTAATCTGCGTTTTAACAAGCCCTACGGGTTATTTTGATGCATGCTAAAATTTGAGAACCACTTCTCAAGCAATGTAGACTTAGCTTAGTCAGTTAAATCAGTGTTAAAAAAAAAAAAAAGAGGTCAGAATTCCAGGCAGGATTTAGAATTTAGAGTCTAAGTCAGTGTTTCTCAATCTTTGGCTGCATATTAAAATTATTTGAGAAGTTTAAAAAAATAGCAAATGCTTGGGTCTCAGCTCCAGAGATTCAAATTCCTGGAACTGGCTTGTGCTTTGGGATTTTTAAAAACTGTCTGTGTACTTTTGATACCTGACCGGGACTAAGAAATTACTCTCTCTAAGCTATAGGTAGTATTCAGGAAGGATGGTCACTGTTTTCATTTTCAGAGTTTTATTTTCTGGCACTAATAGCTTTGGGTACCATAAGGAGATAATGAGTGTGTATTTATTCCACTAAAATGTAAGAGTAAACATTACTTAATTTACTGTTACTTGGAAGAAAATTTGGCAGATTTCACTCAAATGACTGGATTCAGCAGTACTAAAATGTTATTAACAGTTAAACTAGTCTCAGAAATAAGAGTTATGAAAAAAGTCAATATTTTTTTCCCTTACATTGAAATTGTGTTGCTTGAATATGCATACTCTTTCTGATAAAATGTGCCATTAACCTGCCTTTTGGATCAGCTCAGTAGATGTCATCTTTGACACATCCATCATTGTTCTGGTACAAGTGATGAGACTGCCTTTTTTTTTTTTTTTTTTTTCCTAAGATTTTTTCTGATGCGGACCATTTTTAAAGCATTTAATTGAATTTGTTACAATATTGCTTCTGTTTTTTGTTCTGGGTTTTTGCCCACAAGGCATGTGGGATCTCAGCTCCTTGACCAGGGGTTAAACCTCACCCTCTGCATGGAAGGTGAAGTCTTAACCACTGGACCACCAGAGAAGTCCCAGTGGAACTGTTCTTAAAGATAAGTTTACCACTGTCCCACAGCAAAGGGGCTTCCCAGGTAGCTCAAATGGTAAAGAATCTGCCTGCAATGTGGGAGATCTGGGTTGGGAAGAGCCTCTGGAGAAGGGCATGGCAACCCACTCTAGTATTCTTGCCTGGAGAATCCCATGGATGGAGGAGCCAGGAGGGCGACAGTCATCGGGTTTGCAAAGAGTCGGACACGATGGAACGACTTTCACAGCAGAAGCACCCAGTGACTATAACGCTGTGTGGCTGGCATGCCTTTCTGTCCCCGGCGGCTCTCTCTGCCTCCCTCATCTCCCTCTGGTCTGCTGTCTTCACCCAAGGCTGATCCTCTCTTCCCGGTTGCTCTCTCTTGCCTTCCTGGTCCCTACCTATGCGCCCCATTACTCTCTTCCCTCTGATGTCTTATCAGTTCATCTCATTTTCCTCAAGTTTTAGAGACATCTGGAGTCGATTTCCATGCACTGTCAGCCTACTAAACATTTTTTTTCCTTCCTGATCTACCAAACACACAGCTACTTCAATAGTCACAGCACCTCTTTTCATCAGTCATGATCAGAAAGATCCGTGTGCTTCCACATTGAGGATACCCGCAGGAGTATGGGATCCATAGTGAGGAGAGTAGTAATACATCTTAGAAAAAGGTCTCCTTCTTTTGGACCCCAACCCTCTGGGTACCCAAACATCTGCCCCCTCACGCCAGGGAGGTCAAGGGGCCTCATGATGTTTAGATTCAGTTTCTCCCTCCCTTTTGAAGTGGGTTGCGTGATCCTGGTTTCTTTAGTGTCTGTTTGTCTCATAAAATATCTGCAAAATGCTCCACAGTATCTTCACTTCAATTCAATTCATTTAGACTGAGGACTTTAGCTTTCTGCCCGTAGGGCTGTGGGCTGGGAGCCTACCCTTACCCTGGTCCAGCTCAGGCTCAGAACCCATACCTCTGTGCATGGGACACTACAGATACTTAATTTTATAGAATGTAATTCAGACAGCTTTCTTTAATTCACATAGATCATTCTGGCCTGAATTTATAAACCCAGGTTTTCATATGTCAGTATCCACTCAGAAGTGAGACAAAATTCATATCTGTGAGAGCACTTGTGGTCTTCCCAGGCGATGCTAGTATAAAGAATCCGCCTGCCAATGCAGGAGATGCAGGAGACTCAGGTTCGGTCCCTGTGCCAGGAAGAGCCCCTGGAGGAGGTCATGGCAACCCACTCCAGTATGCTTGCCTAGAGAATTCCACGGACAGAGGAGCCTGGTGGGTTGCAGTCCATAGGGTCAGAAAGAGTCGGACACGACTGAAGCGACTTGGCATGCACGCATGTAGAGCACATGTAAGCCCATGTTTTTAAGCAATGTGGCTTGCACATACCAAGAAATCAATGAAATTTTGTCCAATTGAACTGACTATATTTAGTGTCAATCTCTATAGACAAACCTACATCTCCATTCTAGTGACAGTGAGCCAACTGGTTAGCTTTAAACTGTCAAGTATCAACAAGAGAGTAGTAAATAAGGATTAAGAATACAGAAAATATATCAAGGAAAAGTTCCAGTGCTGTTTGTACATGCCTCATATTTCTGAGTAAGGGTGAAATCTTACCAGTAAGACTAGCTCTGGGCCAAATGATGTAATAGACTAGGAAGAAAATTAGCATCATTATGTTCCCCCTTTCAATGACCTTCTTTGCTACCTTTTTCCCTACTTCCTGCTCCTGAAATGTTCCTTGTATTCAGTAAGTTGTCAACAAACCTCCTGAGGACCCATGATATCTGAATTTTACTTAGGGGAGTCTTAGTGACTTTTGCATATGAACCTCAAAAACACTAATTCTGATGGTGGATTTTCAGGTATCATGGCAGGCAATGGGTGAGATAGTTTTGCATAGGAGGATCTACCTTGTGCCTCTTGAATTCTAATAACATGTGGAGCAACTTGGGACTTGACTTGTCACTTGATTTTTTTCCTACAAGCAGGATTACTTTAGTAGGAAGAATAATGGCTCCCCAAAAATAGCCTCATCCTAATCCTTGGGGAATCTGTGAATATGTTAGCTTATAGAGGAGAGGGAAGCCTGGCACGCTGCAGTCCATGGGGTTGCAGAGTTGGACACGACTGAGCAACTGAACAGGAACAACAAAATGGTGATAACAGAAATCACTGACTGCTCTTTTGCTAATCCAGTAAATTGACTAGGGTGGATTGCGGGTTACATAGGAAGTATTCAATACACACTATTTCCTATCTCTTCTATCTGCTGGCCCATGCCAACCTGCCACCATAAGTCTTGCAATGATGGCTCTATTCAAACCTGAGGGGATGTAATTAACAGATAATCATCTAATAGACTTAATAGAATTATCTCTTGAATGTATTAGTGCAATTTTTTAAGAAAGAGAGAGAAACTGGTAGAACAAGAGCTATTAGCAAATACTAAAAAACTCTGGTATAGCTTATCACTGGGGGATATAAAATGACTTCGGAGCTAGTAGATGCTCTGAATAAGCATGCCAGGAATTCAAAGTTCAAAAGATTATTATAAACCATACTTTCTTTCCATTAATCCTAAAAAGGGAAAAGGAATGCCGAGGGGGGCCTTGGTCTCATCAACTCTTAAAAGGAACAAGAAAACAGCTTGATTCCACCTGTTAACATGGAAGAGCAATATAGATGGGTCCAAAAATATTTTATAAAGATGTTTAGAACACTGAGAGAACAGACATACCATTAATAGAAATGGGGACGACAGAAGCATCGCGTGTGGTAACAGCCACCTAACTACTGTAAGAACTAAATGTCAAATCAAATTACCATCCAGGAGTACATCAGAATGTGAAAAAACATTTTCAGCCTTTTTTCATATTATCACTTAAGATGGCAATTTTGAAATTGGTATCAGGAAGTGTTATTTTAATTCATTACAGTGTAAAACTGGTTGACAAAAAAGTGATACACTAGGATCCCACAGCAGAAGTCTCTGTGTGTGTGAGTGTGTAAGGGAATGTGTGTGTGTACTGCCTTGTTTCAAGTAGCTGATCGGGTAAAAATAGAAACATATATAAAATGCTTTCTGAATTCTACTTAATGAAGATGCTGAAGGATCATTAAAATAAGAGAATGGGTCTATACTGATATATTATCCCTAGTGTCAGTCACTCAGTTGTGTCTTTGTGACCCTGTGGACTTTGGTCTGCCAAGCTTCTCTGTCCATGGAATTCTCTAGGCAAGAATACTGGAGTGGGTAACCATTCCCTTCTCCAGGAGATGTTCCTGACTCAAGGATTGAACCTGGGTCTCCTACACTGCAGGCAGATTCTTTACCATCAGCGCCACCAGGGAAGCCCCAGCATAATCCCTAAGGAAGTAAAAAGAGTATGGCAGAACCTCTATTAAGGGATCTTGCTAGATTCAAAGGTGCTTTAATCATGAACTTAGTTGTATATATTATTTACAATAAAAAAAAAAACCTTGGGCCAAGTAACTCAATCACCATGGGTTAGGCAACTACCTAATAAGGCAAAATCATGTTTTTCTAGAGAATTACAGAAGAGCCCTTACCCAAAATCAGTCTATATATCTGTGTTTCCAGTCTGCCCTATTTTCATCTGATTCCTTAACTCTTAGTTTCAGTTAAACCATTTAATTTAAAACTGTTTGTGGTCACTGTTGATATTTGTTGCTAGTAATAATGAAGTATCAAATGCTCTTTTTAATTCATGTTTTTATAATTACATGGACTCAGTTTACTTCATTTTTTTCATGGAAAAAATTGTTTTAGAATTCTAAAATTATTTTCAATTTTTAAATTAACTAGTAAGACTTTAAAAAACTATCTCTACATGAATATATTAAGCTACTGACTTGGTCAGCATATTAAAACTTTAGGAATCTTCTATTTAAAAGGCAACTTTTTCTCTGAGATCTCAAAATCAAATGCTATATTGTGTCTAAAATTCTGGAGATTGTGTAAATACAGTCTTCACTACATACACTATATAAATTCATACAGGGAATGTTTAATCAAGCAGGTAAAAGTAGAGACTGGTTTATTTCTAGACACCTTTACTTATCACATCACTTAGCAACACCATTTATTCAGAAGAATCTCTGGCATAAAATGCTCTGCTAATCCACTTTATCTCTTACAGTGTTACTTTTCTCCCTAATTAAGTGAAACAGATATCAGGTAATATTTAATTGACTTTGTATCTTTTCTTATCGATGCTGACTTTCACCACACACATACTTGAGGTGGTAGAGGGAATAGGGAGAGGAAGGGGTGAGTAGTTTTCTCATCTTTGTCAAAATGATGCTGGAAAAGGGGAGTGAAGCGCGTCTATTAAGAGTATAAACTCATTCCAGTCTCAGTGGTGTCTAGAACATAAATCAGTAAGATTCAGTACGCTTATTATTATACCTAAGCCAGAGAAATTGCAGCATCTACAAAAGCTGAAATGTCTAAAAGCTAAATCTTTAAACTAGAATCATATCCAGGCATTACATGTAAGAAAAGGATCTCCACTATAATAAAACCAAGACAGAGTCTGATGTCACCATGAAAGTCTATGTGAAGAATATTGGAAAAGCTCATGTTCAAATATAAGAATGTTCAAAGTGTTAGTCTCTCAGTCATGTCTGACTCTTTGCGACTTCATGGACTAATGGACTGTAGCCTGCCAGACTCTTCTGTCCAAGGAATTCTCCAAGAAAGTACACTGGAGTGGGTAGCCATTCCCTTCTCCAGGGGATCTTCCCGACCCAGGGACTGAACTAGGGTCTCATGCATTGCAAGCAGAGTCTTTAACCTGTGAGCCACCAGGGAAGCCCAAGAATGCTCAAACCACCATACCCTTGTGCTCATTTCACAAGCTAACAAGGTAATGCTCAAAATCCCTCAAGCCATGCTTCAACAGTACATGAACCAAGAACTTCCAGATGTACAAGCTGGATTTAGAAACAGCAGAGGAACCAGAGATCAAATTGCCAATATCTGTTGGATCATAGAAAAAGAGAGAATTCCAGAAAAAACATCTACTTCTGCTTCATTGACTACACTAAAGCTTTTGATTTGTGTGGATCACAGTACACTTGGAAGATTCTTCAAGAGATGGGAATACCAGACCACCTTACCTGCCTCCTGAGAAATCTGTATGCAGATCAAGAAGCAACAGTTAGAACCAGTCATGGAACAACGGACTGGTTCAAAATTGGGAAAGGAGTACGTCAAGACTGTATATTGTCACCCTGCTTATTTAACTTATATTTAATTTATATGCATCATGAGAAATGCTGGACTGGAGGAATCACAAGCTAGAATCAAGATTGTCTGGAGAAATATCAGTAACCTCTGATATGCGGATGATACCATCTTAATGGCAGAAGCAAAGAGGAACTGAAGAGCCTCTTGATGAAGGTGAAAGAGGAGAGTAAAAAAGCTGGCTTAAAATTCAACATTCAAAACATGAAGATCATGACATCCAGTCCCATGGCAATGGGATAAAATGTGGAAACAGAGGCAGATTTTATTTTCTTGGGTTCCAAAATCACTGCAGATGGTGACTGCAGCCATGAAATTAAAAGATGATTGCTCCTTGGAAGAAAAGCTATAACAACCCTAGACAGCGTATTAAAAAGCAGAGACATCACTTTGCCAACAAAAGTCCATATTAGTCAAAGTTATCGTTTTTCCAGTAGTCATGTTTCGATGTGAGAAGTGAAGTTGCTCAGTCGTGTCCGACTCCTTGTGACCCCATGGACTGTAGCCTATCAGGCTCCTCTGTCCATGGGATTTTCCAGGCAAGAGTGCTGGAGTGGATCATAAAGGAGGCTGAGTGCTGAAGAATTGATGCTTTCAAATTGTGGACTCTCAAAGATTCTTGAGAGTCCCTTGTACTGCAAGGAGATCCAACCAGTCCATCCTAAAGGAAATCAGTCCTGAATATTCATTGGAAGGACTGATGATGAAGCTGAAGCTCCAATACTTTGGCTACCTGATGTGAAGAGCCTACTCACTGGAAAGGACTGTGATGTTGGGAAAGATTGAAGGCAGGAGGAGAAAGGGGACAACAGGGGATGAAATGCTTGGATGGCATCACTGACAGTGGACATGGGTCTGAGCAAGTTCTGGGAGACAGTGGAGGACGGGAAGCCTGGTGTGCTGCAGTCCATGGGGTCACAAAGAGTTAGACATGACTGAATGATCAAATAACAGTGAGCAACAATAATGACAAAAGTGAGGCAAGAGTTTGATCCTGTGTCAAATCATTGCCCCGGGAAGGTATCCTTTAGCTTGTAAAAGCTGCTTGAAATAAAAGATAACATTGAAACAAAATTTTAAAATTATTGTATAAATGGCAGCACAAATAATTAAAAATAGCATAAGAAGACTTCTCTGCTGGTCCAGTAGTAAAGAATCCACCTGCCAATGCGGTGGACACAGGTTCGTTCCTGGTCCAGATTCCACGTGTCATGGGGCAGCTGAGCCCGTGTGCCCCAACCACTGAGCCTGTGTGCCCTAGAGCCCACGCTGCACAGCAAGAGAAGCCACCACAGTGAGAAGCCCGCGCACCACAACTAGAGAGCAGCCGCCGCTGGATGCAGCTGGAGAAAAGCCTGCCCAGCATCGAAGACCCAGTGCAGCCACAATGAAATAATAATAACAAGTATGCTTGCTATTAACAAGCAAGTAAGCTTGTTAATATACTAAGCTATGTATATGTATATGTGCTTTATAAAAGTGTTTCAAGTGTAAGATTATAGTACAACTCACTCATCAAATCTTTTTTCTCAATGCCAACAATTTCTTAAATGTTAAGCGTAGCTTACCTTTCTTAATTCTAGAGCAATGATGCAGTGCATTTAATTTAGGGCTATTTCTACAGAAACATGTAAAGCAAGAGAAAGACTGGGAACACAAAACAGTTCTTTTCTGGCTCTTGGATTTCTGAAGTCTACTGACCAGTTTTACCACTTAATTTTCAATTCCTGAAGTGGCTCTCTTGAGCTACGCTTGAAAACACTATTTTCAGTGTTCTCCAATCATACCTCTAACAAATGGAGTTAAAGGTAACAGGCAGGGCATTACCAGGATGAAATGATCAGACCTTTCTGCACCAAGGAAACCAGCAAAGAAATGGAGAACAGGCAGGTCTGCTGTCTCAGTTTGGAGGAAAGTCATCAGAGCTGTCTTGAAACAAAACGAGGAGAATTGGGTCCTGGCTTCCTCCATCAAAAGATACTCTAAATGTGCTATTTTCTAAGCTTTCTTCACAATTAATAAGAAGGATAAAAAGTAGTTCTAAACTGAAAACTAAATATAGCAAGATAATTATGTTCCCTTAATCTTTTCTTTTGAATTTCTTAGTACCATGAATATTAATAGCATTGGCAAAAAGTGAATCTTACCCGAGACAGTACTAGGAATAACTGAATAATTTATTCTGGAATCTTCTACGGTAACAACACTATAACCATCTAAAGATACATTGTTTTCTTCACCTAATATTTATATTATTTATTCCCTAAGTGAAAAATCACTTATGCAACATGGCTTGGCAATTGATTTTTTATTCTTAGGGGCAGAAACAGGTCAATAAATTAATGATTTTAGTTAATTTACACTGTTTTAAATGTAAACATTTAAATGAAAACATTTAAATATTTTCCTAAATGTTCAGGAAAACTTTTCCTCTTCATTTACCCAAACACTATTGCTCCCAAGAAATGTACATTATGAAATTGATCTACATTTGTCAAACAAGAACCAAAACATCTATATTTTTGTGTGTATGTGTGTGTGTGGTTCATACATTCCTCACTTTATCACAATGTTAAGCTTTAATAAACCATATTTTCCCTTATTTGCAGTCAGGATTAAGTATGACATTTGTCCCTTTGACTTCACTGGAATATTGCAGAAAGATCCATGGCTTTAGTACTCATAAGGTAGAAACAAATAAACAAGGCTGCTAAATAAAATGTGTGAAAGTTGCTCAGTTGTGTCTGATTCTTTGTGACCCCATGGTCTATACAGTCCATGGAATTCTCCAGGCCAGAATAATGGAATGGGTAGCCTTTCCCTTCTCCAGGGGATCTTCCCAATCCAGGTCTCCCACATTGCAGGCAGATTCTTTATCAGCTGAACCACAAGGGTAGTCCAAATAAAATCTATAAAGTAATAACTCAAACACTATTTATAAGAACATTAGAGGGACAAAGTTTTAAAAAGCAACTAGCTTTCTTGTGATATCATAGGTAAATAAGATTTCACATTTTTATTACACAGAATCAAGAAGTATCTGCCTACTACAAATCATTTGCATAAGCAATACCAAACTTTTAAGGAACATGTTAGGAACAAAAATTAAATATCTACAGCCCTTCTTTTCCAATGACCTCAATGAAGAATTTAAAAATATATGCTTCCTTATTACTTAAATTTACTAATTTTCTTAAAGATGCATTTACTGAATTGTTTTTTTTTTCTTTATAAATCTGTAAGCTGCATGACTGCAGCATTCTGTACTAAATATATTTAGTTGATTCTAAGACCTGGACAAACATGGTATGTTATCACTATCCTCAGCTGGTTGCAGCCCAGTGTATTAGACTTGCAATCAAAACTATCCTTCGAACCTCCCACAACTGCTAAATCGAGATGTTTTGGAGTACTATGTTTTGGTAAAAGTGAGTTACTATATTTAATGTTCAAGTCTATAAAATGTACACTTCCAAGCATCAAAAAAGAGAAATAAAACAGTGAGCTGTACAGTGAGAAATAGTACAGTGAGCTCAAGAAGTACAGTGTTTTGCATTTCCATGATTTGGCCAAAGTGGAAACTCATTATTATTAGATTAATGGAAATATTAGCTTAGCTACTTACTAGTGGTCCAATAACTTTGGAAGCATTCTTAGCCTTTAAAGTCAGCACTGAAGAAGTGTTAATTATCTTTCCACTTTCATCCCTCCTATCCCATCTTTCTACCAAAAACAGATGGTTAAACTTTACACACAGTTACTGTGAGAAAGGCAAGAGAAAGGAGGAAAGAAAAGGACAGAAGGAGGAAGGGAGAGAGGGAAAATAAAAGCAAGGGACAAAAATGGAAAAGAAAAAAGAAAAGCTCTGGAGACTGTCACTGTAGTAGCTACCTGCCCAGTGGCTACTATGCCCCAGAAACTGTACTGCATGAATGATCCTATTTCCATGAATAATTTTACTGAAATCTTCAAAAGAACCCTAATAGCCAGGTGCTATTATTATCCCACTTTACAAATGAAACTGAGGCTGAGAAAGGTTCAGTCTCCTGGCCTAGGGTCATATCACCAGTTCTTGTGGGAGGCAGAACCTCTATTTGTTCCAGTTCTAACTCCCCTCACTCTGATGGAAAGTAAGATACACAGGGTCAAGAGACTGGCCTTCCTGTGTACACATTTCAAAGAAGTAAGACATCTTATAATTAAGATGTTCGAAGTGACCTCTTCACTTCCCTCTTTAGACTGTTTCCACGCCCCTCTAGTCTTTCTCATCTCAGTGAATGCAACACCACTCTCCTCTGGCCAAGAAACCCAGCATCATGCGCATGTTCTTTTTTCCAATCCATCAATAAGTCTCGTAGATTGACATATGAGATTATGCAAGCCCATCCTCCTCTCCATATCACATCTGTCGTCCTGCATCAGCCCTACATCAGTCTCCCTTCTTCCTCCTTGAAATGCCCCCTTGCCTCTCTACCGCTACAAGAGCCATCATCTGAAAACATAAACTTGTGAGCTCCCTGGTTTTAAAAAGATCTGGGGGCTTCTCTTTCCCTTAGAACAAAATCTGAATTGCTACCCTGGGTTTGTCAGGCTCTGTACCATCTGGCCCCCATCTAGCTCTCTGGCACCCACTGCCTGGTGCTACTCTTTCATTTGTTAACTGGGCTCCAGGTGTGTTGATGTTCTTCTGGTCCCTTGAACACACAAAGCTCAGGGCCTTTGCACATGCTTTTCCTCCCACCTGGAACATTTCTTCCTCCTTTCTTCCTGTGGCAGCTTCATCTCATCCTAAGTCTAAGCTTAAACATCACCTTTCTGAGGCCTTTCCTGATAGATGCATCTTTATCTTGGATTTACTGATGACCTTTGCAATAGTTTAAACAATGTATACATGTTGTATTTTTCTACTGTTCTATTATCCATACCTATCAGAACCTCAGATCAGATCATAATTGCCATGACTGTCACTATTTTTCAAGATCCCAATAGACACCTGAAACATAGTGGCTGCTCCACAAGTACTTGCTGAATAATTCAAGAAACAAATGAATAAGGAAATTATTTTCACCCAGTAACTTTCACCACAGAAACTCTTTCATTGCATTCTGGTTTTATTGTATTCTTAAGGGTGTGAGTGTGTGCTAAGTCGCTTTATTTGTGTCCGAATCTGTGCGACCCTGTGGGCTGTAGCCTGCCAGGCTCCTCTGTTCAAAGAATTCTCCAGGCAAGATTCCTGGAGTGGGTTGCCATGCCCTCCTCCAGGGGAGCTTCTGGACCCAGGAATGGAACCCGCATCTCTTTATGTCTCTTGCACTGGCTGGTAGGTTCTTTATCACTAGTGCCGCCTGAAGTCGTGTCCGACTCTTTGCAACCCCATGGACATAGCCCACCAGGCTCCTCTGTCCATGGGATTCTCAAGGCAAGAATACTGGAGTGGGTAGCCATTTCCTTCTCCATGGGATCTTCCCCACCCAGGGATTGAACCTGGGTCTCCTGCATTGCAGGCACATTCTTTACCATCTGAGCCACTAGGGAAACCCCATTGTATTCTTACAGATTCTAACAAATACACAATTAAAAAATGGCAACCCACTCCAGTACTCTTGCCTGGACTATCCCATGGACGGAGGAGCCTGGTGTCCATGGGGTCACAAAGAGTCAGACACGATTGAGCAACTTCACATTCTAGCTACAACTGTGTACTAGAACATTGAACACCACATTCTATTTCTCCTGACTGCCCAGAGCAAACTTAAAGAGACAGACTGGAATATTTTGAGTTATGTAAGATATACCATGAATAAATATTTGATTTGAAACTGTGGTATTTTAATCACTCATGAAACATTTGCTTAGTTTTTAAAAGGTGAGGATCATTTGTTGTGAGAGTAAACATAGAACCATGCTAAACTTCAAAGCTGTGTCTAATATTTACCTTGGTTGCTTCCAATTGCTGACAGTTAAAGCTGCTATAAACAAACACACACAAAAAGATATATCTAATACTGATTCGTATTCATGGGAAGATTAAACGATTTAGAAAAAGCTTCCTCTGAACTAAAGCTAATAAAAATAGTACATCCATAAAATTTTGGAATGAACTTAAAGAATAATAGCTAATAAAATGTACTTTATACTTTTCTATTTTAAAAGTACAACTTCTTTCTTGAATATAGCACAGATATTTTATAGATTCAAACTTTTATTTTTTATTTGTTTTTCTTTTTCTTTTTTGGCCATGTGATTTTAGTGGCTTGTGGAATCTTAGTTCCCTGACCAGGGATTGAACCAGTACCCTTGCAATGGAAGCATGGCATCCTAATGACTGGACTGCAGGAGAATTCCTGATTCCTGCTTTTAAAGGCAGGGGTCTGGCATTGAAAGAGCTTGATGCCTTGAACTGTTCTGAACTCCTCAATGAAAAAAGAAAGGCTTACAAACATTACGCCATAGTCACCAGCACCTCCTCCCAGGATCAGTTTTCTAGTGGATTTGTGCTCTCTTACAGATTAAAAAATACTTGCATCAGTGCCTGACATTACTTCACTTTCTTATTATAACTCCCTGAGACACTAGTATCTTTCCTCTGGTTCTCATGTCACTAGCAATTAACTTTATTGCCAAGAATGCTTGCTTTTTTTCCCTCTCAGCTGAATATTTGTATAATCTTTTAATGCTTGTACTCAGACCTTGTTTTCCAACTTACTGCGCTTATCTATATTTTTCCAGCCTTGCTTTAAATTCAAGCTAATTATCAATAATGACTTTGCCTTCCACCGTAAAGTTACTGGTCACCTTCCAGCAGAAAGTTGTGCTCTTCCTCGCCAGAATAAAAAGCATCCAGTCTCCTTGTGGCTTGACTATTTAATTGGCAAGTATGGGCTAAAAATCTGAAAGACTCGTCCTCCACTGACATTTCACATACAGAAAAGACTTTGCAGCTTTTTTTTTACTATGTCAAGAAGCTATTTATATCTTTCAATAGCATATGAATTAGGGATCTTGGCGGATGAAAAACTAGGCACCACAAAGCGCAATCAAAGACAGTGGCAACACACGTCTGGCTACGGACCAGATGCCTTACAATGGCCAACACACATATCATGTCTGACACCCCGGTTTCAGTGCCAAAACGGAGACAGACTCTCTGAGCCGGCGTGCCCGCGTCATATGAGAGCTGAAAGGAGGAAATGGCCAACCAATTTTCATAATGGAGAAAAAGCAGGGCCCCTCCTACTTAGTATAGCCAGCCAGATGATCACATATCCTAGTTCTTTCTTCTGCCCATCAAGAAGTATCTTGATTTATGTCAGAGTTTGGGGTTGACGTGTACACACTGCTCTATTTACAACAGATAACCAACAAGGACCTACTGTATAGCACAGGGAACTTTGCTTAATACTCTGTAATAACCGAAGGGGAAAAGAACTTGGAAAAGAATGGATATATGCATAGCCGAATCCCTTTGTGGAATACCTGAAACTAGCACAACATTGTTAATCAAGAGAGATCGCAGAAAAAGCAAAGTATCTTGAATCTGATGAATCTGATGCTGACACTGTGAAACTTGAAACAAGAAACAGAAAAAATGTACATAATGACTTTTTAATAAGAGTTGAGGATATTTTATGCTAATATACTTTCTACTTCTCTTCTCGTAAAGTTGTCTCACATGAGGCAAAATATTGGGGTGCCTAAAAAAACTTTAGGCAGTGGTTCTGACTTAAATATTTTAGTAGTTTATAAAAAATGTCTATATCTCTTTAAATTTTTAAAATTGCATTATATGATATAATTGTTTACATAATATACTGTCAAATATTTTATTTTCTGAAAAGAATTCTTTAAAAGTAACATGAGCTCTAAACTGGTACTTACTATGAATCTCTTCAGTCTTAAGTATATTTCACTGAAGATTTCAAAGGCATTTTTATAGGAGTTAGTTCCATGTGTTTAAAAATGTGAAAGCTTTACTAAAAATCTTTTTTGGTGCCACAGGGATTTAAATTAATGCTAGGATAAGAGACTGTTCTAAAAGAATGCACAGGTCCCCTGGGAACTGTTTATAGGAGCTTTTCATAGACTACTATTTAATCGATCCTTATATTGAATAGAGTTTCTTTTGCCATTTATCTATTCATTTATATAAATATTTGTGAAATATTTACTCTGTGTTCACCCATGTGCAGGCACTGTGGTATAAAGATTAATGACATCTTTTTGATTTGAAAAAGTTTCTTCTCTACTAATGAAGATCTTCACAGTAGCAAATAATCAGGATACAACATTCTTGTTATAAATAAAGACAGGGACAGAAGCACACACACACACAAAAGGCATGACAAATTTTGTTATCAACACATTGGGAACAACTCAAGAGAGGGAATGATATTTGAGTCGAAAGTTGAAGAGTGATTAACAGTCATTAGGGCTGAGGGTGGGGCATGCCTGAACAGTTACCTGAGACTGGGTTTCACATCATAATAAAGAGCTACAGGAGTTTATTGGAGAGAAAACTAAAAGGGGACAGGAGTGTTTCCATGTTAAAATACACAGAATGTGAGAACAGGAAAATTACAGAGTTAAATGCTGAGAAGAAATCAGGCAAGAAATGCTCTGTTAAAAATGGGAGAAAAGAATGTGTGCTTTTCTCAGAAATAGAGACACAGACATATAGAACAAACGTGGAAAACAAGAAGGGAAAGGTGGGGTGGGATGGATTGGGACATTGGGACTGACGCATAAAACTACTATGTATAAAGTAAATCACTAATGGGAACCACTGTGTAGCACAGGAAACTCTACTCAATGCTCTGAGATGACCTAAGTGGGAAGGAAATCCAAGGAAGAGAGGATATAGGTAAAACGTGTGGCTGATTCACTTTGCCGTACAGCAGAAACTAATACAACATTATAAAGCCACTATACTCTAATAAAAAAATAAAAGAAAAATAAAAGAATACATGCTTTTTTCTTCCAACAAAATTCCAGAGTACTAGATCTGGAATTTCATTCAAAGAGGCAATTATCAAAAGAGGATATATTTTCCAAGTCTATATTATTATTATACTGTAACCCTTGAAAAGGCATAAAGAATAAAAACAAAAGACATGGAAGACAGTTTAGCTAAATCCAGGTGGTACAGTGGTAAAAAATCCACCTGCCAATGCAGGAGACACAGGGTTCCATCCCCGAGCTGGGAAGATCCCCTAGAGGAGAAAATGGCAACACACTCCAGTATTCTTGCCTGGAAAATTCCATGGACAAAGGGGTCTGGTGGGCTACAGTCCATGGGGGTACAAAGAGTCAGACAAGAGCAAGCATGCACTCACATAAGAAATCTCCTCAGCAGAAGCCACAGATAACAGAAGCACATTTCCTAACTCCAGAATCTGACCTTTTAGATTGTAACTATGAAAATGCATGTATTGTTTGGCCCCAGAAAATCTGGATGGATGACCTATTTTGATATAATATTTCCTTTTTTTTTTTTTGGCTGCACCACGCTGTTTGTTGGACTTTAGTACTCTAACAGTGGAAGTGTTAGTCGCTCAGTCATGTCTGACTCTTTGTGACCCCATGGACTGTAGCTTGCCAGGCTCCTCTGTCCATGGGATTCTTCTCTTCAGTCAAGAATACATTTCCTTCTCCAGGGGATCTTCCCAACCCAGGGATCGAACCCAGGTGTCCTGCATTCCAGATGGATTCTTTACCATCTGAGGCATCAGGGAAGCCCACCAGGAATTGAACATGGGCCCTTAGCAACGAGAGTGCAGAGTCTTAACCACTGGATCACCAGGGAATAGCTGCATGCTCTTTATTAATATTCCAATACACATATTTCATTACTAAATGAGCATTTTAAGAATTACATTACAACAGACTTTATAATGATGAATTTTCAGGGCTATATAACGTTTTCTGATGTTGATACCATTACTAAAAAGCTCTTCGTATTTTTATTGGCATTTAGAGCAATTTCCAGATTGCTATTGTTCACATGGTGACATACATGTGCCTACAAGTCTTTACTTCTGTTAAGCTATGTCTCAAGTGGAGTCTGACAGCCTTCCTGACTCCACCTACAACTCAGAGATGTTTCTTCGACTTCATTTTCTTAGTTTTCAACTTCACAAACAGTTTGGAAGTGTAACTGTTTCATCATAATTCCTGCGATGAATTTTTTTTTAAGTTTCTTTGTAATTGATAAAGCAAGTATAAAATGGTATCTTAAGATTGATTTGATCTGTGTTTAACTTTAGAAAGAATACATTCTTCTCCACATGTAGTTAGAAAAATTACAGTGTGGTACCAGGAAAGAATACTATAAATGTTAGGAAGTTGAGTTGAGAAGTGTTAAATGATATCATAAATGTGTCTTCATAAACATGTCATCTAGTTCATGAAATTCACATTGTTAGATTTGACCATATTGAAAATACAAGCTTCTATTACAGCCTATAAAATAGGTCTTTTCTAGAGTATATTTTGGTGAAATTATTGACGGTACAACTAGAAGATACATAGCTAGATCAGTAAAAAATTTTAAATTCTTAGTATAATATTTTTGTAGAAAGGAAAGACAATTATTTTTTCTTTTCTCACAAATATTGCAAAAAAAAATTTTGTTTTACTTCTGTTTGTCAAAATATCTCACACTTTCCAAACAGAAGAATTTCACTCAATATTCTCTGTAAGTTTAAATAGCATTGCACTTCTCATTCAAATATAAGGATATGTTATAGACAATGCAAAAAATAAGTATCAGACTAAAAATATTTTGAAATACATATGTGACTTTTCAGTTTTTAACCTTGCAGGTCTCTATGATTATTCTGTCAAAGAGAAGTTTTCTTGCATTGGGGAAATTAAAAATAAATTCTGTTCCACCGAAAGTTGCCAGAATCTGCCTGAATCCTATTAAGTAACACATTATCGGGGGGAAGAAAGAGTAAAGGACAGTATCTCTGGAAGTTTTCTCTCTCACATGAAACGCTAGCTCTGAAAAAGCTCCCGAAATGATTTAGCTCCTATTTCCATAAACACGGTCTTTAGAGGCTCATCCATTTTTCCAGCAAATCCAAAAATAAACCCAGTCTCTTCAGCTAGTCATTCCTCACTTAATATTTTGAAATAAGTTACAGCATAATGTTTTCTAATGTTTGAATACAGACCAAAATTTCAGAGTAAATACTAAAAGTCCATCCAGCTAAGGAAAGAAATGTGCAAAATAACAGAGCATATATGTGAATAAAAAGAAAGAAAAAATAAAATATATAGAAAAACAAAGGCTATGATGTCTTGGAATTGTAGTCATCGGATTTCAAACTTTTTTGGCAATTTTAAAGAACATGATACTTTTGTTATTGAGGTTTATTCAGTCATTCTGAGATATATACATGGTGCTTTGAGCCAACAATTTAGTCCTTAAGTTTATATTTTATATATATATATATATGAAAAGTGAAAGTTGCTCACTCATGTCCAACTCTTTGCGACCCCCTGGACTATACAGTCCATGGAATTCTCCAGGCCAGAATACTGGAGTGGGTAGCCGTTCCCTTCTCCAGGGGATCTTCCCAACCCAGGAATCAAACCCAGGTCTCCCACATTGCAGTCTTCCCTGGTAGCTTGGACGGTAAAGCGTCTGCCTACAATGCTGGAGACCCAGGTTCGATCCCTGGGTCGGGAAGATCCCCTGGAGAAGGAAATGGCAGCCCACTCCAGTATCCATGCCTGGAAAATCCCATGGACTGAGGAGCCTGGTGGGCTACAGTCCATGGGGTCGCAAAGAGTCGGACACGACTGAGCGACTTCTCTTCACTTTCTTCACTTCCTTACCAGCTGAGTCACAAAGGAAGCCCAAGAATACTGGAGTGGGTAGCGTATCCCCTCTCCAGCGGATCTTCCCGACCCAGGAAATTGAACCAGAGTCTCCTGCATTGCCGGAGGATTCTTTACCAACTGAGCTATGAGGGAAGACATAGATATATATGTGTGTGTGTGTGTGTGTGTGTGCTCAAATGCTCAGTTGTGTCTAACTTTTTGTGACTCTATGGACTGTAGCCCGCTACACTCCTCTGTCCGTGGGATTCTCCAGGCAAGATACTGGAGTGGGTTGTCATTTCCTCCTCCAGGAGATCTTCTTGACCCAAGGATAAAACCTGTGTCTCTTATATCTCCTGTGTATCCTGCATGGAAGGCAGATTCTTTACCACTATGCCACCTAGGAAGCCAATAAATATGTGTGTGTGTATATATATATATATACACAAATATATGTATATAAAATACAAACTTGAATTATTTCAGAGTCTTATTCTAAAGTTTACTCACAGTGAAATTTCCCATTTGAGCATCAAGATTCAACAAGCAGATTAGTTTTCTATAAGTTGATTTCCTTCTCAGAACTTGGTTTCCTACTAAGATTCCCTTATCAATATGTCAAATAGTAAAGTATAATTTGGTTGCTAAAAAATAAAGTTATTAAACTTACTAAATTTAGTTGAACCCAAACTGACACTTTTTTTTTTTTGCCTCTCTGGCACACACTCAGCAGATGTCATTTTTCAGAGCTTGCGATCCTGTTACGTCCAGTGATATTTTAAACAAGCACTATTTAATACTTCAAAAAATAGGAAGGGTGAGCATGGAATCTTTTTGAGATAGATGACAGAACAGTGTGCGTTTGTATAAAGTGTCGTAAAGAAACAGATGATTGAATTGGAATTATTTTTCTCTCTCTCTTCCCTTGCACACATGTCCCCTCATTTCCTGTGTCCTGTTCACACATTCTTCCTGAGGTTCTTTTGCTTCTTCTGAGAGCAAACGAGAGCACAAACATCTTTATGATCAATCTAGAAGTGGCCAATTTTCCTCCTAGGGTGAGGAAGAGAACTGAACAATGTGAGTCAGGGCACTGAGGGAGAGATGACAAAAAAATTACTGAGGTGACTTAGATCTCAGGTCATAGTCTATTCTCTGAAGTATTCAGACTCCACTAAGGAAAAGTTTAGCTAGACTAAGTCACTAAATTTCCCAAACTAAGACAATCATTAGACATACTGAACTTGATGAGCTGAAACATATATTTACTTAGCATTGATCTCCTGGTGAATGCTATGTATCATCCACCGCCTTAGTCCACACAGCACCCAAGCAAATTAGAAAAAGGCACCCACTTTGGGCAAACACAATTAGATAGGACAAGCTTTGCAAGTGGGGCTGCTGGTTCAACATCTTCTTGTCGCCTCAAGTAGGCAGCTTTATGCAGAGCAAAATCTGAACAACTGGACACGAGGATCCTATTTATATAGATCTTTCTCTTTAGTGCTTTACAAATCACAAGACAAAAATAATATAACTAGAACATGTATTCACAATCATTGCAGAGTAGGATTGTGTCAGATTGAGAACGTCAGATTTTCTAGAGAAAATACCAAATTCACTCCATATAAATTTAGGTGAGCCTAAACTGATATTTGATACAGATTCCTTGTATGAAGGCTGTCAAAGAGCAATGAATAAAAGCCACTCTCCTTGTTTACACTAACAGGAGAGTGAATACTTACCCCCATCTTCAACTGTAAAGTAGAATATGTCACTTATGGCATTAGCCCCATCTCTTAAGACATAGCATATTTTCATATCATCAATGTCAGCTAGAAAACAACCAAATAACAAGATGATTAATTACTAGGGCAAAACTGGTGACTCATCATCTATGGTAAGTCCTATTGGCTGTTTCTCTTCTGAACCACGTTTAGGTCCTCTTCTCCTAAGGGAATCGGAGCTATCTTATTTCTCTTATCTCCAAGCTCCCTTGATTTCAGCTGTCCCTTGGAAATCTGATCCCTTACACAGATAAATAGAGTGCAAGAGTTAGGCTATAATAATAGCAAGGTGTTGCCCCTCCCAATGGTATTTGCATGTTCATGCACCAAAGGAGTGACTATCTAAATACGGAATGTCAGACTCCATGACAGGTGGAAAGGGAGATATTTTGAGGCATGGCAGATTTCCTGGCACTACAGAAATCACACCCTTTGCTTCCCTGGCCCTGAGAGGACAGAGGTTCCTCCGCTTTCCCTTTAGGCTAATTTTTCTTTTCTCCTGTGTTACAGCAGGCTGTTTTTAAGCTCTCCAAATTTTTGAAAGAAAAAAAATGAAAATTAAAAAACCACAGATTGAAGTTACTATCATGACTCAGTACCAAAGAGAACTTAGAAAGCTGAAACTTTTATTCAGTGTGAAAAATTATTCTGCCTCAGAAATGTTGTTTTCTACTGCTTTCTATTCTAGCTATCAAGTTCACTGGTATGGTTTGTTTTCAGTATTGACTAATATGCAATTTTAAAATTTATTCATCCATTTTGTGTTTTTCTCTGTAACGATGCCACACAGACAACATAATAAAACAAACATCATTCTGTCCAGTGACACTCCTGTGACTAGATCTTGGCCAATCAGAAAGTAGTTATTTTAAAGATTACTTAATATCAAGATCATGGCTAAAGATTGCTTCAACAGTGGTAAGTAATATTTGTCTCATGTGTGGTTTATTCATCTTCTAAGATCTTTAATCCTGCTTTATGCAGAGCAAAATCTGAACAACTGGACACGAGGATCCTATTTATATAGATCTTTCTCTTTAGTGCTTTACAAATCACAAGACAAAAATAATATAACTAGAACATGTATTCACAATCATTGCAGAGTAGGATTGTGTCAGATTGAGAACGTCAGATTTTCTAGAGAAAATACCAAATTCACTCCATATAAATTTAGGTGAGCCTAAACTGATATTTGATACAGATTCCTTGTATGAAGGCTGTCAAAGAGCAATGAATAAAAGCCACTCTCCTTGTTTACACTAACAGGAGAGTGAATACTTACCCCCATCTTCAACTGTAAAGTAGAATATGTCACTTATGGCATTAGCCCCATCTCTTAAGACATAGCATATTTTCATATCATCAATGTCAGCTAGAAAACAACCAAATAACAAGATGATTAATTACTAGGGCAAAACTGGTGACTCATCATCTATGGTAAGTCCTATTGGCTGTTTCTCTTCTGAACCACGTTTAGGTCCTCTTCTCCTAAGGGAATCGGAGCTATCTTATTTCTCTTATCTCCAAGCTCCCTTGATTTCAGCTGTCCCTTGGAAATCTGATCCCTTACACAGATAAATAGAGTGCAAGAGTTAGGCTATAATAATAGCAAGGTGTTGCCCCTCCCAATGGTATTTGCATGTTCATGCACCAAAGGAGTGACTATCTAAATACGGAATGTCAGACTCCATGACAGGTGGAAAGGGAGATATTTTGAGGCATGGCAGATTTCCTGGCACTACAGAAATCACACCCTTTGCTTCCCTGGCCCTGAGAGGACAGAGGTTCCTCCGCTTTCCCTTTAGGCTAATTTTTCTTTTCTCCTGTGTTACAGCAGGCTGTTTTTAAGCTCTCCAAATTTTTGAAAGAAAAAAAATGAAAATTAAAAAACCACAGATTGAAGTTACTATCATGACTCAGTACCAAAGAGAACTTAGAAAGCTGAAACTTTTATTCAGCGTGAAAAATTATTCTGCCTCAGAAATGTTGTTTTCTACTGCTTTCTATTCTAGCTATCAAGTTCACTGGTATGGTTTGTTTTCAGTATTGACTAATATGCAATTTTAAAATTTATTCATCCATTTTGTGTTTTTCTCTGTAACGATGCCACACAGACAACATAATAAAACAAACATCATTCTGTCCAGTGACACTCCTGTGACTAGATCTTGGCCAATCAGAAAGTAGTTATTTTAAAGATTACTTAATATCAAGATCATGGCTAAAGATTGCTTCAACAGTGGTAAGTAATATTTGTCTCATGTGTGGTTTATTCATCTTCTAAGATCTTTAATCCGGAGAAGGCAATGGCATCCCACTCCAATACTCTTGCCTGGAAAATCCCATGGATGGAGGAGCCTGGTAGGCTGCAGTCCATGGGGTCGCTAAGAGTCGCATACGACTGAGCGACTTCACTTTCACTTTTCACTTTCATGCATTGGAGAAGGAAATGGCAACCCACTCCAGTGTTCTTGCCTGGAGAATCCCAGGGACGGGGGAGGCTGGTGGGCTGCCATCTATGGGGTCGCACAGAGTCGGACATGACTGAGGTGACTTAGCAGCAGCAGCAGCAAGATCTTTAATCAGTCCAAGCTATGGAGTTTATAGACATTACATATAAGAAAATGATTTTATGAAAGGAATAGTCTCACGTGATGCAAAGCGTTTCTATTTTCTGTTTGTGGTTTTCTGGCTTTGAGGCATGCGGGATCTTAGCTCCCCGACCTGGGATTGAACTCGTATCCCCTGCATTGGAAGGTGAAATCTTAATCACTGGACTGCCAGGGAAGTCCCCTTAAGTGATGCAGACTATTAGAAACGACCAATTACTCCATGAACTTCTACAGCTCCAACATACAATCTACCTTGGCTCACACAGATTTGAAAGGTGACTTGCTTACCATCAGACATTTGAAGAGGGGAAAATCCAATTTAATAGTTAACAGTACCTTCTTGTGCATAAAGATACTAAAGGACAAAGCAAGTTCAAGATATTTTGTTCTCCCTTAGAACTTCATTATAACTCTACTATAATTTCCCCAAATTCTGCCTCTTTCTGCATGGTTACCTTTTGTAGAAGGTTGAAAATTTCTGTTTTCTGTTTCCACAGTCCTTTGCTCAAGGATCTTACACCCAATAAAGGCTCAAATGCATCTTAATCTAAAATTAAAGAGGCTGGAGGTCTGGTAGCCCACACTTGCATCTTTCCCTTTGTATGGATGATGTTTTCTCCAGGGTAAGGAGTGAAGCCTCGTGTATTGCTCTTTCCCAGTTTACTCTTAAAACTCTCAACTTTTACAGCCTTTAGTTTTATTGGTGAAGGAGTGAAGGGAACACTGCTCTGACTCTTAGGTGTCACGTGGAAAGACTCATTGCCTTCTCCGAGCTATTCTATAGGTGCCTCTATATATAAGTATATACATTTTATATAAAATGTATAAAAGTATATACATACTTACTTTATACATACTTTATATAAAAAGTACATTTTATATAAAATGTATATACTTATATGTACTTATATATATACGTATTTATATACATGTCTATCCTTATATATATATAAACGTGTTTATATTATATATAGGGCTTCTCTGGTGGTTTAGTTGCTAAAGAATGCACCTGCTATGCAGGAGAGACAGGTTGAATCCCTGGGTGGGGAAGATCCCCTGGAGAAGGAAATGGAGACCCACTCCAGTATTCTTGCCTGGGAAATCCATGGACAGAGGAGCCTGGTGGGCTACTGTCCATAGGGCCACAAAGAGTCAGACATGACTGAGCGCCTGAGCATATATTATGTTTATATATATATATAAACACTTGCCTCTTAAGGTACAAAACTATTAAAAAGATAAAAACCTAATAGCCAAAATACTGTCTTTTTAAAGTAAACTTAGGATAATTAACTAGATTTTCTTCTTGCTCTTATACTTGCATCAGATTTATTTCAGTTTATCTACACAATCATTTCATGTTTTTTTTTTTTTTAATTCTAAATTAATTGATATTCCACACCCTGGTTACCTTTGGGGAAATTTCTGAAAGTGATAAATTATCTCCCATAAGATATTACTATGTATTTGTTGTAGAGAAAAAAATTCCTGGTACTTGAGACCTGTGGTGGACAGAGCAAAGAAGCATTACCTCGACAAAACATGAAGTTTGAAAAGAACTAAAAAATTTCCCTAATTCTATCTTGGTTACTTCCTAATAGTGAAAGTTAATAAGTTTTAGAAATCATGTTTGTTTGTTTTTTCTCTTAGGAACCATTTAGTCAATCTATTTGGCAATAAACTTCCCAAGCCATATATGCTAAGCTGACTTAATTCAGTGTATTGAAAATCCATCAAAATATCGTTCAGCTTGCCCCTTCATGATAAAACAAAAACAAAGAAAAAGACAGCACAGTCGTCACTTTAGACACTGCTTCCACTTCCTCTGGCAGAGGATGAAACGGTTAGATAGCATCACCAACTCAATAGACATGAATTTGAGCAAACTCTGGGAGACAGTGGGGGACAGAGGAGCCTGGTGTGCTGCAGTCCATGGGGTGGCAAAGAGTAGGACACGACTGCACCACTGAACAGCAACAACAACATTACTTCCTCTACTGCAAGAGCAGCCTCGGTAACCACTGTAACGAGCTTCCTCCGTCTCTACTCACTCATCTAATTTCCATTATAACTCCTCTGAATCAAACACCAGCCTCAACTTGTTGAAATGAGTCCTGTGTGATTAAATAAAAACAATTTTCCCATGTTCAGTATTGGCATTCTCATTGGAACATGATGCTTTCTCTTAAAATGTAATCTTAAAAATTTATATTCACTTTTTATAACAAACTCACAGCTACTCTATATTTACAAATGACTATAAAAAGCAATCACGGTGATTCCAAGTCAATGACAGAGCAATGGTCTGTACTGAAGTAGCATGATTTAATGGCTCAGTATTCAAGAAATAATATTCCAATATTTTGAGCTGTTGGACTTGGTCCATGGAAATTAAATTAAATATCCTTGCCTTATTTTCATTCAGAAATTCTTTTTCTTTTTAAATCACTAAAATCAGATTCTTTTTTCTGATCATAGGATTCGTTTGAAGTAACATTTTTGATCCTCTAAAGAATATCCTTTCACTACTCCTTGCATCCTCTTTCCTTTCCAAGAAAAGAAACCAGTGCAAGAGTGCATGCATCTCTATCCTCAGAAAACCTTCACACACAAGTTTCCTGCTGGTCTGGCATGATACTTGGCACCCAGAAGTTTTCCTGTCCCTGCAGGCCCCAAGATATATATTCAGGCTTTCAGCCAAGAATCAGGAGGTTGAAGGGTAGGGCTATTTGCCAGAATCTAAAACAGAGAAGCAGTTTACTTTACACTCTGCGACATCCATGTTTATCAAAGCATTTGTTATCTAAGAGTCTAACACTGTTACAGGACAATAACACTCCCCCTTGGGAAGCCCTGGGGTTTAACTCCATCTCGAACCCACAGAGCTCACACAGGAGAGATCTGGTTTCCACTCTGACAAGGGTGAGATTTTCATGAAAGCAACCCAAAGCTCTTTGTAATGAAAGTTGCACATTCTAGAAAACAGAGGTCTAACTCCCAAGCCAGCAGATTGAATGGGCTTCTCCCTTTAGTCACTGAGTAACTCTGCACAGGTCACCTGCCCTTCCTGTCTCAGACTCTGTGGACACACAAAGAAAATCAAGGTTACAAAAATGCATTCATCTCCGAGAATGCAGATGCTTGAGGCAATGCAGTTTGTTACTATGTTTGACACAGGGCAGAGAGGAGGTTTGAAATGAGAAAATAATTTCCTCCTATTACTAATTTTGTTAAAATATCTTTAGGCTCTTAACAATGAACTGGATGTATATTTTGGTGATGGGCTTCCTGTCTTCTTGCTTGCACTAAGTCACTTCAGTCGTGTCTGACTCTTCGCGACCCCAGACTCCTCTGTCCATTAGGTTCTCCAGGCAAGAACACTGGAGCGAGTCGCCATGCCCTCCTCCAGGGGACTTCCCAACCCAGGGATCAAACCTGTGTCTCTTACGTCTCCTGCATTAGCAGGCAGGTTCTTTACCGCTAGTGCTACCTGGTCTTATACATTATTAAATATACTTTCTTTCCTTGTGTGGTTCAGGTAACATGCCTTGTACGTATATAATCATTCTAAATCTAGATAAGTGTTTACCCATTATATCTTTGGACAGGTGTTAGTCTTATAAAATAAAAATTCTAAAATCTACAAAGTAAATATAAACACATCTTTCTATTTTCATTACAAAGTTGTTAACAACAATAATAGTCTTAGACAAGACTCTAAAAAAGCAATCAAATTAATACAAATTGGAAGGGTCTATTTGAATGGTAACACACTGATTTGCTCAGTCATGTCAGACTCTGCAATTCCACAGGCTATAGCTCCCGGGCTCCTCTATCCCTGGAATTTCCCAGGCAAGAGTACTGAAGTGGATTGCCATTTCCTACTCCAAGGGATCTTCCTGACCCAGGGATGGAACCTGTGTCTCTTGTGTCTCCCTCATTGGCAGATGGATTCTTTACCACTGCGCCACCTGTGAGGCCCCTATTTGAATGGTAGCTGGTAATAATAATAATGTGGATTCAGAAAATTTAGAAAGCACATCCTTCCCTAAGATGCTAACATGCTTCATGAACTGTCTTCCGCATACAAACAGGTTGCTCAGAGGAAAAGTGGGGCTGATGGAACACAGTTGAAAAGCCTGTTTCAAATTTAATTCACCGAAGTTCAGCTTTCTTTGGCATCTTAGCTTATATTTTCAAAATATAATAGTCCTACTAATAAAGGTCACTACAGTGGGAGATATGGCAAGAAGGGAGCTGTTCTCTTAGGAAACAGAGTCCCTGTATTTTCGCCTTTCCTTTATTTCCCTTTCCTTCTCTTTCCTCGGAGTCTATTTTTTAATTTAATTATTTTTGGCAGCGCTATGTGGCACATGGGATCTTAGTTCCTGGACCAGGGATCAAACCCACACCCCCTGCATTGGAAGCATGGAGTCTTAACCACTAGACCACCAGGGAAGTCCTCCCTGGCCTCTAATTTGATGCTCTACTTACAAAGTTATTGATGACAGCCATTTCTCAAGAAGTAAGACTTGGAGTGCCCTTTGATTATAAAGAAAGAAAAGTGAACCGTACCTTGTGTAAACTCAGTCACACTGTGGTTGCCTTGGCCCAGGTGGAGGAGATATCCATGTTGGGGAGCCTCCGTCACAATAAACCGGAGAGAAACGTGTAAGCTGTCTCTGTCCTCTGCTTTCAATACTTTACTTGTGATCATGAACCCCAAGTGGCCGGTGGCCAGAGTGCGAAGTGTAGAGGCCCCTTTGTTCACTACAATTTGAGGGACTCTGTTGTCAACAGCTAAGATCCGGATCTTCATTACTTGGGGTCTTCTTGTTTCAAATACTGTATCAGGAAAAACATAGAACTCTGTATGGGAACCATCAGTCACTGTGAAGGAGAAGCTGTCTTCACTTGACTCAGTACCATCATGTCTGTAACTGATTAAGTTTTCATTCAAGTCCTGCTTGGTAAAACTCATGGCGGGTCTGGTATTGTTGAATAGGAGTTGACCATGAACAGGCATCTGGGTGACAGTGAATTTCAAGAGTTTGTCTGGAGTATCCCTGTCTTCCACAGTGAGTTCAAAGGGAGTAATCAGCTTCTTTTCACCTTCGCTGACAACCAGGTTATGGATGGTGACCACTGGCTTTTTGTTGTCCACATCGCTGATGGAGATACGGAATGTCCGGAAGACAGGGTTACGTCCATCAGTGACTTGAAACTCAAAACTGTCCATCTTTACCTCATCATCAGCTGTGTGGATATAGTAGATTTTATTGCCAGCCAGTTGGAGCTGAGTGAAAGATGTGATAGACACTTGAGGTTGGTCTGTGCTTTCTAAGTGGCCTCTCATGGGAGCCCTGGTGATGGTAAAAACTAAGTTTTCATCAGGACTGTTCAAGTCACTAGTGCTCAGTAGATCTGTTGTGAGGGTGACCTTACCACCTTCTTTCAAAGACACTCCTTTACTTATCACATCGGGGAAGACAATGTCAGGGCTTCCAATAGACACATAAAAGTAGCGATCTATGAGGGCATTGATTCCATCAGTCACGTCAAATTTAATTAGATCCCGAATGCCCTCTTGCCCAAAATGGACATACTGAATCAAATTTCTGTCTACTTCATCCTGGGTAAAATTCATGCCCAATGTGATATTTTCAAAGACACCCATCGGTGTTTGTCTCTGTAATAAGCCATATCCCGGCCCATAACGAATAATGTAAACCAAGAATTTGTCTTCAGAATCTAAATCAGTTGCCGTTAATATTCTGTTGTTGATAATTTTGGTTTCCCCGATTTCTATTTCCAGTCCATTATTGATGGCCATCCTAGGGGTCTCGTCATCAACGGGAATAACCATAATGAGGACCGTCTTTTCCACAGAGTGCTTACCATCTGTGAGTTTAATCACGAAACTGTCTTCCTGAGTCTCAGAGTCATCATGCTCATAAATGATGCTGGAACTCTCTATGATCTGGTCCAAGGTGAAGCTTTCCACCAAAACTGTGCCATTTATCAGCTGGTTCATGATGTGACCGTGGGTGGGAACCTTGGTAATAGTGAAAGTTAAGTCATCTGGGGGAACATCAGCATCAGCGGCATTGAGGATGGGTGTATCAACCACCAGACTCATGCCTTCCATCACCATAAATTCCCTGATGAATATTTCTGGCTGTTCATCGTTGGTGGGAATGATTACAATGGGGAAAAAATGTCTCTCTGAAAAGTTAATGCCATCAGAACAGCGAAATATAAATCTGTCTTCCACCGGTTCTACTCCTTTATGGACACTCTGGACATAGTTTATATGACCTTGCCTGAGATCTTTCAGAGTGAAAGCACTTATAGCAATCCCTGCTCTTGATTTTTCAGAGCCAGGGGCTGGAGAGATGTTCTCCACGTAACCCGAGGTAGGCTGAATGACGATGGTGCATAAGATGTCGTCATTGAGAGAATCAATGTCTTCAGCACTTATGTGCATTGAGGTTATAACGCTTTTATCACCTTCCAGAACGATAAACCGTTCACCTACAGAAATTTCTGGGGCCTGGCTGTCAACAGGGAGGATGGTCACCCACACGGTAACTCCTTGGATAGTGTTACCGCCTATTCTCCATTCTTGAGACATATCCGACAGACTCAGGTTGAAAGAGTCTTCTTTGGGCAAGAGACCTATCTCCCCACTTGTGTGAGAGTAGACAACAGAGCCCTCCAAGATGTCTCTTTGGGTAAACTGCTCTGCTGGAACTCCATTGACCAGGATTTCTCCATATAGGGGTGCATCTTCCAAGAGGAAAGTCAACATCAAATCATCAGCATCCCCATTGGTCCCCCTGATAACATTGGCAGTGATTTCAGTAGCCCCATTTTCTAAAACGTCTAGATAGGACCCCAGAGTGCCTGCAGGAAGGCTCAGCATGGGCAGGTCACTGTCCATGGGCCGGACATTCACTCTGAGAGTGATGGGTACCACGTGGTGTCCATCACTGACCTCCAAGGAGCAGCTATCGGTCAGAGACTCAGCCCCATTATGGGCGTAGGAAATCCGACCCTGTTTTATGTCCTCCAAGTGGAAAATCCCACCGACATGCAGTACCTGTCCAGACAACTTCATGTGGCCATGTTTGGGCACCTGTATGAGAGTGAAGGTGATGTGGGCCACATCAGTGTCCACATCATTCACACCCAACTCAGTCTCACTCAGGATGTGATGGCCCTTCTCCTGAACGGTGAAGCCAGTGTTGAGGATTTCGGGTGGCTGGTTGTCCACTGGCTGCAAGTAAAAGGTGAAGGTGCCTGGAGCCACGTTCCCAGCTCGGTCCTCCACCTGGAATTGAAACTGGGCCACCCGGGCAGCCACTCCCAGCTCCTGATCTGGAGGCCTGTAAGCAATTTTATGGTGGTTAACCTGAGCTTGTGTAAAATGGGCCACCACCACCGAAGGATCTTCGGTCAGGACCAAGGTGCCCAATGGAGCTGGTGAGTGGTTTTCATCTGTGTCCATTGGGGGCTGGGTCACCGTGTAACGGAGTTCTCGGTCATCCGTGTCCAGGTCTGTGTAGCGTAGCCACTTCTTCCTCAGTGGTGTGAGCTGGGATTCCTGTACCACCATCCGAAGGGGACAGCCGCTGCCCAGCTCAGGAGGGAGGCGGTCCACGGGATGAATGCGTATCACGAACCTCTGTAGCCCAGACTTATTAGGGGGATCATGGTTATCCTGGACACGAAATGTGAACTGGTCAATCACTGGCCCAGGACTGTGGGGCCCAGAGTGCCTGTAGAAAAGTCTCCCCTCTGTTATGTCTCGCTGCCGCCACTCTGTCACTGTTTTCTCATAGAATACCCCCTGTTTTCTCCAAGGGCTCCCGAGAAGCATCTCCTCCCCCTGGGGAGGATGGGTCTGGCGGAGAAGCAGATGCCCTGCAGTGGAGGAGGGTGACTCGAGCACAAAAAGCAGCAAAGAGTCCTCTGAGTCCATGTCAGTTGCACTCAGAGCTTGGGGCAGGATGGGCACAGTTTCGCCCTCTGCCAGCGTCAGCCCCGTGTTGGCATTGAGGACCGGTGGCTGGTCATCCACGGGCACTAAGGTGATGGGGAACAGAAACTGCACCTGGTGCCTGCGTCCTCCATCCACCATTCGGAGCACGAGGTTGTCACTTAGTGAGCCGTCTTTGTCGTCATGATGGTAGACCACTCGGCCGGCTGCTAGCTCAGCTACAGTAAAGGTCTTAGGGGCAGAGTTGCCACTGGAGGCACCCAGAAGGACAAGGTGACCATGTCGGAGCCCAGCCACCACCTCCAGCTGTACAGCCTCTAAGTCATCTTCATCACTGATGACCAGGTTTTGTGGTCCACTGCCTGCAGGGCCAGTGAGGGGCCGAGACTGGCCCTCGTAGAGAATGAGACCAGTGTTCCGGATGACCACTGGAGCCAGTGTGTTCATGGGCTTCACCACTACCATGAAGGAAAAAGGATCGGAGGCAGCGCCTTCTGGGTCCACTACTTCCAGCTCGAGTTCAAAGAGACGCTCCTGGTCAGAGTCTTCAGAGGGGGGCTGATAGGCAATCTTCAGGAGGTGCAAATCCCTCTGAGTGAAGGAGGAGAGGGGCAGACTGCGGTCGTCAGTGCTCACCAGGAAGCCCTGGCCGGGCTGGAATGGAGAGGTGAGATTGAAGATCAGCAAGTCTGGGGCACACTCCGCATCCTCGGCTGCCAGCATGTCTGGGGTCAGGGCGGTCAGGACAAACTGGTCCACCTCCATCATCATCATGGCCACAAAGCTGGGCTTGGGGGCAGTGTTCTCAGCCCCTCCTCGGATTCTCACCAGCACTTGGAAGTGCTCGCGCTTCAAAGCCGGGCTGCCCACAGGAGACCCTCGCGATCGCAGCTCCACTACCATGGGCACCCAGTCCCTGTTCGGAGAACGACTCGGGGCGGTGTGGCGGTAGCGCACGCCCAGTTCCTGGAATGCTTTGCAGTCCATCAGGAGGGGCTCCTGGGTGTCTCCCTCGCTGGCCAGGCCCGGGACCTGCGGGTAGTGAAGGAGTTCCCCGTAGCGAGGCAGCGCGCCCAAACCAGACAGGATGCCCACGCGACACTCCTCGGTCTCGGGCTGGTAGGCGAATTCCAGGCTCCGCGCGTCCAGGGCATTGCTGGTGCCCAGCAGCTCCTCCACGACCAGGGGCAGGTTTCGCGTCACAACCTCCAGCTGAGTGAAGACCACCTCCACTTCCAGCACCAAGGGGAGCACGGCCGCCCCTCCCGGCGCGTCGTAGCGCAGCTGCAGCCGGACTCGGTCCCGCGACGGGCTGCGCGCGCCCAGGTGCGAGTAGCGCACCTCTCCCGCGCCGAAGTCGCAGGGGAAGCGCTTGGGGCTCAGGCGGCCGGGCCGCTGGGCCAGCGCGTCGTTGTCTAGCACGGTCACTGCGCACCGATCCCCCGGGTGCACCTGCAGCACCAGGTCCTGCAGCGGATCCAGCCAGACCTCACGGCCGAAGGGCACCCGGAGCCCGCGGTTCGCCAGCACTATGGCTTCTTCGGCGGGGACCCCTGCAACCCCCGCGAGGTCCGGGGACAGCAAGGCCCGGCCGGGGTCAGCTGGCTGTGCCCGGACGCGGCTTACCAGTGACAGGAGAAGCAGCAGCACCAGCCCGGGCGGCGTCGGAGGCGTCGGTGGAGACTTGGTGGGGTTTCCTGCGGGGCGCGTGCGCGCGGTGACCCCGGGGGTCCCGGTGGCTCGCATGGTCCGGTTGTGACGGCTCAGCCCGGTCCCCTGGAGAGCGCACTCAGTCCCAGTCCCGGGCAGGAGGTGAGAGCGTCCTCCGGAAAGTACCAGGAACTCCGCACGGCGCCCGCGGGGTCTCGCTGTAGCCGAGGCTGGACCAGAAGGATGGGAAAGTGGCTCGGCGCGGTCCAGGCTGGAGCTGTGCGGGGAGGCTACACCATCCCGGCCGGCCCAGCTCCACGGCTCAGACGCGCGGAGAACTGAGTCTCCTCCACTCCTCCTTTCCAGGTCCCGGGACCCTGAGCTTTGAGGGAAATCCCACCCCTCGCACCCCCTTACTCCAGTCCTCCCAGGAGGCCAATCGTGAGTCCGGGGAGGAGGCCCCGAGACGAGGGTTGGGTAGCGACTCCTGCCAATCAGGTGCTGGGGGCCGAGGCGGGGAAACCGCGCGCAGGGGAGGGAATAGAAGGCGCAACAGGTTGTCCTGGAAGTGAGGGGGCTCCCTCCTTTCTGGGCTGCTAGGGTTGGGACTTCAACCTCCTGCGATCCACGAGAACCCCCATTTTACCTCCCACTCCCCAAATCCAATGGGAACCCGCTCAGGGAATGTTTATTTCTCTCTGAAACTTGCAAACCCAAGAGGCAAGTTAGAAGCAACGTGGCTGGAGTTTGAATCAAAACCCAGGGCAGTAAAGGGAGAAACTCGGGCGCAGATCTGCATAAGAAGGAGAGCTGGAATTAAAAGCAAAACTAGAGGAGACGGAGCCTCCCCTCGCCCCCTGCTGTCTCCTTGTAAATTATGACGGGTACAGTTCTCGGGACTGGTGAGATTTCAACAAGCCCCCGCTTTGCAACCAAATTTTATAGCGAAAGGAGAAAGGCTTTTGGAAAGGGTGAGAAATGCAGTCAGATCGAAATCGCGAGGGTCGCCCCAAAGAGTAAGTTCTGGGGAGTGTAGCCCCAGGCTCTTCTAAAGCCCGCTGTTGGGGCAGCTGTCATTAAAGACGTTCCTGTTCTCTTCGCAGTAATTAGACCAAGTACGAACTAAACCCGCCTGTCAGCATCACGGTTCTTGGCATGCCGAGAGAACTGATAAATATCCGGAGGGCGAGCTAAAATAGGTTAGCTCCCTTCAGCAGCCGGTTTTGAAGCCTGACTCGAGCTCTGCCTGCCCCCTTGTGTCTGTCAGGTTTCAGAAGTGCGGAGATTCCCGTCCGGAAAGGTTTTCTAATTGCTCCTTTCCTCCTTGAACCCTCACAATTAAGACGCTAGCGTTTTCACATTTGTTCTTTAAGCAGTCTTGCTTTCCCTGAGCAAAATGTTTTATTTCAGGTCACATTCTTTTCTCTCCAATAATACAAATCAGATAATTAGGTGGAATATCAAATTGAAATAATGGTCATTCTACCCATTTCCTGCTCAAGGGTATTTTAGATTTGGGGGTGGGGGTGAGGAGGGAGTGTAAGACAGTGTTAAGTCCTTTTACATTTTGGTCCAAATGGAAGATGTAAGATACATTGTTGTTTAGTCGCTAAGTCCTGTCCGACTCTGAGATCCCATGAACTGTAGCCCCGCCAGGCTTCTCTGCCCATGGAATTTTCCAGGCAAGAATACTGGAGTGGGTTGCCATTTCTTTCTCCGGGGGATCTTTCTGACCCAGAGATCAAACCAGCGTCTCCTGTTTGGCAGGTGGATTCTTTACCACTGAGCCACCAGGGAAGCCTTTAAGATGCATATGGGGTTACATTTTGGTGAGAAGCATTTATCCGTTTAACCGTTTGGTGCTTTTATCTGGAGCTCCTCCAGTTTAGGGTTTTGATCCCTACCTGCAGCATTGAGAGCTATTTTCCAGGACCCAGCACCACCTCTACACAAGTATTGTTGAGTGATGTCAGAGTCCGCTCCGTGAAGCCCACTGGGCAGCCTCTGCGCCTGGGAGTGGAGAGGGAGAGAGTTTAAGTGAGCCTCTTATCCAAACAAATAACATTTAGTTAGCTGAATATATTTCAGCCTATTGTACTTTGAATTCCTGTGTACAACTCATACATGCATTTTACAATTTAGTACAAAATGGACATCCAGGAACACAGAAGGGATGTGACTAATCTTTTAAACATGAGAAAATCCCTATCCTACTCTTCATCAATTTCTGAGCTGTTTTGGTATTGTTATTTTATAATTTAGTATCCTTGTTTATTATTATGTACAGAATTCAAAAGAAAAATTCTATGATGTTCTATTCACAAATAAAATGAACTGGAAGATGCCAAATGAAAAGGGACATCATTTTCAGAATATGGTTCTTTATGTGTTGTATTTCAAATCATGGTTATGGGTCTTGATTGAAAAATGTCAGGCATCGTGACTGTGGGTTCGTTCTGACCAGTGAAACCACCAGCCTGACCCCTGGTGCTTCCCAATGGCTGGAGGGCTTTCCTTTCTTCCTTTTAAAGTCCAACTCTGTTTGACTTGCAAGCAATGATAAGATCAGCATTTGAGGTATGGCAGTCTGCCTGAAGGGCAGAGTTCAATATTTTGTTTCATGGTAAGAAGAATAGAGGTCCACAGTTATTTTCAAGTAGCCTAAGGAAATCAGTAAATTATATTTTTTTTGACTTTTTAATTTAGCTTGCCTTGATTGAGGTGAAGAAGTGACTCTTAGAAATTATTTTTGGTAAATATCTTAGGTACTTGTGTTTTTCAGATTACATAGAAAGTAACACATATGTTTATTTATTAAATGTATTTTGCATTGATGATCATTGATAAAATAGTGAAATATTAAATTCTCATCTGAAAGCAAAGATTATTGATGGTAATGATCCCTCAGGATAAATACCTCAGTGTTAAAATATTTCTATACTTAAATTGGCAAAGAAATATTTTATGACCAACACTTGCAAATCTTAAGAGATAAATAAGTTGACAAACATGTAGTTTTTTAAAAATGCCAAGCTTAAGTCTTCAGTTCTTGCCTTTTAAAGCTTTTGAACACCTGCTGTATATATTCTGGGGAAAATATCCTTTACAAGAAAATTTTAAATTTATTTACTCTATGGAGCACACACCAAAATGTCTCCTCAAACCAACTTAAAGCTAAGTTTATTGATTGTTAAAACTCAAAGGATCTCTGACCTAAGGTTAAACACCCAAGAACTTGTTGTGTTGTAAAATTTACAACACAACAGGCAAGATGCAGGCAAGATATTCAGGTAGATTTGGGGCTCTTAAGTCAGATGCACTAAAGACACACGTAGTCACATTTTGATTGTTTCAGAGTGGTTTCTCAGTTTATTTCACCTCTCTTATGTTCTGCTACTGGCTCAAAAGACTACTAGAAGAGATTGCCCGATAGGCATCTTAAAAGTACTTACAGATGAGTGATTAAAGTTTTAGGTAAAACATCTGTAATAGTTCTCAATAGAATTTTACTTGATAGTTTCAGAACCACAGCTTAGTATAAATCCAAACCTAACTAATTTCAGAGCGGTGCTGAAAGGGTAAACAGCCTTGAGCTGGTTGACCAAAAGCTGAATTTCAGCCTTGGCTCTGACATCCACTAAGTGACATGCAGTGGTCCCCCTTTGTTTAGCAACCAGTCTCCTCAACTATAAACTAAGGCCCTCAGTCTTTGTGGACAAATTCCTCTTTGGTAATATTTTGATTTTTGGTGTTTGGTGCCTTAAACCAAATTTATGGGTGACCTTCCAGTTCCTTCCTTATGTTCTATGCTCAGAAGCAATAGTTATCATTCTTGCTGCAAAGACTGACTCCGCTAATAAAAAAATATGACTACTACCTAGTCAGAAAATTAGAAATCAAAGCTCATGCCCTTTGCCAATGAATCAATTGTTTCTTTTTAGATAATATGAAACAAATTTTGCATTCATTGACATGGGTAGCTTACATACATCATTAAGTAACTGTATTTTTTAATCAAAGAGAAAATGAAAATTAAAACCTAGCAATACAAAACTAAATTAAAATTCACTAGGAGGATAGATAAATTTTCAAGATGAATCTATTATAAGGTGATACACATAGTGTCATATATACCCAATCTTTTAGATAAAGCTATGCTCAAACAGGGGTCTACTCTGTGGAAAAAAGAGTACTAAACTAGAAGCCAGAAACCCTTGTTTTTTTGAAGCTGGCTTTTCCACTTGCTTTGAGCTCTGGACAAGTCACTGTCTCCGTCTCTGAAAAAAAGTGATTGGAGAGGAGAAAAGGAGATGAAAATATTGCCTAGACTTTCCTCATGATGCTATTGGAAAGGTGAAATATTAATAATAAAATATGCATGTGTTTATGTGTATGTATATATGCAAAGTTGAAATAAAGATAAATGGTCATTGCTTTCAAATACATTTCTATATCTAGAAATATGTAGATATAGATTGATCGATAGAGATAATATTCCAAATTTTTACTAAGATGGCAAACTCTTAGTTTCTCTTTGGTTCTCCTTATCTCATTTGCTGAACTAACTTCTTAGTATCTTGTATCCTGACCCAGGAATCGAACTGGGGTCTCCTGCATTGCAGGCAGATTCGTTACCAACTGAGCTGTCAGGGAAGCCGCCCAAAATATTTGGGTCGGTGTGAAAGTCAAAGTCACTCAGTCATGTCGGACTCTTTGCAACCCCATGGACTATACAGTCCATGGAATTCTCCAGGCCAGAATACTGGAGTGGGTAGCCGTTCCCTTCTCCAGGGGATCTTCCCAATCCAGGGATCAAACTCAGGTCTCCTGCGTTACAGGTGGATTCTTTACCAGCTGAGCCACCTGGGAAGCCCTATTAGTGAAAGTGAAGCATTTGATTGCGATCATAACAGATAATAAATCCTAACCATGTCTATTAATTGTTCTATTAGTTTTCCTCTCTTGCTTGGATTTCCAGTCTTTCTAACTGCTTCCTCTTTGATTAAAATCTTGCTTAATTTTTCCTATTTTATAGAAAAACAATGTCCCTCGGTAACAGCAGCCCCTCAAGCTATGCACACATTTCTCTCTTCCTGAAATTTTTGAATCATTTGTATCTACTGTTTCAACTTTCTCACCAAACAGATTTATAAACCTGCTACAAAGTGACCTTCACACCTCAAGGCATCTTGACCATGACTCACCTCATTCTCTACAGCTGTGAAGTTGTAGAGACTCTATCTCCACAATGCCATTCACAACTGTCCCCTCTTCCCACTCTTGTCTGTCATCATCCTAGTTCCATTCATCATTTATTTTTCTTTTTTTAACTTTCTTCAAATCCCAGTTTCCTGGCTGTTGTATCTGCCGTTCTATGCATTGCTCCAGAAAAAAAAAAAAAAAAAAAAGAAAGTTCTTTGATCGTAAGCATTTTGCTAAAATCTCTTCTAGGCTTCCAATTGCCTGTCAAGTAAGACACACTGTCTTCATCTCTATATTTTATGCTAAACTCCACATTGTTTGTGTTTCCCTGATGGCTCAGATGGTAAAGAATCTGCCTACAATGCGGGAGACCCAGGTTTGATCCCTGGATTGGGAAGATCCCCTGGAGAAGGGAATGGCAACCCAATCCAGGATTCTTGCCTGGAGAATTCCATGGACAGAGGAGCCTGGTGAGCTACAGTCCATGGAGTCACAAAGAGTCAGACACGATTGAGCAAGTAACACTGAGCCACTCTGTTTAGGGACTGGACTTTCCAGCACTGGGTGTGAGACAGCAGCTCTGCAAACTCCACCTCTGCTTCTTTAAGATTCCAGATGTCACAGCAGCGACTGACCAAATGAATTCTCTCTCTGTCACTGTAAATTCACACATCCAGACAGGAGGGGATTATCCCAGCTTAAGTCACAGGCCCCATTCTAGCTGCCAAGGGCACAGGGAAACTGTGCGTCTGGCGTTTTTGTCCTCCTGGTGTTGAGTGGCTCTCTTTACACTAAGATTCACACTGTGGGAATTTCTCACTCAGGAGAAAGAAGCCAAAGAAGCTCCAGGGAGCCAAATACAACCACAGCACTTCATAGTAGTTAAGTATCAATATTGCCATTTTATATTTGAGAAAACTCTTCCCTGGTGGCTCAGATGGAGACACAGCTGGGTTCATCTCGCCTCCCCCAAGTTCATGCCATTAATCACAAAATTAGAATTAAATAAATTTAATGAGATGAAAAATAAATGAATTACAATTCAAGTCATTGGACTACTGCTAATTTCTTTTTTCTTTTACATTATGAAATATGCCGTTAAAAAAAAAAACAGACAAAAATCCTTGAAGCACATTTGGCAAAGGCTTCCTACGTTTCTCTTATTCAGGCAAAGGCTTACTGAGGACTGCAGAGAGGAGAAAGTGGTTCATAATAGCATCACATTTTTTGTTTGTTAATTTGTAAGATAATTTCTTTACAATGTTGTGTTGGTTTCTGCTCTACAACAACGTGAATCAGCTATAAGTACGTATATATCCCCTTCCTCTTGAGCCTCCCTCCCACCCAACCCCATCCCACTCCCAGCATCATCTTCTGATGGGCTTCACTAATAGGGATAACTAGATCCACACACTTGGAAAGCTACTCAATCCATACAATTGTGAAAATTCTTCCTGTTAAAGCAATCAAAGGAGGAAGGAGAAGAGAGTGGCCAGGTCATTGTACTTTGCAGGGACCTGAGCTGAACTAGCAGTAAAAACTCAGCGTGCCCCGAGGTTCAGCATAAATGCCTTAACTTGGTTGGCACCCTTTAACATAGTTGTCCCCAATATTTGGCTGTGTCACATTACGATCTTTTTTTTTTTTTTAAGTCAGTGATTCTGGGATATGAATAGCTGTGGATTTTTCACCCATAAATTTTAAGCAAAACTCAGAACAAAGTGGAATTTAAGTTGAAACAAGAGACCACCACTCAGCTTAACCCAGAAGAACTAAACAAAGAACAAATACAGGCAAAAACTCTTACTGGGATTTAAATTTAAAAAAAATGTATAGGATGACTTCTGTAGGTTTCTTACAACAATACTATTCTTGACCCCTATTAATAGGCCTTCACTGAGGTATGCATAGTGTCCTAGGAATAGACCACATGCATTTTACAAAAGCCCCTCTGAAGCAGAGGACTTTTTCTCATTTATATCTCACACAAATTAAGTTCTATAAGACAGAGTAATCTAAGGGACAAATTTTATAAAGTTTTTAAAAATTTTTCTAATTTTAATATGAGATGAATAGTGCATATACTTCTAGAGGGGGAGAAGTCCCTTTAACAGCTTCAAAACAGAATTATAAGGTCAGAACACATAAACCATTACAGATTTCTTTTCAGAAGCTATTTTTTAAGATGACTTAGTTCTTGAGAACAATTTCATTGGTAGGTCACTTAAACGTTTCCAAAAATGTTTTCTTTCATTTTTTATTTATGAATCCATCTCTAGACCCCATTTTCCAGGAATTTTCTAGCCCCCACCTAAAGGGTGCCAGCCTTGCTTCTCCCTGTGCCCTCCTAGGATCTCCAGCCATATTCCTAATTTGCTCTCTCCAGGCTCAGCCCTGTTATCTTTTGCCAGGTGCCCCAAATTCCATCCCCATCTCCTGCCTTCCTGGCCAGACTTCAGTATTTAAATTTCACCAGTTGGATGAATGGTCATTTGGCTGCAGCTAGAGCCCCTCCAATGACAGAAAGCTTGCTACTCCAGATGGTAGTCGGGTTTATCACTGAAAAGCTGTAATTACTCGAAAGTTCATCCTTCCATAAAGCTGAACACTGCCTCCTTGTGATTTCCATCTATTCTCTTCGCTGGCATGAAATGGATTCTGTCTACTCCTTCTTCCACATGTCAGCTCCCCAGGTATTTGAGCTCAGCCATCGTGTCCCTACCAGTTATCTTTTCTCCAGACTAAATATCGCTGCTTCGCTCAACTGTTTTTTTGTGATACCTTTTCCAGATCCCTTGCCATTTTATATGTTCTGTTTATCAGTGCCTCTTTGAAAAGGTGGCAGCAAGACCTAAGCACAATAGCTTTCTTGGGATGGCATGACTGATTAGTGACTGAGCTGGGCTTTGAACCCAGGTTATATAGATCTGATGACTGGGTTTTTCTATTCTACACAATCTTGTCTGCCAACACAGTGCTTCCATTATTTGTGTTTCAAGGGTATTTCAAAGTAAAATAAGCCACATTATCCTGCTAAGCACAATTTAAAACAGCAGAAAGAAATTAACTGGAAAGTTCCCTAGCTCCATTTTAACCTCTTCAATTTTTAGACAAACAAACACAACAGCATCAGAAATTTAAAAGAAAAAAAAAAAAAAGGAATGTCAAGTTATAGAAAACGTGTACACTGTTACCACACTTTCTGGAAAGAAATTAGCTTATTAGTATATTGGTTGGTTCCCAATGAAGAGATGATATTTTTATTCCTTTGAAGAAGTTATTGTCATTTTTAGAAATTATCCTAGGAAGTAATGCAACGTTAAAATGAGTTCTATACAAATAGAGATGTTTATGATAATATTACAGATTTTAAAAAGTCACAAAAAACTGTCTAAAAGAAAATAGAAAGATAAATTAAAATTTAGTAAACTAACAGAAAAATCACTTGAGGAGTCGCTTTACTCAATAGGGTAGGCATATGCTGCCTTTTTATATCTGCTGCTGCTCGGTCCTATTCGACTCTGCAATTCCCCGGTCTGTAGCCCACCAGACTCCTCTGACCAGGGATCTCCAGGCAAAAATACTGCAGTGAGCTTCCATTTCCTCTTTCAGGAGATCTCTACCCCACCAGAAAATCATGTTAGGTCAATGTTTATTTAACAAGTGCTTGTTATAATTATTTATAATATTTTAAATACGGTTCCTAGAACCAGATGATTCAGGTGGCTTTAGGAACAAGGAGAAAAAAAGAACACTTGGAAGTAAGAATATATCATCACAGGTCATTTGAAAAAATAATTTTTGAGTGCTTATTATGTGCAAGGCTAAGCTGCAGGGATTTGGATGGATGAAGGAAGGAGATTCGGTCTCATTAATGGAAATTATCAATTACACACACAAAAAAATGTGTTCACCTCACTGTGAATGAATGGATATATTTTAAGTTAAATACTAAATCCAATACATCTAAGAAACTAACTTAATTGAAACAAACTTTCTAATTGTTAGCTTATTGTGTAAAATGTAACTGTATTCTTTCCTACTACTTTTAAGAATATTCAGTTTTCTCACCTTCCTTGGTTTGCATCTTAAGAAAGCTTACTAGAACAGCGACTGGAAGAACAAGAAAAGTAAAATCTGCTGAAGCCATTTTCTGAGAGTTTTCAAATTCATATTAATGACTTTGAACTTGATGTAACCTGCTATTTCCCATAACTTACATACGATGCTTATCATTTTAAAGACATTGATTTCTTGGAAGGAAAAAGTGATTTTTTTTTTTACGTTTCTTTCAGTTATTTTATTCAAGACATTTTCTGACTTAGTGCATCAAGATCAGTAATAACATTGATAAAATAAGTAACTTTATCTTCTAAGCCTAGTACTCATGACTTTTGAGCTTAAAGGTGGTGATTAAAACCTGTCTTACCTTTTAAAAAAACTGAACCATCAAATTGGAAAGACCAGAAGGAAATAAAGGGAAAATTAGAAAGGAATTCAGAATAATATGTAAATAAATAATGAATTTTGCAACGTAGACTAAAGACTGTAATTGTTTATGAAAACAGAAGTACTTGAAATCAAAGATGCTGCTGCTGCTGCTGCTGCTAAGTCGCTTCAGTCATGTCTGACTCTGTGCGACCCCCATAGACGGCAGCCCACCAGGCTCCCCCGTCCCTGGGATTCTCAAGGCAAGAACACTGGAGTGGGTTGCCATTTCCTTCTCCAATGCATGAAATTGAAAAGTGAAAGTGAAGTTGCTCAGTCGTGTCCAACTCCTGGTGACCCCAAGGACTGCAGCCCATCAGGCTCCTCCGTCCATGGGATTTTCCAGGCAAGAGTACTGGAGTGGGGTGCCACTGCCTTCTTTGGAAGTTGGATAGGAAGGTTTAGTGAAGGGAGTAGGTTTGGGTTAGAAACTGAAGGATGCACTTGGATAACTGAATAAAGAGAGGAGAGCCTGTAGTTCAAGGAGGACATCAGAAGTTGAGGGTGTGGGTACACTGTACCTTAGGGAAGTAGCTAGGCTGTCCAGTAGTTAGGATTTCACGCTCTCAGGGCCGGGTTCAATCCCTGGTCAGGGAACTAAGATCCCACAAGCCACACAGCACAGCAAAACAAAAACAAAAACTCTACATCTTAGTAGCAGATGATATTGACAAAAATAGACCATTTAGTGATATGAATAAAAGTATTGATGAGTTTGCTGTAGCCATTCATGTTAGAAAGTCACTTTAAAACAAGGAAATGCGCCGGGGTTGGAGGGGAAGGTGGGACAAATTGAGAGAGTAGCTTTAACATATACACACTACCACGTGTGAAATAGGAAGCTAGCGGGAAGCTGCTGTCTAGCACAGGGATCTCAGCTCCGCGCTCTGTGATGACCTAGAGGGGTTGGATGGGGGATGGGAGGGAGGATCACGAGGGAGGGGGCATATGTACGTTTATGGCTGATTCACGTTGTTGTACAGCAGAAACTAACACAACCTTGTAAAACAATTATACTGTAGTAAAAAGATTTAAAAAGATGATATTTAGACTTGAAAACCAAACTAGCAGTGATTGTTGGGGATTTTCAAGGTGATCAATATTTAGTGTTGTCCTAGGAAGAGTAATCTGGCAGCTAACTTCCTGTGTGGTAAATGAGAATATAGTGACTTGTGACTTAGGATGTCATTTGATTGGAATGATGGGGGTAAGGTGAGTAGGGTTGCTGCAGAAATAAGGAGCGAAAGGAAAGACTAGAAAGTTTGGAAGGGAAAATGTGTCCGTAGCGAGTACTTTGAGTAAATACATGTTGAATGCTTCCTACATGCAAAGGAGTATGCTAAGAATGGACAGCGTTGTTATAGAGTGTCAAGACGACGGAAAAAACAAAGACAGCTTTATGGTTTCTAACTAGAAGAGTGGAAAAACAGATTTCATAAGGCATAGGAATGGAAGTGTGAGACCTCTAACATGTGGGAAGACTTCATAGACCCAAAGAACTGGAACTCAATGGGACCTGAACAAGGGAGTCTTGTTCCAAAAGAGCACGTGTTTACATACATGTCCGTGTACACACCCACATCCACTGTGCTGTCATCAAAGGAAGGAAGGCTGTGATTATATACACAAGGCTGTTACATCTCTTTGATCTATTCCTGGTATAAAACTGTTATGCTCAAAGATATTCATCATGGGCTCTGGTTACAGAGAGTGGTAATGTCTCAAACTCCAGTGAGTGTTTTCCTTCCAGCTCTTTGTGCTATTATTTTAGACTTTGAAATAATATAATTACGATATTTTAAACAGCGTAACTTGCCATTTAAATTCTAGAAGTTATCTTCTTCTTTTAATTATGTAGCCAAACTAATATTTTTCAGCACATTCCTACTTACTCCTCCTAATGCCTCCAGATTCCTGCATGTTGATATCTGTCTGACTGTGTCTATGAGTATAGCTTTCCAGTGTAGGTAGGACGGTTTTTGTAAAAATATGCTGTTAAGCTACATGAGTCTTAACTCAGAAAAACATATATGTATATCTTTGGGTTCTGTGTTTTATCTAGAAACATATTGCTTTTATAGGCATGCTGATACGGGTATAAGATACTGCAGCATAATATCTTTTTTTTTTACGTTATAATGAAATAGTTGACTCTCCGTACTATCTTTTTTCCCTGGAGTATGTAACTCACCATACTCATATTATGTTTCCCATAGGCTACTGTGTGTGCTTAAAAATAATAGCTTAGGTATTGATTTTGCTGTGCTGGTGCCTGACTATAGGAGAGCTATTAAAAGAATAATAGAAATATGTACATGTATAAGATTTTATATATATATATACACACACACACACAGAGAAATAGAAAAAGTTGGTAAAACATTTTTTTTTTTGAGCTAGTACTACTATGACATCTTCTGGGAGTTCATGTGATGGAAAGTACTGGTGCATTACAATTATAAAAACCAAAATATTTCACAAGTGTTCTGGATAATATCAGAGGAAAACAGCCTATTGAAAGAACTAATTAATGCCTTCAAATGAAAGTAGATGCTAAGTATGGCTTCTTTTGGGGGTTATGTTGCATGTCCTCAATGCAGGCAATGTGAATAAAGGAAGACAACTATTGGGATATCAGAATCTATCTGACTTCTCCAATACTGCACAATTGATTATTTTCCCAATGTCACTGAAATGATATATTCAATTTTAACAATGTTAGAAAAATCTCAGCAATTTTGTAAGATGTGATGGCTCTGATTTATAGAAGTTCTTCAAAGGTAGCAATAAGAAAAATAAAAAATGTAGCAATAAAAATCAGGCAATCCATGAGAAGAATATCAAATATAATATTCCTCTTCGCTGAGGGCATTCATCATTAACACTCATACATTACCTCTATAATGCTAATCAGCTGGGGCAAAGACTCTGAGTTCTCTGCTGGTCTTTTCATAGGACAGCTGCTTTGAGTGTTGCCTCATGACAGCTCATGTCCTCTCCCTTCTGTCCTCGGACAAACGAGAACCACCTCAATAGGCTAGCCAATACTCCCTTCTACCCATTCACCGTTAGACCAAGGCCGATGACGTAAAAAGCAAGCCTCTTTGCCTCAAGGTGGGACAGACTCTGTGGAGTAGTTCATACTACAGAGCTTTTTGGAGGAATCATACTAAAGCTAGATTTTAGTTGAGAGTACATTCTTGCTTAATTTTTTTTTTTTTTTTTTTTGTTCCCTGTACTGTCCTGCTTCTGTCACTTCCAAGCTCATGAGAGTTCTTCCTCAATAAATCACGTGAACAAGAATCTTGATCTCAGGCTCTGTTCCCACTGAACCCAACCTAAGGCAATGTGATGTGGATAAAATCAAATGCTATAACATGGGTTCCAATCTTTCAACTCAGTGGCTTGATGATGACTTAGTAACCTGAGTTTCTTCTGATTCCACCTGATGATGAGCAAATAATAGATCACATATTCATTGAGATACTATTGTCTTTGGATCATTTCTTCTCTCAAGGACCCCTTTTTCTGCTCTACAAAACCAAAAAAAGACCCCATTAATGTTTGTTTTTGTTGTTCAGCTGCTAAGTTGTGTCCAACTCTTTGAAATCCCATGGACTGCAGTACACCAGGCTCCTCTGTCCTCCACTATCTCCTGGAGTTTGCTTGAATTCACGTCCACCGAGTTGGTGATGCTATCTAACCGTCTTGTCCTCTATTACTCCCTTGTCTTTTTGCCTTCAATCTTTCCCAGCTTCGGGGGTTTTTCTATTAATATTTATCCCCACCTATTTTGAGAATTTCTGCCAATATCTCATATATAATCACAATCTCTTTAGGAAGGATTCTTTCATTACTTTTGCTACTAATGTCCCCTGTGAGACCTCTAATTTTTTTTTTTTTTTTTTTTTTGTGCAGAGGGCCATCTCCCAGAACCTTCCAGGTAACCATATGATTGTGACTTTCTACTGCCATCTGGAGAAGAGAATGGCTACCCACTCCAGTATTCTTGCCTGGAGAATTCCATGGACAGGGAACCCTGATGGGCAACAGTCCATGGAGTCGCAAAGAGTTGGACACAACTGGGTGACTAATGCTTTCAATACCACCGTCTATCTACCTACCCATGCATCCATCAGTTGACCCATCTATTCATCCATCCCCACATGTATCCTCATATTTAATCAACAATGCCAACAAACACAGATTCTGTCTTTGCCCTAATGAGAGTGTCCAGTGGTGGATACTGATAAGAAAACAGACTAGTGCAATATAGATTGTCAAAGAGTTATGAGATTATGATTCAATATAAGAAATTGAAAGCTCAAAGATGAGTGGGCTGTTTACTGTGCTAAGGGGGAACTACATTGGTCAGGCACAGTCTCTCTAAGCAGAGTAGACTGTTGACCTCATATGTGGTTCAGAAAAAGAACACAGTTCAGAGTCTGGCAGAATTTCAAGCATGTTAATGAATTGAACATCATCTGTAGAAATAGATTTTGAGGAGCTTGCTGTCAATTGGTTGGCACTTAAAGGAGAGTTGAGAGGACTGAGTCTGAGTCTATTTCTCACTGGCCAATTCCTGATCCACGAGGAGCTGTTACTGCTTGGCTGGCTTACAAAAGTATGTTCCCTGAGGCAAGCTGTCAGAGATTAAATTGATTTTACAATGCTGGTGGCTACTTATTAACATGGCTATGTAACCATTAGTCTTTTCCTAGGAAAATGGGTTTTGTTTATAATTCACAAATGAAATTCCCCCCAAGATGGAATCTAAAAGCATCCTGTGGAATCACCTACTTGGGATTTGTAGGGATTCAAGAAAGCTTTCAAGAGGAGGCCAGTTAGAACTGAAGGAGAAATAAGGACATTTGCATATTATGGAAGACAATAAATTCCCCTCTCTCATTTTTTTTCTTGGGCTATTTTGCTAACTTTCTATTAATTACATCTAAAATGTCTTGCTAATCAAGATAAAATTAACCTTTTTATTATTAACCTATTTTATCTTTACTTAGTCTCATTGAATGAAGAAGCGTTTGTTACCTAATTCTGTTAAAGATGCTCTTTCACTGGGATGGGGCTTCCCTGGTGGCTCGGATGGTAAAGAATCTGCCTGTGATGCAGGAGACCTGGGTTTGATCCCTGGGTTGGGAAGATCCCCTGGAGAAGGAAATGACAACCCACTCCAGTATTCTTGCCTGGGAAATCCCATGGACAGAGGAGCCTGGCGGGCTATAGTCCATGGGGTTGCAAAGAACTGAACATGACTGAGTGACTAACACTTTCACTTTTTCACTTTTTTTCATCAGAATATTTTCTAACTTAGCTTGGACACATGCTGTGCTTCTATTTTGTATTTACACTTTAAAATTTTTAGTAAATTGCTTCAGTCTTTAGACTCTTTGTGAGTTCAGTTCAGTTCAGTTCAGTTCAGTTGCTCAGTCGTGTCCAACTTTTTGNCTTTAAAATTTTTAGTAAATTGCTTCAGTCTTTAGACTCTTTGTGAGTTCAGTTCAGTTCAGTTCAGTTCAGTTGCTCAGTCGTGTTCGACTTTTTGTGACCCCATGAATCGCAGCACAACAAGCCTCCCTGTTCATCACCATCTTTCGGAATTCACTCAGATTCACGTCCATCGAGTCCGTGATGCCATCCAGCCATCTCATCCTCTGTCGTCCCCTTCTCCTCCTGCCCCCAATCCCTCCCAGCATCAGAGTCTTTTCCAGTGAGTCAACTCTTCTCATGAGGTGGCCAAAGTACTGGATTTTCAGCTTTAGCATCATTCCTTCCAAAGAAATCCCAGGGCTGATCTCCTTCAGAATGGACTGGGTGGATCTCCTTGCAGTCCAAGGGACTCTCAAGAGTCTTCTCCAACACCACAGTTCAAAAGCATCAATTCTTTGGTGCTCAGCCTTCTTCACAGTCCAACTCTCACATCCATACATGACCACAGGAAAAACCATAGCCTTGACTAGATGGACCTTAGTCGGCAAAGTAATGTCTCTGCTTTTGAATATACTATCTAGGTTGGTCATAACTTTTCTTCCAAGGAGTAAGCGTCTTTTAATTTCCTGGCTGCAATCACCATCTGCAGTGATTTTGGAGCCCCCCAAAATAAAGTCTGACACTGTTTCCACTGTTTCCCCATCTATTTCCCATGAAGTGATGGGACAGTTAAGTATTCAGAAAAAAAAGTGAGAACTGAGTCCTTTGTTTTTCTGTTTTTTATACCTTGTTTACTATATAAAGTTGAATTACTGTAAAAAGTTGAGAACAGGATCTCTTTTTGATTGCTTAGTTCTAAAATCTCTTTTCTGAGATCAGCCTGAGAAGTCAGTTGTTAGAGTCATCTATTTTTAGCACAAGGGTGTAGTAATCTGAAAATGCTACATTTTAGATGTAGTGTAGGTGAATACCTTTTCTAAAACTGGACATTTTTAAAGTATTAAACCTGTCATTGAATACCAACTATCACTGTTCAGGATGGAAGGTGAGATGCATCATAGAAACTCTATGATTTCAGTGATGTCATAGCAAACAGAAATATAATTTTAGATGTACTAGCAGAAGAAAGAGAAACAAATAAATAAACACATACATGTGTATGCATGTATGCGTCAGTTGCTCAGTCGTGTCCGACTCTGAGACCCCATGACCTGTAGCTCGCCAGGCTCTTCTGTCCATGGAGTCTTCCAGGTGAGAATAGTGGAGTGGGTTGCCATTTCTGTTTATTTACTCACTTCTCTTTTATACATACATACATTTTTTGAGAGAAAGGACTCCAGAAAATATTCAAGAGAAAGCCTTAGCTTCAGGAAAGCCAGAGAGCTGGCACTCAACAGGGAAAGAAGACACAGCAGCAGTCAGTGAGCCTCAGAAGAGCTGTTGCTGTTGGGAGAGAAGCCTCACTCTGAGTCACGACAAGCAGAGCTGGAGTGAAGGGGTCCTGCAGGTTTGGGAGGATGACCCTTAACGTGGTGGGAGGGGAGTTGGGGAGTTCCTGTTAGTGTAATTCTAAGTTACCCTCATCAGCTAGCATAACAGGAGTGCAATTAACAATTCTGTTTCTTATCAACACTTTTTCAGCTAATACTTCCCTTGTATTTCTAAACAAAACATTTTTTTTTCAATTTCTGAATAGGATTTGATGTGTGAATCTTCTTTACTTTTTATGACAGTAATTGACTCATATTTGCATAGTTCAGTTCAGTCGCTCAGTCGTGTCCGACTCTTTGCGACCCCATGAATCGCAGCACACCAGGCCTCCCTGTTCATTACCATCTCTCGGAGTCCACTCAGACCCACATCCATCGAGTCAGTGATGCCATCTAGCCATCTCATCCTCTGTCGTCCCCTTCTCCTCCTGCCCCCAATCCCTCCCAGCATCAGAGTCTTTTCCAATGAGTCAACTCTTCACATGAGGTGGCCAGAGTACTGGAGTTTCAGCTTTAGCATCATTTGCATAGTATGAACACTTAAAGCAATTTTATCAAGGCTGTTGACCCCATGCCTGGGAGATGTACAGCTGCACAATTCACCCACAAGTTTGCTAGCAGGAACTTCCCTGGTGGTCCAGTGGCTAAGACTCCTCGTTCCTAATGCAGGGGACTCCCCCCACTGCCGC
>SJYT01003478.1:168083-189639 GCA_006410635.1 Cephalophus harveyi | reverse complement strand
AGGGAACTAGATTCCACATCCCACAGTGAAGACCTGGTCCAACCAAGATAAATAAATGACTAAAAGTAAAATTATATATATAAAAAGCTTGCCTGCAGTTTCAAAGAGTTCATGAAGAGGAGCTTTCCACCCCTCCAGTTTATCCGTGATATCCAGGAGTTCATGGGTCTTAGATTTAAAACACCTGCTCTATAGAAACTAACAGAAGAAGCAAACAGCAGGCTAAAGACTGAAATTTCAACAGAAGGATTAAAATGGAACAGAGCCTGGAAACAGGAGGGGGAATGATCGGGAGGCGGCCAGTAATAGGATCTTTTCAGATTTAACCCTTTGGCAGAATCGTAAAGTTCATCCCACATTGTCATGGTTTCTTCTGATTCTCTCTCCTTCCTTTCCTTTCCAGAAGTTTTGAATTTCAGACTAAGGCTGACCAATTTCAGATGCTCCTACTCAATAACCTTTGATTCTTTATACATGTCCCGAACCCAGTATCTGTTTGCCTTGTCACTCAGCTTCAGCGTGACTGATGGAGACATTCAAATGGAAATGACAACTAGAAAAACGGTGTGTGGATATAACACGAGCCTTTTCAACAGGGAATATGTTACCTTTTGTTGCTCACCTTGTGTGAACCTTGGTGTTTTCTTTGATTTACTTCATGATTGTGGGCAAATGACTTGACTTGAGATCCGTCAATTTCCCACAAAACCTTTTCTTTACATCACCTGGTGACTGACGCCGTGTGTCTGTCTTTGATTCGCAGAGGTCTGAAGGCTCTAAGATTTTTGGTGCTACTGCAGGCAAAATACCATGCGTACATATTTGACATAATTCCCTCTCAGGCAGATTTTTATTATGCAAACACCAAAAAACGACACCCTGTCAAGTTTGAACATGTAAAGCAGAGTTATTTTTCTCTCCACCCCGGCATGCCTCTTTCTACCTTATTCAGGCTGATGAAAAGCAATGTTGACAGTTTGAAAAGCAGGTACGTATTTCAAGAGGTAGATAAGATGCAGAATGCTGCATGCATGCCGTGCAGGAAGCAGAAAATGCTTGTTGATTAAGTTTGTAGCCAATTAGCTGGGTTGCTAAGCCACTCCTTGGTTCTGTGCACCAATCTAGACTTTGTTTTATTCACTCACTCAGGCGTGCCAGGCTCTGAGCTTATACTGTTGAATTGAAACCAAACCTGTTTTCAGGGCAGGAACAGAGACGAAGACGTAGAGTACGGACTTGTGGACATGATGGGGGAAGGAGAGCATGGAACGAATTAAGAGTTAGCATTGACATATATACGCTACCATATGTGAAATAGATAGCTACTGGGATGCTGCTGTATAACACAGGGAGCCCAGCCTGGTGCTCTGTGATGCCCTAGATGGGTGAGATACAGCGGGCAGGAGGGAGGGTTCAGAGGGAGGGGGTATATGTATACTTATGGCTGATTCACGTTGCTGTACAGCAGAAACCAACACAGCATTGTAAAGCAATCGTTCCCCCAATTAAAAAAACAACAACAAATCAAACTAAACAAAGCAAAACACATATATAACTTGGCACAAACGGTAAACAAGCAAACGGCAAGTTTTATCACCATTAAGGAAAAATGCAGGATATTCCCAGTGGCATGATGTTTATGACTTTACAAAAAGTTTTTCCCAATTATACCGTGGAAATGCAATGACATTTAGAGGTTGAATGACAGATTCGATAGTTCAAGCACACACAAAAAAACTTTTTTGTTTTTTCATATTGACTTCTTTATCTGATTGATAAAGACAGAGCTTTTTTTGCTACTGATTTGGGTCCTAACTGTGTAGAGGGAGTGGAGTTGCCACCTGGAGCAGCCACTCTGGCACTGACAGGGGCGAGAGGGAGGCAGTGAGATTTGAATATTTCAAGTGAGAAACTGCAAGTGAGTCAAGCACAGGTATAAGTGGATTGAGAGATGACAGGAAAAGGCAGTTGTGTGAAAAGGCTGGACAGTAATAAGGCAACTGAATTATTGTGTAGTTTGAAGAGCTGGGAAAAGTGAGCAATTATTGTAAGTTCCACATTGGTTTTGGGGAGACATGGCAGTATAATTTTCATTGGCAAGTAAACAGGAACAGACAGCAAAGAGTGACAGGAAAGAGAAGGTCCTTCCATTCACTGAGCACCAACCATTCGTTTAATTTTCCTGTGATGATCCTGCTCTCCTACCCTTACTTTGCACTTGCATTTAGGATGGGAATACCCCTGTTGTCCACAATGTTGATTTTGTCTCAATGCCCTGTGAGAAAATGCACATTCTGGGTTTCCTTGGAAGAAGAAAGAAAGACATCTTCAGAGCAGGGGACATACCCCTTAGGCTCACAGCTCACAGCGTGGGAACTAAGCTTTTAAATAGAGAGAGATGACCTGAATGTCCTACAGATCGTAAGGGAAGCATGGTTTCTCTTGACCCTCTTGTTCATCTTTCTGTTCCTAGAACCTAAAATAAGTCAGACACAGGGTTAGTTCCCTGCGCTTTAGTGAATGAACACAGCTCACCCTGTAGTTCCCACCCCTTTGGGTGAGGATGGGGGTGGTGATTAATGCATCCCTTTTAATGTTTCTCAGATAAAATCATAAAAAAAGGATGAAGAACACTGTTATGCGCTGGGGGGCCCTCCAGAAAGGTGAGTTACATCTGAATGTGAGAATTTAAACCTAGAGTTAATATTTGCAATGAAAAATAATTTTATTTTTTCCTTTGTTTATTTTGGGAGAAAAACTTCCCACCCAGGTTTCATGTGAAGACAGAATTGGTTCAGTTATTACTTCCAGAGAGGAAAAGGTTAAATGTGCTTCTATCTAAGTTTTTTTCTGTGTCAGCTTTCTTTTTATCTCAACTGTAAGAGTTACTGATTGTAAGCAGCTGGGGTCTTGCCCAGGTCTTCAGTTCAATGATTCAAACAGCTTCTCATCGTAAGAAGACAATTTGGAACTGAGTTTGTGAGCAGTTCCCTTTCTTTGCTAAGCATGCTTGGCAGATAAAACGGAGTGCTTAGAAGAAAGGACAGTGGAAACTTCTGCCCCCTGCTCTCCTCTTCCAGGGAGAAGAGAAAGAAAAATACTCCATGCCTGTTTATTTAAAGCATATTTTCAGAGTCCTTGCAAAGTAGATCAGAACACATGTGGCTGTTTTACTTTTTAATTTTTCTTCTCTAACCTACAGATTGATAAATAGCAAAGCTCAGGGTAAGATATCAAGAGTTTCCAGTTAGGAAAGTCTGGATGAATCAAGAGTTAAAAGAGAGTAATTAATGAGCAATATTTTTTCTTTCTCTACCCTCATCCTTACCTGTTTTTTAGGAAGATAATAAAACATGATAAAATTTCAATCTTATCATTATCATTAAAGTTCAAGGTAGCTTTGCAGGCAGATTTTTGGGAGAGGGAGCATCTGAATCTTTGGATAATCCCTTTCTTCTTTAGGGTATATGCCAATTAGCCACAGAATTGACTTTTTATCTCAAATTTTAATTTAAATTGTAGATTCTGAGTGAGCCCTGTTTAGCTTGGATAATACATTTTTTGTTTTTTTTCCTTTCTAGGTTCCCAGGAACTCGAGAATAAGCCTATAAAGAGAATGATTTAAGATGTTTTGTATTACTATATATTGCCTTTCTGGTTTCCAACAGAATCAATTTTATTTTTCATATTTAGATCTATTTTTTGTAGTCTTCATTTCATTGTAGTAATCCATATATGTGAAAATATAATATTATGGTGATTTCTTTAATATCTTACAAATGCCAAAAATTGCTTAGAATACTCAGTTTTCAAAAATAAATATTCAGTCCTTTTAAGCTTCTCTTTCTCTCCAGCTCACTTACTCTTCCAAAGGTCCTTGGATAAAACCAATCGCAGTGTAATGTCATAATTGTGGAAACTTGGCCTTCATCCATGCTGAAACTTCATCAGAAGCTGCTGGTACAGGGAGAAATTTAGTAGTGAGCAGGTCCAGAGACACTAGAAATATTATATTATAGGTCTCCCTCTAGTATTTTAGTCTAAATTAAATATCTTAAAGGGATATGGAGATTTCAGATTCATATTTAACAGGAAACAAAGTGGATATTAAGACTTAAATGTTGTAGTTTACATTTCACCCCGGTGCTTTAATTCTAGTGTGGGAAATGGACATACAATTAAGTATAACCCCAAGATATGGTCAGGGCGCCCGTGACAGGTGTGTGTATATGGCAGGGCAAGAGGAACTGAGGCAGGGGCGTGGCTGGAGAAGGAGGCAGATGAGGGATCTGATATGCGTGTATTCAGGGCAGCAGGATTCATTATACTATGCTGCTCCATGTTGGTGAGTCGAAGCCCACGGGAATGAAGACTCTGAGCTGAGCAAAACTTAAAAGTTCAGTAAAGATAATGCCTGGAGATGAGATGAGTTGGAGAAATTAGGCACTAACTCGTCCATCTTGGAAGCAACCCAGGTCAGAACAAATGACCTGGGAGAGTGTGTCTCTAGGTGTTTATGAGATGCCCTTCTCTCAGTCATTGTTGACTTTCATGTCCTTCAACCCAATCCTCACAATCAGGTCATATAGAAATGTACAGATGTTGTAACTGTCTCAAGTGTGATAGAACCAAAAAATGTAATTGTAGATGAAAGAGAGAAACTTACATTTCATATTATTTGTTTTGTGACAGTGTAAATAAATAGCATAACATTTTCACCAAAACAGAAACTATAAGTCACGATACACTACAAGTGCCACCTCATAGAGATATTTACGGATACTGTACTAATCCATCTTCTGTCAATTATGAAGATTTCGTTATTTGGGGTAGAGGATGTTGTTATTTATATCTTTTGATGTTACTGACCAGACCAAATGTACCCCAAAGAAAGTGTATCTCTATAGGAAAGACTCCTGATGGTCATAAATTCCATTTTTACTTTTTGACCAGATATAAAAAGCACATTTTGCAGCTTTCTTCGAAGTTGGGATGGTGCTGTGTGACTGAGTTTGGTCACAGGATGTGGGCAGAAATAAGGTACATAGTTTTGAACCCTGGTGATAAGAGCCCCATGTGCTAACCTCCTCACCTTTACCCATGTACAGATGTGAAAAAATGAAACACATTGTTAATCCTTAGCTTGCTGCTGCTAAGTCACTTCAGTCATGTCCAACTCTGTGCAACCCCACAGATGGCAGCCCACCAGGCTCCCCTGGCCCTGGGATTCTCCAGGCAAGAACACTGGAGTGCGTTGCCATTTCCTTCTCCAATGCATGAAAGTGAAAAGTGAAAGTGAAGTCGCTCAGTCATGTCCGACTCTTAGCGACCCCATGGACTGCAGCCTACCAGGCCCCTCCGTCCATGGGAGTTACCTACAATGTGATCATGAAATATATTTTTGGTATGATAAGCGACTTAGTTTGGGGGTTGGTTTAGCCTATCTTAAAGTCTAGAGAGACAGTCTTACTGGTTAAGGGGCATATAAGCAAATTGACTGAGATCCATTCCAAAGAAAAATTAATCAGTGACAGGTGGGGCAGTTATAAGGTATTCTTGTACCTGGAGATGCACTGGAAAACAAGAGATTAGACTCTTCAAACCAAACAGAAATAACTTTATCCTCCCCTTTGAGTTATTTATTGTAGTATTACAAATTACCCTAAGGTTAGTGGTTAAAAACAATTAAACATTGGCTTTCTCCAGTTACTGTGGTTCAGGGATCTAGGACTGGTGCTATCTCGGGTCTCAAGTGAAATTATAACAAAAGTGCCAGTCAGGACTGTAGTCATCTAAAGTCTTCACTGAGGGTGGAGGATTCACTTCCAAGAGTCTCCCTCATATAACTGTTGGCTGGAGGTCTCAGTTTCTCACTGTGGAACTTTTTCCTGGGACTGTTCACAACATGGCAACTAATTTCCGCAGAGCAAGGGATCCCACAGAGAAAGAGAGAGAGAAGCAGAAGTCACTACATCTTGGAAGTAACATACTGTGCACAATACAATTCTTACTCCAACTTGCTTGAGTTTGGTTAAATTTCACAGGTTCAGGGTACAGTCTCATACAAGGCTGCCCTCAACTTCAGACACCAGATCACCTGCACTTCTGTTCTGCTGGCTACAAATTTGAGGCTTCCTACTATCCTCTCAAGTTCAATAATTCACTACAGTGTTTCACTGAACTTTGCAAAGCACTATATTTATAATTTTATAATATTACAATTACATATTTTATATAAATATATGTGATTGTAATATATAGCTATAATTATGTTTATAAATTTATAATAGTACAATAAGGCTTCCCAAGTGGCTCAGTGGTAAAGAATCCGCCTGCCAGTGCAGGAGATGCAGGAAACTTGGGTTCAATCCCTGGATCAAAAAGATCCAGAGAAGGAAATGGCAATCCACTCCAGTATTCTTGCCTATGAAGAAAATAAATGTATCTATATATTTTGCTTGCATTTCTTATAAAGTATTATTGGAATTATTAAAGTACTCTCACATAGTAGACATTGAATAAATATTTTGGGGTGTGAATTGGAAGGTAGCAAATAGAAATACAAATTTTTTCTTCTGGAGAAGTAAATTATGATGCTTAATTTAAAATTACCTTGATTGCACTTAGTTTGCAGATGGCAGCACTTAAGAAAAAACTAGCAGACATGTGCATTTCTGTGAGAGGGTAAATTTTTTTCTAATAATATTACATTGAATATAAACCAAGAAATGAAATGCTTTGTAAGAAAGCTTTGTAATCCATTCCAAGACAAATAAAGGAAGAATGAAGATTAATTAAAAAAAAAAAAAAAAGAAACAAGATCTTTTCTTGTTTGGCCCTCATTTTAAAATCAATACTTCTCAGTTAAGGGAAATTTTTCTGCTTGGTGCAATCAATTTTCCTTCCTTCCTAATATGATATAGAAATTAACTTTAGGTATAACCTTTCCACTTAATTACAAAGTAAAAAGATTTAAAGAAAGTTTAAGAACAACCAGAATTAATCTTTAACCAAGGTAAAATAGCAATCGAGTCATGTGGTTCAACAATTAATGAATACAGGACAGTTAAATAAATGTGGTACCTTGTTTTCTTTAATCATGAATTTAAAGCAAATGACTTTGTATGCTATTGTGAGGAAGTAACCTGTAAGATTTAGGGATTTTCCAGACCAACTGAAAGGTTATCTCTGTTATTTGTGACTCACAGACCCTGGCCTGGAGGGTTTGTGACTCACAGACCCTGACCTGGGGGGTTTGTAACTTACAGACCCTGACCTGGAGGGTTTGTAACTTACAGACCCTGACCTGGAAGGTTTGACTTTCCAGAGAGTCAGAAAAACAAGTTGTGTAAACTGTGTGTTATCCGTAGAATTATATCGCCAGACCCTCATGAGCCTATCCTTGTAAAGGTCAGCAGTATTGTGACCAATCATGATATATCTATACCTCCCCGCCCAATGTGGTTTTTTGTGCTTAAAAACTGTCCTGTAACTGTCATCGGGGTTCGCTCCTTGCTTAAGGAGGACAGAACCCCGGCGCGCCGGTTCAATAAATCCTCTTGCTATTTGCATCGATCCTGTGTCTTGGTGGTCTTGGGCGACGGACTCCAGGGCGGAACCTTGCGGTTCAACACTATGATATCAGATACTTAGAAATTTAAGTATGTCCCATCCAAAGATTAAATTTAATTTATTTTATTCCCTATTCATTATCTTTTTTTGTGGTCCTCTGAAATGAATCTTTTCCTCATTGGAGCTTAATGGTATAAATCTTTGTTTAAGTCTATTGACTCTTCTTTCGTAAGTAGTCTTTGGAAAGGATGTAAAGGATCAGAAGAGAGTATGCTGTTATGAAGTTATTTCTTATCTTTATCTTTATTGGTGAAGGATGGAATTATTTTCAAGTCAAAATGATTCATTCTTAGCCTTTTTTATTCTTTGTGCAATAAAGTGGACCATGTAATAGAAATTTCTCAAGAAATACAACTTTAAGATTTAGAGTTAGACAAGACTATTTTTAAATCATCTTGGATTGATCTCAGCAATTGTCCGGCAGCAAAATGAAACATGGATAGAAAATGTTAGGGGCCCAGCAGGGCTTTTAAAAATTATTTTATTTAGATCCACGAGAAGACTAAGATTAGGGTATTTAAAAATAAATCAAGCAGGTGGTGGAAGAATCAAACAATTATGGCTTGATGACAAAAGAGGCATGTTCTTATTTGGATATTCAGATAACAGATTATGAGGTCCGAGGAAAACAGGATTCATGTATCAAAGCTCTCAATTTAACTCTACTAATCAAGCTCTTTGGGTTTCATAGATTCTGAGCTATATCACCGCCCATCTCTACAAGACTTCATTGCTAGCAATTTAAAGAAATTCAAGTCTAGTGCAAGATTCTAAAAACCTGTGAAATGAATCTATCTTTCATCAGTTTTTATTCTGATGAAACCTAGGATTCTGCCTAAGAGATAGATCAGTCCACAAGTGCATGATAGCATAAATTGCAGAAGCATTGATAGGAGAGTTTCATCTAAAAATTGCTTTAAAAGACATCCCATCTCTGGGCCCAGAGAACTATTTTCAGATGAGAAGATTATGTGAAGGTATTTAGGAGATAGGTATCTCAGACCTTTTAAAAATGTGCTAAGAGCAACTATCTTTTGATCACTTACTATATACAAAGTTCTCTAGTCTGCTTAATGAAGAAATAAAGAGACATAAAAGATACCATTTGTACTTTGAAGGCATTTAAACAGTGTGTAGAAAAAGACACGTCATGAAAACAGTAATTGGAAATGAAGTGAATGATACTGGAAATGTATATATTATATAATGTATATTATATAACCTTAATATATGTAAGATTAATGTTTAAGTCTATTCATAGAGGAATTTCTGAAGTATATGTCTAAGTTCAGTTCAATTGCTCAGTCATGTCTGACTCTTTGCCACCCTGTGGACTGCAGCATGCCAGGCTTTCCTGTCCATCACCAACTCCTGGAGCTTGCTCAAATATCTGAGAGAGACGATATTTATACCGGTTCAATTGGAACAGAGGAAATCTGAAGATGAGTAAGGCCAAAAGCCTGCAAAGATAGGTTTGGGGCAAATTGTAAGGTGATCAATGAAAAGTGAAAACTATTCAGACTATTTACTTAAGATAAATAAGTTCTCAAAGTTGAATATTTTAGAAGGATTAATAAATTGCAACCTTCAGAAAGAGATGTAGGTAGAGAAATGGAAGTATAGGAAACAGGAGGCTATTGGAGTAGTTTGAGATTACAAGCACTTGAACTTGTATGATGGTAAAGTGAATCCTGTGAAATTACTGACATTTGACCATGTTGAACCTACATTGATAGAAACTTCATATGGTTAAATATAATAAAGTGAAGATTCAGTAAAGTTTAATATTTGAACAAAATATATTTGTGTTAGTCGCTCAGTTGTGTCCACTCTTTGCGACTCCATGGACTGTAGCCTGCCGGGCTCCTCTGTACATGGGATTCAGGTGACTTGGGAAAAGTCACAAACAGAGGCTTCCCAGTTGGCACGAGTGGTAAAGAACCTGCCTGCCAATGCAGGAAATGTAGGAGAAGTGGGTTCAATCCCTAGGTTGGGATGATTTCCTGGAGAAGGGATTGGCAACCCACTCCAGTATTCTTGCCTGGAGAATCCCATGAGCCAAGGAGCCTGGAGGGCTACAGTCCATCCACAGGGTCACAGAGTCGAACACAACTGGAGTGACTTAGCATGCATGCACCACAAACAGAAAATTAAGGAAGGAAAGCCAAGTGGTATGTTTTTTAGATGAAGGCTGGGAGAGTGAATAGGATCTTAAAGGGAAGGGAAGACAGGGTTGAGAAAAGAAGACCAAAGAGCCACTTTTTAAGGTGGGGCGGAGGGCAGGTGGCAAAGGCATGGTCAGAAGTAGAAGGGAATATGGACTGGTTCAGCAGGATCTTGTCTGATGAGAAATGAATACCAGTCATTGGGTCTGATGATCAGAAGATGATGCACAGTCTTTGGGGAAGTTAATTTAGTAGTGGAATGAGGATGAAGCCAGACTCTTTAGGAAAAAGAAAGCCCTGAATGAACATGGTCAGAGCCTTCTATGAACAAGGGGACAGTATTAATCTATCAGTCTGGCTGGTCAGTAGAAGAAAATCCACCACACTCCATGACTTCTGCCCCTAAAGAAGACCAAGCAGTGATCTTTTGTGGTTTCATGCATGTTTGGACTTCCCTTTGGCAGAGCCCTTTCCCTTAGGAGCACTCCAGAATATAAATAGAAGAAACTGTTTTCAAGAAGTTCCAATTTACAATTAAGAATGAGAACCATGTTTACTATGATACGTTGGTGATGCTTGTGAATTTCCACCCTGACCTCAGCTATCAGGCCTGAAGCGTTCACACCCAGGTGCAGAAGGCTGTGGAGGCAGCTGGTGCCTTGTGCTCTTGTAAGGCTGCCAGGGTCCTTGGATCAGGAGTGGAGATAACCTAATAGAAGCTGGCACAAGCAACCATAGCCTGGAAGGAACTCTTTTTCCTTTTTGGGTTTTGTTTAGCCCCAACAGCAAAGCTTTAGTCAAATGCCATCTAGGCAACAATCATGACTCAGTAAATAAACTTATTAGTTCCAATGTACATTATTCCTTCATAAGACATTCTCATATTTTTGCTTATGTGGTTATTACTTTCATTTCTATCTCGCGTATATTTTTTTATTGTTTGGGTCATTGAAAACTCTTTGGAGAAGATTTTATTATAGGAGGAACTACATCAACACCAAGTGGAAATCACAGATAAAATTAATCACACTCTGGAGACTATGAAGATAAGAAGAAAATTAACTAGATCATATTCACATTGCCATGGTCAGCTGAACATTGAATCCTGATGTCAATTACTGTATTATTTTAGGAACTACTATGTCAAGACCATTTTCATAAATTACTTTTTCCCTAACTTTGGTATGATTACATTTGAAACTTTAGTATTAAAACTACATTTTTCATTAGGCTCAAACTTTAATTCTTTTCTCCTAGTAGCCATCACACAGAAGTAGGATTCTATAATTTTTTTCTTTTTTATGCATAATGCAGGAGACTGGGGTTTGATCCCTAGGTTGGGAAGATTCCCTGGAGAAGAAAATGGCTATCCACTCCAGTATTCTTGCCTGGAGAATTCCATGGGCAGAGGAACCTGGCGGGCTACAGTGCATGGAATCACAAGGATCTGGACACGACTGAGCAACCAACACACACACACACACACACACACATACCCTCCCATTATGAGGCCCAAGAACTAGAAGACTCCACTGTCTGTGTTGTGTGCCACACGCTGATCCTGTCTGTCAAGGAGATGTCTTAGGACAAGCCTGGACCAGAGCTAACAGGAGCAGATGGAAGACAGAGGGCATTCTAAGTGCTTATACTAATTGCACTTTTCTAAAATACCCTTATTTGATTTTCTTAACTTTTTGATGGATGTACAAGTGAGACATGAAGAAGATAGATTTAACATTTTCCTAACATAAAATGAAAAGAGTTGAGAATAGGATATGACATTTTACCATGAATAACATCATTAGAGTTTACTGTTGCAAAGAAAAATGTGCAGAGTTCAGATATGGGTTAAACAATTGCCTCTGGCTTTTGAAGAATTGAGAATCTAAGGGCCTACCCAGGGCAAATCAGTAAAAAAAAAAAAAAAGAGCCAAAGAAATCTATGTCATGATTAGGAAAAATTCAGCTAAAAATAAGCTAAAAGAAAAGGAACATAGTTTCTTCTTTCAATGGGAGAAATATGTGGCTGGTAATCATAACCGTGGACTTCCCCAGCGGCCCAGCGGTTAAAGAATCTGCCTGCAATGCACGAGTTGCCTGAGTNAAAAATTCAGCTAAAAATAAGCTAAAAGAAAAGGAACATAGTTTCTTCTTTCAGTGGGAGAAATATGTGGCTGGTAATCATAACCGTGGACTTCCCCAGCGGCCCAGCGGTTAAAGAATCTGCCTGCAATGCACGAGTTGCCTGAGTTGGGGAGATCTCCTGGAGGAGGGCAGGGTTACCCACTCCAGTATTCTTGCCTGGGAAATCCCATGGACAGAGGAACCTGGCATGGCACTACAGCCATGGGGTCATAAAGAGTCGGACATGACTGAGCAACTGAGCACACATGCAGTCATGACTGTGCCGCTCAGTCAACAAAGTTTGCTGAGTACCTACTGGGTGCTAGTGGTCTAGGCACTGGGGATGCAATAGTGGAAGATCTCTGCCCTCGCAGAGTGTACCATACATTCTTCTGTTATTCCTTCCGTGTGCCAGGCTCTGGGAACACAGAAGAGGATGTTTCTCAGCCTTAATATCACAGTTTCAGAGGCAGAGGAACTTATAAACACTCAAGTAGGTGCAATAATATAATGTACTAAAGACAAACCATTACTCAGTCATTGGAGGGAGACATTCATTAACAGTGTATTTTCTGGATGCTCAGAAAATACGTCTGATACAAGACTTTAATGTAACTCTTGTTTTTCTTTCAGTTTTTGAGACTGGCCAGTAGTCCTATGGCCTAAGGAAGTTGTTAGAACATCTCTGCTGGACTTTTGTTTATGCTTCCCATTGGCTCCTGTTGTTTCTGCCATTCTGAATCAATTCATTCTGTGTTTAAAGGTGCCTTCTGGGAACAACAAACAGAGAGCTCAAGTTTTATTGACCCCTCTTGATTAGTGCAAGATTTTCCTGTCCTTTGGTGTGGGCATACCAAGTAAAAAGCATCTTTTAATAACAATGCTGGAACACAGATTAGTTTGGTGGGTTGTTTTGTATGCAACCAAGGTGCTAATTACAGCTAGGAGAAAAGCTAGTCAATTTCACCACAATCTATTCTTCCTTACCGGGTCACATGCTTTTGGTCACACAGCCACCACCAAGCTTTTTAGCTAGACATATATATCTGCCAGAGTTGTATCCAGTATGTATCAAAGGAAGAATGAAGTATCATAACATGGCTCATTCTAATCTTTTTTTTTATTTTTATGGACTTCAAACAATTCCTTTCAACAGTGTTTGATCTCTTTTTTTGGTAAAGTTCCATAAACCAAATAAAAATACAATTCTAATTTTACATAAGGCATTTGTAGCTATTCCTTAGTCCTCACAATTATTTTAGAAAACAAACATGTGTCTTAGTTACAAGAAACAGCTGCCACCTGAAAAGGAGGAGCCTGGTGCTGCTTTTTGCTCTTGGAGTCAGATCAAGGCTTCCATTCTTTTCCCAATAACTTTCTTCATTGGATTAAAATGGCATGATGGGAACCATTTCATGATAAATAATGATTTCTTCCATTACTGTTTTATTATTGTGCTGGTAGAAACAAAAGCTTCATTTGGTCAGGGTTATATTCTGCTTTTCCTTTTTTAAATGATTGGGATTTAAATATCAGGTCTCTTGGGCTTTTGCACTGAATGAGCAAATATAATGATGTACAAAACTCTTGGGCCTTAGCACAAGTCAACACAGTGTACCAAATGACCCTACTGGTCATTCCTTTTTTTCACCACTAATGTATGGGCAGTTAAGAATGTCATTGACACAGAAGCAGACATACAATCCAGCAGCTTTCTATGGAGCTACATGTTGAAGCATTTGCCAGAAATGTAAAATAATGCCAAGTTCCTTGCTTTTTTTTTTCTTTTAGAAAATGTAGTTATTTTTCATAAAAGTATGTTTATGTCTGATAACACCCAATGGAATTGCATTGTGCTTAATGAAATTAATTAATTTAAGAGTTTTTTGATGTGGACCATTTTCAAAGTCTTTAATGACTTCATTACAATATTGTTTCTGTTTTGTTTTTTTGGCTATGAGGCATGTGAGATCTTAGCTCCCCAACCAGGGATCAAACCTGCACCCCTTTTATTGAAAGGCAAAGTCTTAAGCACCAGACTGCTAGGGAAGTCCCATGTATTTTAAAATAAGGCTATAAATTCAGCTTTTAAAAATTTCTCAGATTTAATTTTTAATACAGTGAATATAAAAAGATANATGTGAGATCTTAGCTCCCCAACCAGGGATCAAACCTGCACCCCTTTTATTGAAAGGCAAAGTCTTAAGCACCAGACTGCTAGGGAAGTCCCATGTATTTTAAAATAAGGCTATAAATTCAGCTTTTAAAAATTTCTCAGATTTAATTTTTAATACAGTGAATATAAAAAGATACAGCTTACATAAACAAAAAGTCTTTGAGATCCTCAATTAATTTTCAGAGCATTTTTTGGAGCATGAGGGGGCCACAAGGCCAAAAAGTATAGCCTTTATTTTCTACAGTGTATTACAGGAAAAATCAGGGAAAAGATTTTTTTTTTTTAAGTGCAGAAAATCAGGAGGCCTCATTGCCTAGTATTATGTAAAATCTATGTAAGGCAACTGGAACCCTGGTTGGAATGTCATTCTGGTGTTTGCACTGGGAGTTCATGACTTCTTGCTAAGGTATAATTCAGATTATAGAGCTATCAATGTATAATTCAGGAAAATATTATAAGTGAATTAATTTCAGGAGGCCTCATTGCCTAGTATTATGTAAAATCTATGTAAGGCAACTGGAACCCTGGTTGGAATGTCATTCTGGTGTTTGCACTGGGAGTTCATGACTTCTTGCTAAGGTATAATTCAGATTATAGAGCTATCAATGTATAATTCAGGAAAATATTATAAGTGAATTAATGTAGCATAGTGTAAAGTTGTAGAAATCAGAGGCAGGGTGCCTGAATTTGAATCCTCCCTTCACCATATACTGCTTGTGTAATCACTGAACAGATTGTTTTATTTCGTCAGTTCTCAGTTTCTTCATTTGTAAAAGAGGAATACGAATATTCCTTGAGGTATTGTTTAGCTGAATGGCTACAGGAATTGGATGAAATAATACATGTAAATGGAACGGTGATTGCACCAGAATCATCATTCATTAAATACTATGCATTCTTTTGCTTCTTCCTGTCCAATACCTCTCCCACTTATTACGTTCCTTTCATTGCTTTCAGTTTCTAATATTTTAGTTGATAACTTAATTGATAAAAATAATGCTCTCTAATCTTTAATTGCTAGAATAGTTTTACGATGCACTCTAAATGGGCATGTACATATACTACGGAAAGTTTTTAGGATGTCAGTAACTAATGCTTCAGGGCTTCCCTGGGGGCTCAGTGGTAAAGAATCCACCGGCCAATGTAGGAGACACAAGTGTCCAATACCTCTCCCACTTATTACGTTCCTTTCATTGCTTTCAGTTTCTAATATTTTAGTTGATAACTTAATTGATAAAAATAATGCTCTCTAATCTTTAATTGCTAGAATAGTTTTACGATGCACTCTAAATGGGCATGTACATATACTACGGAAAGTTTTTAAGATGTCAGTAACTAATGCTTCAGGGCTTCCCTGGGGGCTCAGTGGTAAAGAATCCACCGGCCAATGTAGGAGACACAAGTTCAATCCCTAGTCCAGAAAGATCCCCTGGAGAAGGAAATGGTAACCCACTCCAGTATTCTTGCCTGGGATTTGGAAATCCCATGGACAGAGGAGCCTGGCAGGCTACAGTTCATGGGGTTGCAAGAGTTGGACATGACTTAGTGACCAATGCTTCAGGTAAACAAACCTGGAAATTTCCAATCTGCTGATTCCAATAAAACAACAGCATGTAAAATAGTCTTAGAGAAGCAGCACACACACGCCAACTTAATAAGCCGAGAGGCCATGCTTAATACTTAAATCTGTAATTTTTTTTAACGTTCATAAATCTTTGCAAATAGGTTAGGGCCTTGAGACGTTTTTCTTGGGTTAGGCAGCTTTTGGAAACAATCCAGGATTTATAATACCAGAAGAGGAACATTCTTCAACAGTGGCAAGGATGAAAAGATTAACATAGCAAATAGGGATTTTGTAAAGAAGGTTTTTTATGTCGGGATTTACATTAAGCAAACTAGCCATGTGTTTACCATTTCCTGTCTTTCCTCGTAGTGTCTCTTTACTCCTTTTACTTCTCCCGTCTAGTGTCCTCACGTTGGCAGAATCAAACATCTTGATTTTAAGAAATACAAACTTTGTCTTACTGCACACCAGAGGACGTGTATCGGGTGAGAAACAATCCAAGGGAACAACTTTTGTAAAAGTGACCTTTTAGAGAAGGGACATGTGGGCACAGTGGGGAAAGGGAAGGACGGGATGAACTGGGAGAGAAGCATTGACATATATACTCGACCACGTGTAAAGTAGGTAACTAGTGGAGAAGGCGATGGCACCCCACTCCAGTACTCTTGCCTGGATAATCCCATGGACGGAGGAGCCTGGTAGGCTGCAGTCCATGGGGTCGCGAAGAGTCGGACACAACTGAGCGACTTTACTTTCACTTTTCACTTTCATGCATTGGAGAAGGAAATGGCAACCCACTCCAGTGTTCTTGCCTGGAGAATCCCAGGGACAGGGGAGCCTGGTGGGCTGCCATCTATGGGGTCGCACAGAGTTGGACACGACTGAAGCGACTTGGCAGCAGCAGCAGTGGGAAGCTGCTGGATAATGCAAGGAGTTCAGCCTGGGTATCAGTGTGATAACCTAGAGGGGTGGGGATTTGGGTGGGGATGGAAGGGAGGCTCAAGAGAGAGGGGATATATGAATATTCATAGTGATTTACACATTGATGATTTAACATTGTAAATGTTAATATTGTAAATCAGTTATCATGTTTGATGAAACCTCAAAAAAAGAGAAAAAACCCACCAAAACTGACCTTTTGACATGAGTCCTTCAATTTGTTTTACTTTGTAGAATTTGCCCACAACCAGCCTTTTACGCATAAAAAACTTCTGTCACTTTACAGGAATGAGAGAAGACTGAGATTCTGTGCATTATGAGAACTCGTTTGGCTTCAGAGATTCCTGGTAAGACTTGGTGAAGTTCATTCTACACACAGGTTGCATTTGTACCTATGCAATCCCATAAAGACAAAAGGAGTTCTTAATAAAGCAGGCCGGCTGCCCAGACATTGTGGGCTAGGGATAGACAGACATGTATTATTTTATGTTATTAGTATATTGGGCTTCCCTGGTGGTTCAGTGGTAAAGAATCTGCCTGCCAAAGCAAGAGCCCTGAGCCAGGAATATCTCCTGGAGAAAGAAATGGGAACCTGCTCCAGTATTCTTGCCTGGGAAATCCCATGGATAGAGAAGTCTGTTGGGCTACAGTCCATGGGGTAGCAAAGAGTCAGATATGACTTAGCGACTAAACAACACTAATATATTAGAAGGTAAAATGAGTCCAGATACATTTTTAAAAGAGTTCTGGGCCTCAATCCGTCACTCACAAGTGAATTTAGGCATTAGACCACTCCTAGATTTCTAAGGAGAAAAATAAGAGGGTATCCTCAAATCATCTCTACTGATGTTATAAATCTGCATTCTTGAGGATCAGTTTCCTTGCCTTAGACTTAACAAGAGTTTGGTTTTCCTACCGTCTAGTTGGTGGTAAAGTATGAGCAAATCATATGAGATTTATTATATAAACTTTCTTCTAAGGATGCAAAAATGTTTTTTTATTGTTAATTGATTATTCCACAGAAGTATGGTTTTCAGAATTCCTTTCACTTGAACCATATCCCTTACTTTTATTTCCCGATGTTTAGCTGTTTAATTCACATCTGTCATCTGCTTCTTACTCCTGTTTCGTATTTTGTTTCCTGTTTGTGTTCCTTTTCCTTTGATCATTTCTCTGCCCTCCTTTCATATTCATCTATTTATACTCCTTCTAATTTTGTCATCTATTTTTATACACTAAGTCCTGGCCAGACTTCTTTTTTCTTTTCCTCTAATCTAACCACTAAGAGATTATTTAGTGGTAGTTAGGTTAGCTACCAAATGGCATTACAAAGGCAATTTAAAATGTTTTCCTCTGATTTAGGGAGGAGAGAGGTATGGTTTTGGAGAAGGAAATGGCAACCCACTCCAGTGTTCTTGCCTGGAGAATCCCAGGGATGGCGAAGCCCGATGGGCTGCCATCTGTGGGGTCGCACAGAGTCGGACAAGACTGAAGCGACTTAGCAGCAGCAGCAGCAGCAGAGGTATGGTTTAAGATTGGGAAAGTATTAGAAATAGTTTCACTTGCGTGTCAGTGGAAGAAAACTACTTTCAGAATATGAATAATGGTGACTTTCTAATTTTATAACATTTCTCAGTCTTGTAAGTATTTGGATCCTGACATTCATTTTATAGTCGAGTTCAATAGGCAAATAACCAAAGCTTAATCCTAAAGAATTTGTATTCCTAGTAACTAATGAGCATTCATTAAATGTTTGAACTGAACTGAATTGTTTGTTAAAGTAAGAAAAGAAATTCCACAGGGTCAGTCTTCAAGTATATACTCTATCAGTACTCTAGTTCTAGGTTCAATTGCAAATACTTGAACGCAAATGGAATGATTGATGGCTCTCATTGCATAAACAAATAAGCTAGGAATGCTGAACTATCACTTTAGGTACTTGTCTTAAAACCTATGAAAGTAATGACCTGAAAGACTCTGTTGAAACCTTCTTATTTGGCTATTGTTTACATGTTACAGCAAATGAATTAAAGAACACTTTCCTTGGTTATGGCTTCCTGATTACAAAGTATTAAAGTGTTTTGTTTAAAATATTTTAATATATAGTTTTCAACCCCTGTTAATACAAAGCCCTCTGAAATGGTTTTAAGCAAATTTATTTTTAAAATGTCCATGGTCTTAGGAAATTTCTTTTCTAGGATGCAATTACAGTAAGTCCTTTGCCACTGAAAATGAGGGGCTGCGATAGATGTTTTATATAAAAGCATTAACATTGTTATTTGCATGCCTTGTATCAGAAAGTGTTCAATCAGAGAAGGAACAGCAGTAAGAGATGTGTATTAAGACATGTATTGCAAGGAATTGGCTTATGTAGTCCTGGGGATGGTAGTCAAGTCCCACATCAACAGGCAGGCTGTCAGGACAGGCAGGCTAGAACTCTGGAGCTGAAGATGCTGTCTACCAGTTGAGTTTTTTCTTTACCTAAGCCTCATCTCTGCTCTTAAAGGCCTTTCAACTGATGGAATCAGGCCCACCCAAATTATCTACTTAATGTCGACTGATTCTGAACTTGAATGACATCAGCAGCTAAATGATTGCTTGATTGAATAATTGGGCATTGTAGCTTAGCCAAGTAGACCCATCAAAAGACCATTATACCCAGAAGCACTTCAGTTTACTTTTAATAACCTGCCCCTTATTTATTGACTTTTAGAGTGTTTTTTTTTTTTTGTCCTTTGCCTTTTATAATTCTCTATTTTATTGATTTTAAAATGTGATGCTTCTGTCAAAAGGGCTTATTTTTCCCAATTAAGAAAAGTTGTTGAAAGCTTGCTTATTTTGCTCGTAATACTATATTTCAGCTAAATAGCATAATCATTATTTCAGAGTACATTCTAAGTCTCTACTGAAGCCTTGTCCATTAGAAATAAATGTAGTCAGTGACTTCTTTCTTGAAATTTATAACAAGAAAAAAGTGAATATAAATATATACCTCAACTTAATAAAATTTATCTCATTTTTCTAAAAGGCCCTATATATATATTTAGAGTAATGAAAGACTTGTATCCATTATATGCTTCTAAGAAGCATCTGGAGCTTATGTTGTAAGTGGCCACCTAAAATCATTCCATCCTCAGCCTATATTGAATATTTACAATGTAGAGATGTAGGCTCAAGATATTTGGGGGTTTACAGAGTAACTGGAAAGACAGATCATATTGGAAAGATGAATAAGAATAAAATCAAAGATACATGCAAATAATTACATGTAAAAAAGTCTAAGAACAATTCTTGTGTCAGTATGAGGTTGCATTTGGAGTCATGGTAAGAAATAAATAGCATACTAGCAAGAGATTCAAGGAATTCCCAAGTGGCACTGTGGTAAAGAGTCTGCCTGCAATGCAGGAGGTGTGGGTTCGATCCCTGTGTCAGAAAGATCCCCTGGAAAAGGAAATGGCAACCTACTCCAGTATTCTTGCCTGGGAAATGCCATGGATAGAGAAACCTGATGGGTTACAGTCCATGTGGTCTCAGAGTTGGACATAACTTAGCGACTAAACCACCATCACCTCTAAGTGATGCAAACACACAGAGATGTTTTGTTTGTTTTCATCTATAAAACATGCCATCATCTTAGCCAGCTTAGAGGGCATTTGTAATAAGTGTGATTGTATCTACTAACGATGAGAATTATCCAAGGGCAGAAGGTCAAAATAGCTTCCCCAAATCAACTGTCGGCTGAGAACATTACAAATGTCAGCATCAAAGTCTCCTACGCCAATAGCATTTGTACCATAGTTCATTTAAGATCAGCGAGTCTCAGGGATTTGCTTAGAAATTCAGACATTCTTACACATCAACTATTTAATGGATTCTATGATCTATTATAATTCATGTAAGCACTGTTTTTATTAAGCAATTACTAACACCTCATGCTTCACAAATTATACTCTGTTCCATCTTTAACTTGCTGCCAGCACACACACACACACACACACACACACACACACGTATTAGCCCCTATCTGTGTTTCTCCCTCCATTTTCTACATGACTTCCTCATAGTCCCTGCATTTTATTCCTTACATAGCATTTTGCTGACGTCTCATTTCTTTCACCAAGCATTTACTGTAAAGTCTGTGCAGAATATTCCTTTATTATATGGGTGTTATATTTGGTATTAATTTTATTTTGATTTGGTGACTCATTCATATAAATATTGTTATGTGCATTCTTTCTCTGATAAAAAATACTTCATAAATGTTTTTAGTGATGATGATGTTTCAGCATCTATTTCATGCTTAAAGTACTACTGTATTTCTAAGGGAACTGGTCTTACAGAATTTATAATTAGCTTATGTATTGCTTGTGTATGTATTTAAACATGAAGATATAATGGAGGGATGACAATTGAGTCCACTGGTTTTGATGTTTGGGATATGTTTATTTCATAAATAATATTTTTCAAAAGCATAGTGTCCAATTGGCTGCATATAATATCTGGCAAAATAGACATTTATAATGGGCAAGTATGTACGCTTTCAAACTCAGCAGTGGTCACAGGACTGGAAAAGGTCCATTTTCATTCCAATTCCAAAGAAAGGCAATACAAAAGAATGCTCAAACTACCGCACAATTGCACTCATCTCCCATGCTAGTAAAGTAATGCTCAAAATTCTCCAAGCCAGGCTTCAGCAATACGTGAACCGTGAACTCCCTGATGTTCAAGCTGGCTTTAGAAAAGGCAGAGGAACCAGAGATCAAATTGCCAACATCCGCTGGATCATGGAAAAAGCAAGAGAGTTCGAGAAAAACATCTACTTCTCTTTTATTGATTACGCCAAAGCCTTTGACTGTGTGGATCACAATAAACTGTGGAAAATTCTAAAAGAGATGGGAATACCAGACCACCTAACCTGCCTCTTGAGAAATCTGTATGCAGGTCAGGAAGCAACAG
>SJYT01003478.1:154895-165944 GCA_006410635.1 Cephalophus harveyi | reverse complement strand
CCGAAGAATTGATGCTTTTGAACTGTGGTGTTGGAGAAGACTCTTGAGAGTCCCTTGGACTACAAGGAGATCCACCCAGTCCATTCTGAAGGAGATCAACCCTGGGATTTCTTTGGAAGGAATGATGCTAAAGCTGAAAGTCCAGTACTTTGGCCACCTCATGAGAAGAGTTGACTCACTGGAAAAGACTCTGATGCTGGGAGGGATTGGGGGCAGGAGGAGAAGGGGACGACCGAGGATGAGATGGCTGGATGGCATCACAGACTCGATGGACATAAGTCTGAGTGAACTCCAGGAGATGGTGATGAACAAGGAGGCCTGGTATGCTGCAATTCATGGAGTCGCAAAGAGTCCGACACTACTGAGCAACTGAACTGAACTGAACTGATGTACGCTTTCTCTGGAGGAGGGCATGGCAACCCACTCCAGTACTGTTGGCTGGAGAATCCCATGGACAGAAGAGCCTGGCAGGCTACAGTCCATGGGGTCACATAGAGTTGGACACAACTGAGCATGTATGTATGTATGAGCAGCAGCATATGTATGCTTTCAAACTGTGGTGCTGGAGAATACTCTTGAGAGTCCCTTGGACAGCAAGAAGATCAAACCAGTCAATCTTAAAGGAAACCGACCTGAATATTCATTGGAAGGATTGAAGGTGAAGTTCTAATACTTTCACTATCTGAGGCAAAGAGCTGACTCATTGGAAAAAACCCTGATTCTAGGAAAGATTGAGGGCAGGAAGAGAAGGGGTCAGCAGAGGATGAGGTGGTTGGATGGCATATCAACTTAATGGACATGAGTCTGAGCAAACTCCGGAGGTGGTGAAGGACAGGGAAGCCTTGCATGCTGTAGTCCATGGGATCGCAAAGAATTGGAAATGACTTAGTGACTGAACAACAAACGTTTATAAACATAGGCATTTCTTACATTTGAAAACATTTTCATTAGCATACAAAACTAGGCCAGAGATATGGTTGCCAGGAACATTTATAGCTAGAAGACATCATTTATCTTTATCCCTCTGCCTAGAATACTTTCTTCTCACATTTCCTTCTGGCAAGTCCTTAATCATTCCAAAAGACACAGAAAATATTACTTTTTCTGTTAAATAACCTATATTTTCCCTGAGTCTGTCATATCTTTGCACTCCCCGAATTCCCTCATCTTTATCAGAGAGTGCAAGTCATATTTGTATGTAATTATGTTGGATTACCTTTGTGTCTCCAGTTCAACAGCAAATTCTCAAAGGTAGGCTGGATCCTGTTTACCTCTCATGTTTCTCCAGGTCTGTATATTGTGCTTGGGGTAGAGCAGATGCTTTCAAATATCTGTTGTGTTAATGAAAAATTTAATTGAAAAATACATTAAGGATTTTTTTTTACATTCTTTCTATCAACCAGCATTGAGCAAAATAGAATGCCTCAAAATGATACATTTCTTGTGAAAAAGCTTGACATAAAAGGAGGAAGAGGATGTTTGGCCCTTGAGTCAGATTATAAAAGAGCTCTTGATTGATAATTCAGTTCAAACACATACATTTCTCGTGGCAAAAATATACCCTCTAAAAAGATGTCATCTTGTTCCCTTGACATCTTCCCCCTTGAACTCTGTGCTCTAAATCACCAGACTGAATCCAGAGGTTCTTGTTTTTTTTCTGTGCTTGGCATGCTTTTCTCTGCTTAGGAAACATCCACCCACCTTCAAGATTAAACTCTAATGCCTTCTCTTTTATAAATCCTTTCTTGCACCCCCTGGAATACAGGGGGGTACTGTATCCAAGTACTCCTGGATATTAGAAGAGTAATATCCAGGAGTACTTGGATGCTTTTCTATGACAGTCTTGTCACTTGGTGTTTATTTGATTATTCATGACTACTATCACATGGCAAGGATCTCAAAACTCAACAAATATTTATTACAGTTTGAAGAAGAGTCAGTGGGCACTGATTTCTTATTCTCATATGCAAGCTAAATAACTTAGAAGATTCACAGCAATGCGTGAACTCTCTCAACAGATATGAGCTTAAAACAAAGACATGAAACTTGAATATGATTATGTAAACTGACGCTGATTGCTCTTTGGATTATAAAACCTAATCAATTTATTGTTGTATGACCAGGGCCTAGCACTGTACTTGATATATAGCACAAATCAACACCTAGCTACTGAATTAATAGACACGTATAACAATTTTTATCTGAGATTCTTAAGGTTGACATGTGTCATAATCTTGTTTGACATATTCTCAGGACATGCAAATAGGCATAATGTCCATGTGACTGTCAATTCTAGCCTGAAAATGTCACAAAGGAAGGGACAATGCTTAGTTAGCTAACTGTTGACTCTTTAATACTTAGAGATGTTCATTTACAATTTTTTGAATATTGTTAAATGCTAAACTCCTGGGCATTACAGAATAGAGTTTACTTTGATGAGAAAGAAAAAAGTCCTACTTATATTAGTATCTTTTTTTCCAGTTACATATGCTTTCTTTTAAATAATGATTGGATTCATTAATAATTTAATTAATAAGCCCATTAAGTGATTTATTGGAAATATTGAGGTAGGGATAATAATATTTTAGTCAAATATCTTGTATTCATATAATAAAATAGAACATGATATTTATACATGTTATCTATAAGTAAAGGTTAAAAATTTTGGAAGTTGGGAGTTACTTCAGCTCATCCAGAGAAATGTTTTCGTATACCTCAAGATAGTGATTGCGTGTGCTTCATTTCTCTGTTGTGTCTGACTCTTTGAAGCCATAGGGACTGTAGTCTGTGAGGCTCCTCTGTGCATGGAATTTTCCAGGCAAGAATACTGGAGTGAGGTGCCATTTCCTATTCCAGGGGATCTTCCTGACCCAGGGATCGAACCCATGTCTGTCTCCTGCACTGGCAGGTGGATTCTTTCCCAGTAGCGTCACCTGGGAAGCCCCAGTATAGTGCTTAATACAATCTCATGATTGAATTAAAGAAAGCAATTTACTCAGTGGCAAAAGTTTATGTTCAGAGTTGAGAAGACCCCCTCCCCCCCAAAAAAAACCCCAAAATCAGAAACGTTACCTTTATCTTGCAAGCTTTGAGTTTTCCTCTGACACAGATGCCATGGATAAATGTTATCCAGTATTCTTTCCTGGAAAATCCCAGGGACAGAGGAACCTGGTGGGCTACAGTTCATTGGGTTGCAAGAGTCAGACTCGACTTAGCGACTAAACCACCTCCACAAACCTATTATGGCTATGCATCCTTAAAAAGATCTTTACATATTTTCCCACTTGAGTGATAATTTTGATGGTTAGAAATAATTTTCTTTCAGACTCCATGGTCTGCTAGTTTCCAATGTTGTAGTTAAGATGCCTGATGGTACTTTGATCCTTGATCCTTTGATTTTGATCATTTTTTCCCTCAGTAAATTTTATAATTTATATCTTTTATGCACAGAGTTCTGAATTTTTTCTGATGCTGTATTTTCACACAGGTCTTTTTTTGTCTTAGGAACTTGTGGGCCTTTTCAGTCCAAAAGCTCATACCAAGGTCTGGGGAGTCATTTCCTCTCTAGTTGTTTTTTTGCTTCTCTGTCTTTCTAGAAGGCCTCTATTTTGATATTGATTCCTAATTTTCTTATGTACTTTATATGTATATGTATATATATATATATTTTGAATTTTTTCTTGTACTTCCTGGGAAACTTTTTCAACTTTGCTTTTCAATCTGTTTTAAACATTTTCCACTCCTGTAATCTTCTTTTCAAAATTTTCTAGTTCTTTTATCAGAATGTTCTCTTTTTTTTTTAACAAGACCAATCTAGAGTTCCCTGGTGGTACAGTGGTTAGGACTCTGCACTTTCACTGACGGGGCCTGAGTTAAATCCCTGGTGGACAAAATAAGATCCTGCATGCTGTGTGGCTTGGCAAAAAAAAAAAAATTCTATTTTCACTTTAAGAATGTTATATACTCTCTCATATTTTTGAAGATAGTAATTAAAGTTTTGGGATGTTTTATTCTGCTACTTGCATTTCCTATGTTCTCTTCTGAGTTACTTCTTTGATTGCTTTGACATTTGCCTTTCAGGTTAGAAATTAATTAGAGAGAGAGAGTGTGTGTGTGTTGGAAGGACCTCCCAGCTGGTAGGTCTCGAGTAGGGTGATCTGGCTGGGCTGTTTCATTGGAGAAGCGCTCAACAAACAGCGTATGTGTGTGTTCCCTCTTGGTCTGCTTCGTCTGAATTGTTTCCTCTGAAAGGGATTTTCTGTTCTTGGAAGGGTGAGAATAAGTCAGTTAGTGTTTCCTTAGGGTTAACAGCTTCCTTGTGGTGTTGGAGAAGACTCTTGAGAGTCCCTTGGACTACAAGGAGATCCACCCAGTCCATTCTGAAGGAGATCAACCCTGGGATTTCTTTGGAAGGAATGATGCTAAAGCTGAAAGTCCAGTACTTTGGCCACCTCATGAGAAGAGTTGACTCACTGGAAAAGACTCTGATGCTGGGAGGGATTGGGGGCAGGAGGAGAAGGGGACGACCGAGGATGAGATGGCTGGATGGCATCACAGACTCGATGGACATAAGTCTGAGTGAACTCCAGGAGATGGTGATGAACAAGGAGGCCTGGTATGCTGCAATTCATGGAGTCGCAAAGAGTCCGACACTACTGAGCAACTGAACTGAACTGAACTGATGTACGCTTTCTCTGGAGGAGGGCATGGCAACCCACTCCAGTACTGTTGGCTGGAGAATCCCATGGACAGAGGAGCCTGGCAGGCTACAGTCCATGGGGTCACATAGAGTTGGACACAACTGAGCATGTATGTATGTATGAGCAGCAGCATATGTATGCTTTCAAACTGTGGTGCTGGAGAATACTCTTGAGAGTCCCTTGGACAGCAAGAAGATCAAACCAGTCAATCTTAAAGGAAACCGACCTGAATATTCATTGGAAGGATTGAAGGTGAAGTTCTAATACTTTCACTATCTGAGGCAAAGAGCTGACTCATTGGAAAAAACCCTGATTCTAGGAAAGATTGAGGGCAGGAAGAGAAGGGGTCAGCAGAGGATGAGGTGGTTGGATGGCATATCAACTTAATGGACATGAGTCTGAGCAAACTCCGGAGGTGGTGAAGGACAGGGAAGCCTTGCATGCTGTAGTCCATGGGATCGCAAAGAATTGGAAATGACTTAGTGACTGAACAACAAACGTTTATAAACATAGGCATTTCTTACATTTGAAAACATTTTCATTAGCATACAAAACTAGGCCAGAGATATGGTTGCCAGGAACATTTATAGCTAGAAGACATCATTTATCTTTATCCCTCTGCCTAGAATACTTTCTTCTCACATTTCCTTCTGGCAAGTCCTTAATCATTCCAAAAGACACAGAAAATATTACTTTTTCTGTTAAATAACCTACATTTTCCCTGAGATTGTCATATCTTTGCACTCCCCGAATTCCCTCATCTTTATCAGAGAGTGCAAGTCATATTTGTATGTAATTATGTTGGATTACCTTTGTGTCTCCAGTTCAACAGCAAATTCTCAAAGGTAGGCTGGATCCTGTTTACCTCTCATGTTTCTCCAGGTCTGTATATTGTGCTTGGGGTAGAGCAGATGCTTTCAAATATCTGTTGTGTTAATGAAAAATTTAATTGAAAAATACATTAAGGATTTTTTTTTACATTCTTTCTATCAACCAGCATTGAGCAAAATAGAATGCCTCAAAATGATACATTTCTTGTGAAAAAGCTTGACATAAAAGGAGGAAGAGGATGTTTGGCCCTTGAGTCAGATTATAAAAGAGCTCTTGATTGATAATTCAGTTCAAACACATACATTTCTCGTGGCAAAAATATACCCTCTAAAAAGATGTCATCTTGTTCCCTTGACATCTTCCCCCTTGAACTCTGTGCTCTAAATCACCAGACTGAATCCAGAGGTTCTTGTTTTTTTTCTGTGCTTGGCATGCTTTTCTCTGCTTAGGAAACATCCACCCACCTTCAAGATTAAACTCTAATGCCTTCTCTTTTATAAATCCTTTCTTGCACCCCCTGGAATACAGGGGGGTACTGTATCCAAGTACTCCTGGATATTAGAAGAGTAATATCCAGGAGTACTTGGATGCTTTTCTATGACAGTCTTGTCACTTGGTATTTATTTGATTATTCATGACTACTATCACATGGCAAGGATCTCAAAACTCAACAAATATTTATTACAGTTTGAAGAAGAGTCAGTGGGCACTGATTTCTTATTCTCATATGCAAGCTAAATAACTTAGAAGATTCACAGCAATGCGTGAACTCTCTCAACAGATATGAGCTTAAAACAAAGACATGAAACTTGAATATGATTATGTAAACTGACGCTGATTGCTCTTTGGATTATAAAACCTAATCAATTTATTGTTGTATGACCAGGGCCTAGCACTGTACTTGATATATAGCACAAATCAACACCTAGCTACTGAATTAATAGACACGTATAACAATTTTTATCTGAGATTCTTAAGGTTGACATGTGTCATAATCTTGTTTGACATATTCTCAGGACATGCAAATAGGCATAATGTCCATATGACTGTCAATTCTAGCCTGAAAATGTCACAAAGGAAGGGACAATGCTTAGTTAGCTAACTGTTGACTCTTTAATACTTAGAGATGTTCATTTACAATTTTTTGAATATTGTTAAATTTTTATCTGAGATTCTTAAGGTTGACATGTGTCATAATCTTGTTTGACATATTCTCAGGACATGCAAATAGGCATAATGTCCATGTGACTGTCAATTCTAGCCTGAAAATGTCACAAAGGAAGGGACAATGCTTAGTTAGCTAACTGTTGACTCTTTAATACTTAGAGATGTTCATTTACAATTTTTTGAATATTGTTAAATGCTAAACTCCTGGGCATTACAGAATAGAGTTTACTTTGATGAGAAAGAAAAAAGTCCTACTTATATTAGTATCTTTTTTTCCAGTTACATATGCTTTCTTTTAAATAATGATTGGATTCATTAATAATTTAATTAATAAGCCCATTAAGTGATTTATTGGAAATATTGAGGTAGGGATAATAATATTTTAGTCAAATATCTTGTATTCATATAATAAAATAGAACATGATATTTATACATGTTATCTATAAGTAAAGGTTAAAAATTTTGGAAGTTGGGAGTTACTTCAGCTCATCCAGAGAAATGTTTTCGTATACCTCAAGATAGTGATTGCGTGTGCTTCATTTCTCTGTTGTGTCTGACTCTTTGAAGCCATAGGGACTGTAGTCTGTGAGGCTCCTCTGTGCATGGAATTTTCCAGGCAAGAATACTGGAGTGAGGTGCCATTTCCTATTCCAGGGGATCTTCCTGACCCAGGGATCGAACCCATGTCTGTCTCCTGCACTGGCAGGTGGATTCTTTCCCAGTAGCGTCACCTGGGAAGCCCCAGTATAGTGCTTAATACAATCTCATGATTGAATTAAAGAAAGCAATTTACTCAGTGGCAAAAGTTTATGTTCAGAGTTGAGAAGACCCCCTGGATTCTTTCCCAGTAGGGTCACCTGGGAAGCCCCAATATAGTGCTTAATACAATCTCATGATTGAATTAAAGAAAGCAATTTACTCAGTGGCAAAAGTTTATGTTCAGAGTTGAGAAGACCCCCCTCCCCCCGAAAAAAAACCCCAAAATCAGAAACGTTACTTTTATCTTGCAAGCTTTGAGTTTTCCTCTGACACAGATGGCATGGATAAATGTTATCCAGTATTCTTGCCTGGAAAATCCCATGGACAGAGGAACCTGGTGGGCTACAGTTCATTGGGTTGCAAGAGTCAGACTCGACTTAGTGACTAAACCACCACCACATACCTATTATGGCTATGCATCCTTAAAAAGATCTTTACATGTTTTCCCACTTGAGTGATAATTTTGATGGTTAGAAATAATTTTCTTTCAGACTCCATGGTCTGCTAGTTTCCAGTTCATTGGGTTGCAAGAGTCAGACTCGACTTAGTGACTAAACCACCACCACATACCTATTATGGCTATGCATCCTTAAAAAGATCTTTACATGTTTTCCCACTTGAGTGATAATTTTGATGGTTAGAAATAATTTTCTTTCAGACTCCATGGTCTGCTAGTTTCCAGTGTTGTAGTTAAGATGCCTGATGGTACTTTGATCCTTGATCCTTTGATTTTGATCATTTTTTCCCTCAGTAAATTTTATAATTTATATCTTTTATGCACAGAGTTCTGAATTTTTTCTGATGCTGTATTTTCACACAGGTCTTTTTTTGTCTTAGAAACTCGTGGGCCTTTTCAGTCCAAAAGCTCATACCAAGGTCTGGGGAATCATTTCCTCTCTAGTTGTTTTTTTGGTTCTCTGTCTTTCTAGAAGGCCTCTATTTTGATATTGATTCCTAATTTTCTTATGTACTTTATATGTATATGTATATATATATATTTTTGAATTTTTTCTTGTACTTCCTGGGAAACTTTTTCAACTTTGCTTTTCGATCTGTTTTTAACATTTTCCACTCCTGTAATCTTCTTTTCAAAATTTTCTAGTTCTTTTATCAGAATGTTCTCTTTTTTTTTAACAAGACCAATCTAGAGTTCCCTGGTGGTACAGTGGTTAGGACTCTGCACTTTCACTGACGGGGCCTGAGTTAAATCCCTGGTGGACAAAATAAGATCCTGCATGCTGTGTGGCTTGGCAAAAAAAAAAAAACATTCTATTTTCACTTTAAGAATGTTATATACTCTCTCATATTTTTGAAGATAATAATTAAAGTTTTGGGATGTTTTATTCTGCTACTTGCATTTCCTATGTTCTCTTCTGAGTTACTTCTTTAATTGCTTTGACATTTGCCTTTCAGGTTAGAAATTAATTAGAGAGAGAGTGTGTGTGTGTGTTGGAAGGACCTCCCAGCTGGTGGGTCTCGAGTAGGGTGATCTGGCTGGGCTGTTTCAATGGAGAAGCGCTCAACAAACAGCGTATGTGTGTGTTCCCTCTTGGTCTTCTTCGTCTGAATGGTTTCCTCTGAAAGGGATTTTCTGTTCTTGGAAGGGTGAGAATAAGTCAGTTAGTGTTTCCTTAGGGTTAACAGCTTCCCCTGTGGCTCAGCTGGTAAAGAATCGGCCCACAACGCAGAGACCTCGGTTCGATCCCTGGGTTGGGAAGATACCCTGGAGAAGGGAAAGGCTACCCACTCCAGTATTCTGGCCTGGAGAATTCCATGGACTACAGGTCGTAAAGAATTGGACACGAGTGAGTGACTTTCACTTTCAGGGTTAACAGGGCTAAATTGTGGGAGACTTTTCTTACACGGGCTTTTCACCACATCTGCAGCTCTCACTTTCAAGGGCTCAGTTTCTAGCCGGCGGAGCCTGGTGTCTGCTCTCACATTCTCCCCAGTTCAACCCTTCTGGAAGGCATGCTTGTCTTCTGCCTGGGTGGATGAGGGGCAGTTACTCAGTATGGTGGGGGAAGAGTCAGGATCTGGGGGCTAACCACTACATACCTGCACAGTTAGCTTATCTGAGTTTTATTTTTAACTGAATCCTTACTTTCAGGTACACAGTCCTTCCAATTTCTGGGCTGCTTTGGGTTTCTGCAGCCCAGATAGTTTTTATTGCTGGCCTTTCTCTGCTGCCAACTCAGGTCTTGGCTCCCTCTATTCTGTAAAGTTAGATATTAATCAATTCACTGGATTCTAGCTTCCAACAATTGGCTCCTGCCACATCTTCTCTACCATTGATCCTTTTGCATTTATGTTTTATAAAAAAATCCCCTTATCATCATTTGAGTGAGTTTCAGTAGGAAATAGAAGAAAATACCTGTATGCAATCTACCTGTGTTTCTCTCTGGTTTCTCTCCTGTATTTTCCATGGTCATTCACTTAACCATATGTGTTATCTCATCAAGGAATTCTGCCTGGGCTTTAACCCTGTTAAATCTGGACCTCTGTCATCCTTTTCCCAGATCCCTACCTTTGTCTTCTGTGTCACTCTTCTATATGGCCCTTTCTCAAGTGATTTTGGAATATGCTTTTCTTTATAAAATGTCTCAATGGGCTCCTAATGGACTTAAAATTATATTTAATGAATTCAAACTCTATAATCCATACTTCTGGATGCTTTGGCTCATTATCAAAAAAAAAAAAAAAGAGAGAGAGAAAGGAGAGAAAACAGGATTATTAGTTGCAATAGCCTAGGGGAAAGATTATGACCTAAAAATCCACTTCTTCCCTTTCTCATGTATTCCATACAGTTTTTAAGCTTAACTGCAATGAAGTTTTGTAATGCTGTTAGGTAAACTGTATTTACCGGGCTTCCTTGATGGCTCAGTGGTAAAGAACTTGCCAGTGTAGGAGACGCAGGAGACGCTCGTTCGATCCCTGGGTTGGGAAGATCCCCTGGAGGAGGGCATGGCAACCCACTCCAGTGTTCTTTCCTAGAGAAATCCATGGACAGAGAAGTCTCGTGGGCTACAGTCTATGGGTAGAGAGAGAGAAAGGAGAGAAAACAGGATTATTAGTTGCAATAGCCTAGGGGAAAGATTATGACCTAAAAATCCACTTCTTCCCTTTCTCATGTATTCCATACAGTTTTTAAGCTTAACTGCAATGAAGTTTTGTAATGCTGTTAGGTAAACTGTATTTACCGGGCTTCCTTGATGGCTCAGTGGTAAAGAACTTGCCAGTGTAGGAGACGCAGGAGACGCTCGTTCGATCCCTGGGTTGGGAAGATCCCCTGGAGGAGGGCATGGCAACCCACTCCAGTGTTCTTTCCTAGAGAAATCCATGGACAGAGAAGTCTCGTGGGCTACAGTCTATGGGGTCACAAAGAGTCAGACAGAAATGGCGTGACTTAATACACCCACATGCAAGCTGTATTTAATGCTACCAAATATTAATCAAAATTTCCAATTTCAATTAATTTAGCATTTTAGAAATCCATTGCAGAATAAATTACTTTCACTATTTTTTATAACTGAAATATACATGAAGCAGGCTTTCTTATGACTATCTAAAAGAAATAATTCAAATTTGGTTT
>SJYT01003478.1:87127-149504 GCA_006410635.1 Cephalophus harveyi | reverse complement strand
GAGTACTGGAGTGGGTTGCCATTTCCTTCTCCAGAGGATCTTCCCAACCCAGGGATCAAACCTGGGTCTCCCGCATTGTAGTCAGATGCTTTACCATCTGAGCCCCCAGGGAAGGCTTGACAGGCCCTATATGTTTGGTTTCTTCAATCCAAGAAGACTGAGGGTGGGGATGGGGATGTGAGGAAAGAATGACCTATAGATGAGGTACTTTTGCATGGATTTTTTTTCCCCTTAGGCTTCTGTTATGTGCCAGGGACTGCCCTAGGCTCTAGGGACATTAAGACAAATAAGACACAAAGCTTCCGTTTGGGGTGGATTATAGACATTATGTGATTTTTCATGTTCTCAAGTTGGACCAAAGGAAAGCCTGATATATTCCCAGAGAGTACAAAACCCAATAGAATGGACCAGAAATGGAAGACTGGAAATTTTCAACACTTAAATGACTTTATCTATGAGGATATAGATAAAATCTCTCAAGCTAGTGTCTTACAATCTTATTTCCCCTTAGAGGAACCAGTAAACTAATAAATGATAGACCTCAACTGAAATAAATGTGCGTGTGCTTGTACAGTCATGTCTGACTCTTTGTGACCCCCATGGACTGTAGCCCTCCAGGCTCCTGTTCATGGGATTTTCCAGGCAAGAATACTGGAGTGGACTGGCATTTCTTTCTCCAGGGGACCTTCTCGATCCAAGGATAGAACCTTGGATAGGCGGATTCTTTACCACTGAGTCCCCAGGGAAGCGCTTCATGGTTAAAGGGGCTGATGCAAATATTGTCTACTTTGGAAAACACCAGGATCAAGATTCCCCTCTTCTGAATCTGTTCTCTCTCCCTTAAGCAAAGGAAACTCAAGAGGCCGTAAAACTCTCCCTTATTGCCCAGCATCTCGTCAGAAGGAAAAACCCATGGCCACCTTATTGGTCTTCTTCTCCTTCTTCATCCCCAAACAAAACCATTTGCAACTTCTTCAAGCCTTTTTCTATCTGTGTGACCCTCTGGGAATCTCAAACATCAGCAATCCCTAAGTCTTCATCATAAATGGTGATGAGATGAATAAAATTTGTGCCCCAAACATTTTTAAGCGAGTAATGTTTGCCAGAAGCAGTGCAAGGTAACCGGGATGTGTCGTGAACTTAACAAACACGGTCCTTGTAGTCCTTGTAGCTGTTAAATTTCATCTAGTGGAATAGACTGTAAACACATAAAGGCATAAGGAAGTGGCAATTGTAAAAATCCCTATTCAGGAACACACAGAAAATAGAGGAATAAATCAGAGAGAGTGCTGGTGCAGTTCCGGACCACCACATAGAGTGAGTCACATGACGTTTTTGGTTCCCTATTGTATATAAAATTGTGTTTATACTATACTGTAGTCACTAAGTATGCAATAGTATTAGGTCTCAAAAATGCACGTGTTAATTTAAAAACTACTTTATTGCTAACAATGACGACCATCATCTGAGCTTTCAGCAAGCCATAATCTTTTTGCAATATTAACATCAAAGATCAGTAACTGTAGGTCATCATAACAAATCAACAACAATGAGAAAGTTTTAAAATATTTCTAGAATTACCAAAATGTGTCCCAGGATGTGAAATGGACCAGTGCTGTTGGAAAAATGGTGCTGATAGACCGGCTCCAGGCAGAGTGGCCACAAATCTTCAATGTGTAAAAAACGTGAAGTGCAATAAAGAGAAATGCAATAAAATGAGGAATACTTCTACTAAGCTATGTGACCAAATTTAGTTTGGAGAACAGGCAAAGTCTTTCTGCAAAAACGAAGTTTCAGTTTTGATGGAAGGATAGTAAGATGCCATCCATGGTGACAAAATAATACACCAGGAAATTTGCCTTTGGTGCACTCATGGAACATAGTATCATTCTAGGAAGCCAAATATGAAAATATTGCTTTGCTGCAGACATTCTTCAAAATTATATGAAAGAAAAATCCTGAGTCCTTAAAGTGATTCAAAGTGGGTGACTTTAAAGTGATAAAGTGAATGGATTAAGTGATTTAATAATCACTTAAATTTTGTTATCAAAATAACCTGACACTATCTGCGACCATCCTTCATCTTGTTGACTTAAAAAAATACATGCAACCTAAAAGTTGAGAGTTAAGTTTTATTTGATAGGAAATTTTTAGGACGTCAAGCCTGGGAGGCAGCATCTCAAGTAACCCTGAGAGAGCTGCTCTGAGGAGGATAGGGGGTAACTAGATTATGCAGAAATTCTGCAGTAAAGGACAGGTAGTCTGGACCATCAGAAGATGATTGCTAATTAGAGAAAAACAAATATCTCAGGTTAAGGAATTGAGCCCTTTTCTGTATATGGGAAGCTGCAAGAGCCTGATGGCTGCTGCTGCTGCCGCTGCTAAGTTGCTTCAGTCGTGTCCCACTCTTTGCGACCCCATAGACAGAAGCCCACCAGGCTCCCCCGTCCCTGGGATTCTCCAGGCAAGAACACTGGAGTGGGTTACCATTTCCTTCTCCAAGGCATGAAAATGAAAAGTGAAAGTGAAATCGCTCAGTCGTGTCTGATTCCTGGCGACCGCATGGACTGCAGCCTACCAGGCTCCTCCATCCATGGGATTCCCCAGACAAGAGTACTGGAGTGGGGTGCCTCTGCCTTCTCCCTGATGGCTGCTAGGTGGCATGTATTCTTACCTTCCTGAGTTTCCTCAGGGCTCACCAGCTCACACTGGAGGGCTTCAGTGATGACATCCTTGGTTTACTGATAAGGTAGGAAATATTGTTTCTCAATCATACTGCAGTGTTCAGGTAGCATTATGAATAAGGAAAGCATCTCTCTATTTCTCTGATGATGCTTGCTTTTATCTCCGTGTCATTTATGATGTTCTTGGCTTTTACAGTGCACATGCTTTTGTCTTACCTACAAGAATTATCTCTGCATTAAACTTTATTGATGTAAAGTCTTTATATTTTCAGTGAGAAAATAGAACATGACGGGTTTTCTATTTTAAGATTCTGGTTATTTTCCCCATATGAAAAAATCATAACAACCTAAAAAATGAATAATAATAAGGGTATTATCAGACATCTCGGGTTCCAGGGACAAAGACAGTCCCCTTGAGGGAAGCCTGAGCCAAGGATTTAACATTTTGGTGTTTAAGTTAGAAAGCAAATAAAATGATTCTAGCAAGGAAAAAAAAAAAAAAAAACAAACAGGTGCAATGTGCCTCGCAAATAAATTTCCATTCCAAGTACTACTCTTTCTTATTTTTCACCTGAAAGCCACCGAAAGTCATCACATTCCTACTTGCTGGTGTATTAAGTTTATTTTTGCCTTAACTTTCTATCTTCTGTTTTAGCATCTGTCCCCCAATACTTTCAGGGCTTGGGCCAGAGCCCAAACGGAGACCCACATCCAGTACAGAAGTTCTGCTGATGGATCAATGTGGTTTAAATGAATAATAAAATAAAGACATTCATAATTTGTACTTATTATTTATTCTATGAAACTTTTTTTAATGCCATTGAGAAATGCAGTATTTCCTGCCATATCGGTAAACAAGGATGTTACTGTCACCAGGCACTGCAGCTGCAATGGACGGTGAGCTGGTGAGACCTGAGGGAACTCAGGAGGGAAAGAATACTTGCCATCTAGTGGCCATCAGGTGGCGGCCCCTCCCAAATGGTGAGCCCCGAGGAAGCTCAGGCTATGAAGACTCAGGATACCGGCCCCAGATACCTGAGATGCATATCAAAGGAATGATTTCACTGAGCCCAGACTCTAGCATCTTCCCACACATAGAAAAGCACTAAATTCCTTAACTCGAGATACTTGGTTTCTTTAATTAACAGTAATCTTGCGATGTTCCTGACTCTCCACAAAACGCTTTGTGTATCCTGGCTGCTCCTCTCGCGTCCTCAGAGAGTTTCTCAGAGCTATTTGAAACACGGTTTCTACCAGGCTGCAGTCCTCATTTTGCCCCAAATGAAACTTAACTCACAACTCTTACACTGTGCAAAAAAATCCTTTAACACCATTTTAGCAAAATCAGTAATTATGTTGTTATAATCCAAATTTTCATGTAAATCATGTTTTATTGTCAGGAATGACCTAAGGCATAAAGAAAGAAAATAATTATGCAGCCTTAAATGCCAGAAGCAAAGTCAACATTCAGAAAAAATTGAATGAAGCTCTAAGTCTTCAAGAATGTTGCTATTGTAGCCTACTTGGAACTTTGCCTAAAATCTGCGTTCCACCTCTATCATTTTTGTCTGTTACTGCCTCCTTGCAAAGCTGCACTGCTGCCGGCTTATCTTCTCAAGTGTAATCCACTGACAAGTGAGAGTCAAAAAGAAAAGAAAAAACTAAACATTCCATGAAATCAAAGACAAAAAGGTGATCACAATGAGCTGAAATGAAAGAATATGTGGCTTAGATCACTACTGGTACAGTGTCTGTGAAGTCATTTATGAATTCATGGTAAATATGTATTAATTTCTAATGTGCTTTGTCCTATTAAATGGGAAAAAAGTATATCTGATCCAAAATACTTTATACTGGTAAAAAGGTTCCAAGTTAAAAAAAAAAAAAAAAAGTACTGTGGTGGATGAATAGGAAATCTGAAAAGAGATGTTATTTGGACAGGCTCCATCTGTCCATCAGTTAAATTTGATATATCATTCATTACAGTGTTTACTCCAGGAGTCAAAGGAATTTCAGTTATGATTTAGCACAACAGGATGACTTGGGGCATCTCTAATAGCTGCCAGAATTCAGACAGTGCCCATAAAACCTACAAGGAGAGTCTGGGAGTAAGTGAGGGAAATGGGTGTTTGTGCAGCTTCTGTTAGGAGCCAGATATGTATCAAATTTACTGTCATACGCTGTCTCATTTCATTTAACAGTATTCTACGGATACTATAGATTTAACAGAACATATATAGGCAGTCATTCTAATTGCAAGGATCAGCAAATCTGTCTGGCTAACACAAGGAAAGGTGTAGTAGTTTTTAGGAATTTAAGAAAAAAAAAAATCATATAATACCCATAGTGTGCATGCATGCTCAGTCATGTCCGACTCTTTGCAATCTCATGGATTGTAGCCCATCAGGCTCCTCTGCCCATGGAATGTGCCAGGCAAGGATACTGGAGTGGGTTGCCATTTCCTTCTCCAGGGAATCTTCCAGATGCAGGGACTGAACCTGCGTCTCTTGAATCTCCTGAGTTGGAAGGTGGGTTCTTTACCACTGTACCACCTGGGAGGCCAGTAAACCCTCAGCAATGGCTTCTGTATAGTCTTTCCACTCTGCCTTGGCAATGACTCAGCCCTCTTAGGCTCTGCTTCTCCAGGGTCTCTTGTCACTTTCCTCTAAGTTGTTAGAGCAAACAAATCATTCTCTTTCTACACCTTCTCTATCTATGTTGTTGTTGTTGTTCAGCCACACAGTCATGTCCGACTCTTTGCAACCCCATGCACTGCAGCGTGCCAGGCTTTCCTGTCCTTCACTATCTCCTGGAGCTTGCTCAAACTCATGTCTATTGAGTTGGTGATGCCATCCAACCATCTCATCCCCTGTCGTCCCCTTCTCCTCCCGCCTTCAATCTCTCCTGGCATCAAGGTCTTTTCCAATGAGTCAGTTCTTCGCATCAGGTGGCCAAAATATTGGCGTTTCAGCTTCAGCATCAGTCCTTCCAATGAATATTCAGGATTGATTTCCTTTAATATGGACTGGTTTGATCTCCTTGCTGTCCAAGGGACTCTCAAGAGTCTTCTCCAACACCACAGTTCAAAAGCATCAATTCTTAGGCGCTCAGCCTTCTTCATGATCCAACTCTCACATCCATACATGACTATCTATAGCATCTATTTACTAATAATCCAGTTCATTCATAATCATCATGTGGCTAACTACGTTTTTTTCTTTATGACCTTTTGGTTTTTCTTTCAGTTACTAAATCTTTTTGCGTGTCTATTCAAATTTCTAAGAGGGAACAATCTCATTGACTGAGTTCTTTCTTACTAGATGGAGTTTTTTGGAACTCAGGTTACTTCATTGCCGTTGGCAAGCTTATGTATCAGCTGTCTTTCTGACGCCTAGCCATGTGGCAATCGGGGTGGCAGCAGAAGTCACTTGGGAAAAAATGGTCTCCTCATAAAAATGGTGTCAAAGAATGACATTAGACCCTTATCTCACACTATACACAACGACTGACTCAAAGTAGGTGAGAACCCTGAATGTAAGTAGTCAAACTATAAAACTCTCAGAAGAAAATATAGGTATAAATCTTCGTAACCTGTGAGTAGTCAGTGATTCTTAGCTATGACACCAAAGTACAAACCAGAGAAAAATAAAATAGACTGGACATCATCAATATTAAAATCTTCTGTGCTTCCAAGGGCATCATCAAGAAAGTAAATAAACAACCTACAGAGTGGGAAAAAATACTTGCAAATCAAGTCATGTTTTTGATAAGGGACTTATACTTAGAATATATAAAAAATTTTACCGTTGAAAAAAGACAAATAACCCAACTGAAAAATGGGCAGAAGTTATGAATAAACACTTCTCCAAAGAAGACATAAAACAAGCACAAGAAAAGATATTATTAGTCATTAGGGAAAACAAAATCACAATGAGATACTACTTCATACCCACTAGGATGGCTATAATAAAAAAGAGAATAAAGAATATTGATAAAGATGTGGAGATATTGGCATCCTCATATACTGCTCATGGGAGTGTAATATGAAAAAAAAAAAAAATTAAAAAAACAGTATGCCAAATCCAGAAAAGGCTAAACATAAAGCTACAATGTGATCCAGTAATACTCCTTCTACGCATATATCCAAGATAATTGAAAACACACATGTCCATCTAAAATTTATATGTAAGTGTTCATAGCAGCATTATTCATAATAGCCAAAACAGAAACGTCAAGAACAGACCTGTGGACAGGGGAAGAAGGTGGGATGAAATGAGAGAGGAGCATTGAAAGATATACATTACTGTGTGTAGAATAGATAGCTTGTTGTATCTGTAGTTGCTGTATATCACAGGGAGCTGTATACCACAGGGAGCTCAGCTCAGTGCTCTGTGATGACCTAGAAGGGTGAGATGGGGAGGGAGGTTCAAGAAGGAGAGGATATATGTTTCCTTATGGCTGATTCACATTACTGTACAGCAGAGACCAACACAACATTGTAAAGCAAGTATCCTCCAATTAAAAAAAAAACATGTGAAAACAAGCTAAATGCCCTTCAGCTGATGAATGAATACAAACAGATGATTGTCAGATATCTCTCACTTTTAATGCTGAGCAGACAGTCACAACGTTACAGTAAGCACTCTGTTTATTTTCCAAAGTTATGTACTTTGAAAATTTAGAAATCTCTGAAATTTGGAGGCGTCCTGTAAGAAGGTAGTAACCCTTTGTATGCATAAATATAAGGTAGAAGAAACTATTGATCAGACAGAATGATAGGAGAATGTGTGATTCTAAGCAAGTGGGTTGCCTTTTTCTGCTAACGCTCAGCAATTGAGACAAAGGTTTTCTTTTTGTACATTGCCCTGGATGCCAATAAATTGGGATTCTCCTGTGTAGAAAGGAAGTCAGTTTTAGAGCCAAGCCCTTTCCACTCTAATTTTTTTTCTGTCTTCATGCGTTGATACATGAACACTTGAACAACTGTCTCTCTTTTCAATGCGAGTGTCTTCTAGTGCCTCCAGAAAGAATTATCCTAAGATGTTGAGCCTTTATAATTAGGATTGAAATGTCAACAGCAAATATTATGTCATGTCTTTTCCTATCACGTGGGAGCAAGACCTTTTCAAAAACATTCCCCAAAGTTTCTGTTACTCTTGTGCTGTCAGAATGAAAATACACACAAGCACACACCCATCCAGACTCTCTTTCTGACAAACGGACCTTGTGCCTACACACTCTCACAGTGCTTTTGGTATGAAATAGTATTTCTTGAAGTCATATTTCAAAGAGCTGTCCTCCTGCTTTTCTTCTCTAAATGTCTTAGAAAAGTTCTAAAAAACCTATGGCATCAACAAATAACCTTGACCTGTGTAGCTATTTTGAGAAAGTAAACTTAAAAAAGATTGCAATGCCACATTTAATTACCATTGTTTGAATCTATTGAGTACATTGGAATGAACTAAATATGAAATTGCAGAAAATGAGTATAAAATTTACCTATTTTTTTAAGTTTAAAAATTAAAATTGAAGATTCGGGATATTATCATTCTTGGACAGTTATGCCTTTTAAATATCTTATTAGACATGGAAACAATTAGCATGTACAGTGCTTGTCACAGTCGGGAATCATGGAGATAAATGAAATCTTAAGAAAGAGGTCAGTCCAGCTTAAAAACAAGGAAGGTTGTAATACTGTGTGAAACTGGTGCTTCCAGATTCCAACTTCATAGAAAGAATTGCAAAGCAATGAACCAATTGATTAAAATATATATCTGTTTCAGTTCCAACAACAGAAATTTGTTCTACTCACATACCTTTATGTTTACACTCACATTTTGCTGCCCTTACCTCACTGCCTCGGCTGATGTCCCTCTGACACTGACAATGTGCCATGCACTGCTGTGCATGGGGAATAAAAAATACGCATATATGAAATAAGGCCTTTCTGGAGGCCTGATATAAACACAGTCTCACTCAATGCCATTTGTCAACGTGGATAAAATATCACATAGGACAGAATTACAGTGCGTTCTCATCAGTGGGCTTCCTTGGTGTTTCAGTTGGTAAAGAATCCAGCTGTAATCCTGGAGATCCCGGTTTGATTCCTGGGTTGGGAAGATCCTCTGGAGAAGGGAAAGGGTATCCACTCCAGTATTCTTGGGCTTCCCTGGTGGTTTAGCTGATTCGTGTATGTATAGAATCTGCCTGCAATGTGGGAGACCTGGGTTTGATCCCTGGGTTGGGAAGATCCCCTGGAAAAGGAAAAAGCTACCCACTCCAGTATTCTGGTCTGGAGAATTTCATGGACTGTATGGTCCACGGCATTGCAAAGAATCTGACACGACTGAGCGACTTTCACTTTCTCCACATTAAAATTTATTTTTTGTTCCTTATGACGCATATCACTACTTTACATAATATTATTTAATAATGTTTGTTAGGTTTTCTCCCAATAAAATTTCAGCTTCATGAGAGTAGAATGAAATCTCTCTTTATGGAAGAAAGCCTGTCATAGAGCGGTTACCCCACAGATGTGCGTTGAATGAATGAACCAAAGAAGGAATGGATGCAGATGTAATCCATCAAGTATGGGAGTTTTTACCCTTGATGGATTTTAAGGGAGAAGAAATTCAATGCAGTTAAAATATATATTCCTCTCACAGTCATTAATTTTTTTAAAAAAGGTACAATGAAATATGCATAATATTCAATTTACCAGTTTAAGCATGCAATTCAATGACATTGAGTACATTTGCAAGGTTGTGAAACCATCACCACCCTCCAGCTTCAGGACTGCTTTTATCTTCCAAAGTTAGAGCTCTGACCCCATTAAACAGTAACTCCTCACTCCTTCCTGCCCCCAGCCCCTGGCAATCACTATTCTACATTCTGTCTCTATGAATTTAACTACTTTAAGTACCTTATGTAAGTAGAATTATACACTTACACATACATATGTATACATAACATATACATATAGATGTTCTTTCGTGACTGGCTTACTTTTCTTAGCACGATGCCCTCAAGGTTCATCCATGTTATAACATGTGTCAGAATTTCTTTTCTTGTTCTTATTCAGTCGTGAACAAGGTTGTGTCTGACTCTTGTGGCCCCTTTGAGCAAAAGACTCTGATGCTGGGAGGGATTGGGGGCAGGAGGAGAAGGGGACGACCGAGGATGAGATGGCTGGATGGCATCACAGACTCAATGGACGTGAGTCTGAGTGAACTCCGGGAGATGGTGATGAACAGGGAGGCCTGGCATGCTGCGATTCATGGGGTCGCAAAGAGTCGGCCACGACTGAGCGACTGGACTGAACTGAACTGAGCTGCAGAATGCCAGGCTTCCCTGTCCTTCACTGTCTCTGAGTTTGCTCGAACTCAAGTCCATTGAGTTGGTGATGCCATCCAACCATCTCATCCTCTGTCACCCTCTTCTCCTCCTGCCCTGATCTTTCCCAGCATCAGGGTCTTTTCCAATGGGTTGCTGTTAGCATCAGGCGGCTGAAGTATTGGAGCTTCAGCACCAGTCCTTCCAATGAATATTCAGGGTTGATTTCCTTTGGGACTGACTGGTGTTTTTAAGCATGACTAATATTCCATTGTATGTATAGACCACAGTTTCGTTATCAATTCATCCCATGATGGACACTTGTGTTGTTTCCACCTTTTGGCTATTGTGAATAATGCTTCTATGAACATGGGTGTGCAAATATTTGTTCAGTTTCTGTTTTAAGTCTTTAAAACAGAAGAGAAATTTGTTGGGTCATATGGTAATTCAGCTTAAATTTTTTCTCACAATTATTTTTATGCCTTTTTTTATTTTGGGGTGTGTGTATTTTTCTTTTTAATTCATTGGCATTAAACCTTGAATCTAATGAAACAAAACTTCACTTATTTTAAGGGAATGCTTTTAGGAAGTAAATATCAAAAATAATTCCTGTTGGCAAATTAGCAAATCTGTTGCAAAGTATACATAATCCACTTGTTTCATTAAAAAAACCCATTAGAGCAGTTACAGAAACAAAACTTCATCCTGCTAATCATCTCTGAATGTGATGTAACTATTCTTGGAATCTTGAACTAAAAAAAAAAAAAATCAGGCCACCCAAGATACATTGAAAAAATCTAATTATTGAAAGGGATTGTAATGAATAATCTGTGCAGGGGAGAGATATTTGCTATTGCTAGAACTGGCTTTCAGTTGACAACACAGTTTTTCTTTTTTTTTTCTGAGCCTGAAACCTAGTTGGATAGCACAAGTCTCCCTTTGGACTCAAGCACATATAAATAGTTGATAATACTTATTATTATAAATGCAAGCTACAGCTGTTTATTACTTACTATGTACCAATTACTATGCTAAGCCTCACACATTAATTACCCTATGAAACACAACAGATCTGCAAGGCAGCTTTTTACAGTTATCAACCTGGTAGAGTCTGTTGCCCACTGATACTCTTCTAATTAAAACTCAATGGACAGCACTCCTGAGTTTTAGTTGGAAATATGAATGCCCAGCCAGAGTGCATTTCCACTTTTTTTGTAGCTCACCTTGTTGCCTGTATTAGTTGTTGTTTAGTCGCTAAGTTGTGTCCTACTCTTTGTGACCCCATGGACTGTAGTCTGCCAGACTCCTCAGTCCATGGGATTTCCCAGGCAAGAATCCTGGAGTGAGTTGCCATTTTTCTTCTCCAGGGGATCTTCCCAACCCAGGGATCAAACCAGCGTCTCCTGCTTTGGGAGGTTTCCTCTTTACCACTGAGCCAAATGGGAAGCAAATTTGTTCATATCAGTAGTTCATGGCTTTTGATCACTGACTTGTATTTGGTTGTGCAGACTTGCCGCAGCCGTTTATTCATTGTCCTACTGATGGGTACCAGGGCTTTCTGTTTTTTAGACATTATGGAAAAGAACTGCTGCCAACATTTGTGTGTTGAGTATGTTTATTTGAAATGATGGAGAATATCGTGATGGGGTTTATTGGGAGGTAAAAGCACTCATCAGCCCTTTGTGACATCTCTGATGGCCCACAAGGAAATCATCTGATTCTCCACAGACAAGGCTAGGACCTCTCTTGTCTGGTTTTGCCAGCCTCCTGCCCCAAGATCGGGAATCAATTTTTACCTCCATTCCTTAGTGTTCCCCATCTACAATACAACCCCCATTTGATATAACCAGGGAATTCACTTCTCACCCTTCAAGCTGCAGTCTAGATTGCATATTTCTCTAGCTTGCATATTGATTTAGACCTGGAATCAACTTGGGGAATCAGCTTTCTCATGTGGTTACTTGGTTTAGAAGTTAGTCTTATCGTCTCTTCTACCTGTTACTGCCAGCCTGACGTTCGGTGGACAACAACAAGCCATATTTATTTATGTTTATTTCTGGGGCTTCCCTGGTGGTCCAGTGGTTAGGACGTCACACTTCCACCGCAGGGGGCGTGGTTCCACCCCGGTTGGGAAAGTAAGATCCTAAAAGCCAAAATGTGGCCAAAAATAAAAGGGAGGAAAGTAACTACTTCTGGATGCCCAAATGTGTCAGAAATTCCAGTCCCATTGTTTCTAATATGTAGGATAACTATTATTCACACAAGTCAAGAGAAAGCTCAAAGAGAAAGCAAAAGCAAGTGGTAGGCTATTAGAATAATGTGTATACAACATGTTTTTATTCCATGTTACTTGGTTAACACATGCACATAAAATAGAATGAACTGTCTATGTTTGGATAGAGGAGATCAAAATGCCATTTCTGTATTTACGTCAGCAGCACTTATGATCATGTCTTGTATATATTAGATATCTGATGAATGTCCATTGAACTTATTAATAAATGAATGAATGTTAAGTAGGTTGTGCCCCAAAGGCACATGCTAAGACACAGCAAACATTTTTTTCTCTGTTGTTTGACAGTGGGTGTAAGCCTCAGCTGGTCAGAGAGCTAAAGCAGATGCTGTGAAAGACGCGTCTAAGTATGAAATAGCTGAGTGTGTTTGGGAGCAGGCTGCTTCCTGTATCATGTATCAGGTGTGAATGGATTAGAGACTCTGTCTACAGCAGCTTAAAAAATAGTTTCTTCTCATAGTCCTATCCAACATGGAAAATCATGAAAATAAATAGCAGTGAAGTTATTTACATGAAATTGAAGCTATGGCTGTATATATGGTGATAGTAGTGAATTGCGGCTCCTTCTTTCAAGTGAGGCAGTGAGTGAATACCACATGAATGCAGAAAAAGACTATCTTTTGTGAATCTTATAAAACAAATATGTTGAGAGTTAACAACTGAAAAAAAGCTCAATTACCACCCTAAATGTGTTAATTTCACTCTATAAAGATTGTAGATTCAAACACAGTGTGAGAAGCCCAGTCATTCATTGAAATACAAATAGGAAATGGGAAGGGGTGGGGAAGAAGAGGAGAGCGAGCGAGCGAGTGAGCAAGAGAGAGAAGTTCCCTTAAGAAGCATGCCCTTAGTAAAAGAGTAAGGAAATCCAGATAAAGTGTAAGAGTTTTCAAACTGCCTGAGGCATGCATTCAGTCCTGGGGAATTCTTGCCTGGGGAATCCCATGGACAGAGAAGCCCGGTGGGCTACAGTCCATGGGGTCATAAGAGTTGGACACGATTTAGCAATTAAAGCACCACCACCACCACCACAGTTTTTAAGCTGCTGATGCATGCATTCAGTCAGAATCATTGTGCCCCTGGTCCAGATCAAGACAAGATTACATCCGCCTTTCCTGTGTCCAGCCCTTTCTGTGACCCTTTCAGGAATGCCTCTGTGGCTGTAAACCAAAAGTCAACATTCCCAAACAGGCACCTAAGTAAGATGGAGTCTCATAATATATATTAACCAGCACACTTACAAGCGTCAATGCTTATCACGAAGAGCCTGCAGATTCAAGGCTACTTCCAATATGTGTGAGTGCTAAGTCGCTTCAGTCGTGTCTGACTTTTTGTGACCCTGTAGTCTGCCAGGCTCCTCTGTCCATGGGATTCTCCAGGCAAGAATACTGGAGTGGGTTGCCATGCCTTCCTCCAGGGAATCTTCCTGACCTAGGGATCAAACCGGCGCCTTTTTTTTCTCCTGTATTGGCAGGCAGTTTCTTTACCACTCGCGTCATCTGGGAAGCCCTACATCAAATGTACATCACATTAATTAATTTAAAACAAATCTCTAATTTTCTATAGATGTTCTATTTCTATAAATATTTCTGTACTTAATCATATCTATTTATATTAAGTTAAACTGTGAGTTCATACTGATATCTCCAAAATGAATTCATTATCTTGTGGATTATTCCAGTCTTTCCCTTCATGTAATAAAATACCCTACACATAATGCATTTTTGAATGCCAAGCTTTAACTGAGAATACTCCAAGCACCTTGGAAGGGACCTTGAGCTTATAAGGAGACTCTACAGGTGAAAATAGCTGTATATAGTTATTTGCCTGCACTGCGCACTCCTGCAGACCAAGAAGATTATCTGCTTCAGCAGAGTATACCCTTCTGAGAAGATATATGGTCAAATAATTCATCTCTGGCAATTAATTAAACTTGTTGACCATTCTTGTGCATTAGTGGTTCTTAAACCTAGAAATCCATCAGAATCAACTTGTGGGTTAAAGAAGCAAAAAAAAACAAAGCAAAGCATTCTACCCCAAATGACTGAATCAGATTCTCACTCCAGGGAGTGATCAGACCCTGTCCCCCAGTGAAAAACTCCATGTCCACCAATTTGACTCCTCTGTCCATTGGATTCTCCAGGCAAGAATACTGGAGTAGATTGCCATGCCCTTCTCCAGGGGATCTTCCCGACCAGGAATCAAATCCAGATTTCTTATGTCTCCTTCGCTGGCCGGCAAATTCTTTACCATTAGGGTCACCTGGGAAGTCCCATCAATTTGACAACAAATGTGAAATTCACTGATTCCTTGAATGACATAAACTACCGAGTTTCACAGAAGGAGAAATAGATCATCTGAATAGGACTACAGTATTAAAGAAAGTGTATATAAAAAATCTTCCAAGTAAGAAATCACCAGGTTCAGATCGTACCACTATGGGATTCTACCAAACATTTAAGGAAGAAATTATACCAATTCTCTATAACCTGTTCCAGAAAACATAAGCTCTTGCTATGAGACTGACATTACTATAAAATTATATAAAGACATTACATGAAAGAAACACTACAGACCAATTACGTTTAATGAACACAATTGCAAAAATCATCAACAAATGTTAACAAATGAAATTCAACAATGTGTAAAAGAATCCTACACCACAAGGAGGTGGGATTCATTGTAGGAATGAAATATTAGTTAAATTAATCAATTATATAGAGTAAATAAAGCCATGTGATTTATGATATGTTTAGTACTTTGGTTGTGGTGATGGTAATATAGGTGTATGTATATGTCCAAATTTATCAAGATGTATACATTATGTGGGTACAATTCTTTGTATATCAATTTAATCCTAATAAAGCTTAAAGAATAAAAGGAAAATGATGTGATAGTATCAATAGATACAGAAAAAGCGTTTCACAAAATCCAACCTCTATTCACTTCATGGCAAATAGATGGGGAAATAATGGAAACAGTGACAAACAATTTTCTTGGGCCCCAGAATCACTGCAGATGATGACTGCAGCCATGAAATTAAAAGATACTTGCTCCTTGGAAGAAAAGCTATGACCATCCTAGATAGCATATTAAAAAGCAGAGACATTACTTTGCTGACAAAGGTCCATCTAGTCAAAGCTATGGTTTTTTAAAAAAAAAACAACTCTCAACAAACCATAAATGGAGAACTTTCTCAACTTGATAAAAACTTGTACTATTTTTTAAAGTGAAGAAATTGAAAAAGAAGTGAAAAATAAGTGCTGATAAAGCAAAACTTGATGAAATGATGAATAAAGTTTTAAGATGTTGAGGTATTAATGATATTAAGGATGATTTGTTTTACATGAGCTGACATTGAATTATGAGCAATTTCATTTGTATTGGCTAGATTACTTTAAGAGTTTGGTTCTAGAAATATTTTGTTGTTATATTATCTTTGCATCTTCACAATTCATGTTGAATGAGAATCAAAAGCATCAAGTCCAATGAGAAAAACTGTCTAATCTTAATTTATGTAAATACCTTCTGACAATCTCAGTATTGGGAGTTCCCATTATGGAATTGTTACAAAAGAAAACCAGAAAAAGATTTCAAACTGTTTTGAGAGTACTTTATAAATATCCCAAGAAGCTGTTCATTTGGAATGTTTATATAAAACCAATACATAGGGTCAAAAAAAACAATTTCTTTCTTTCTTTCTCTGGTCAGAGATGAAAAAGAATTTATTGGAGATGTGAGAAAGATTCAGACGCCTGTTCCTTTACCATTCAGATGGTAGCCCTTTGACCCCTGAGAGAGAAAGATTTTCCTATCTCTCTCCACACTTTTTTCTTTTTCCCAAAGCAAGAGGAATTGACAATTTAACTCAAGACCTGTTATTCATTGGGCAGCGCTTCTCAATGGGGAGGATTTACTGTACCATGGGGCTTTCTCTCTCACCCCCTGTTCCCACAAACTAAACTCACAAGCACAGTTAACTCTTTAAAAAAAGTCCTCCAGCGGTCTTTTTTTGTTCCTTCCTCATCAATGAATAATTGCAAGTATGGTCTGTCCAAAGACACAGTGAATTTAAATTCAAGCTTCACCTAGATTTCTTACCATCCACCAAATACTCCAATCTCAGTTGTTACCAGGACTTCACCTTTGAAAATACTGGGATTTCACAGTCATAAATAGGCAGAAAGAGCAAATGGTTGCGTTTTCTAGTTGTAATTCTGCCATTATCTTAGGTGGTTTTAGGCAATACACTGTGGTCAGCTTCCTCTTTATAAAGAGGAAAAAGAGGATGAAATGAGGACATTGTTGATCTTTGAAATCTGTTTTACTTGGAAGGATGACTAACTAGGCTTTTATGAGACCAAAGCCTCAAGCACTTGAACATTTTTGGAATGTTTAACCACCTGATGCTATCTCTGTGTGAGGGAAAAGGAGGGGGAACTTCTCTGTACAACATTATAGTATTTCACTGATTTCAGGATTTTCTTGTGACTTTTATAATTTTTTAAATGAACTTTACCTTTTTAAAGGTTGCAGAGCACATGGTTGCCTTAGAATCTTTCTTTTTTTTAAAAGTAATTTTTATTAGTGTATAGTTTCTTTACAGTATTGTGTTAATTTCTCCTGTACAGCAAAGTGAATCAGCTACACATACACATATATCCCTCTTTTTCAGATTTCCTTCCCGTTTAGGTCGCCACAGAGCACTGAGTGGCGTTTCTGGTGCTATACAGTAGGTTCACATTAGTTATCTATTTTATCCATAGGATCAATAGTGCATGTATGTTAATCCTAGTCTCCCAGTTCATCCCACATCCCCCTTGCCCTTTGGTATCCATAAGTTTATTCTGTACATCTATGTCTCTATTTCTGCTTTGCAAATAAGATCGTCTATAGCATTTTTCTAGATCTCACACACATGTGTTAATATACAAGAATTTTTTGAAATGCGTCAAGCATTTCTCCACTTTCCTGAATTATCTGGAAATAGCTTTGAATATTTTGTGACACAGAGCACAGTATTCCTTACATCCCATCAGAGCTTGTTCCACACTGTGAAGATGAACAGTGCACGAAGCAGTGGGCCTCCTCAGTGTTTTTTCTTTAAGGAAGGAACGTGGTCGATTGTTTAGCACTCCACCATCTAGTCTAATTCACTATTTAGAAAAAAAATGACAACAGGAACATTTTACTTTTTATTAATAGATTTTATTTCTTAGAGTAGTTTTAGGTTCACAAAAAATTGAACAGAAGGTACAGAGATTTCCCACAGAAGAACAGCCTCCTCCATTACCAGCATGGTCACCAGAGGGCTATGTTTGTGACCACTGATGAACTTCCACAGATACATCCTAATCACTCAAATCCACAGTTTACATTAGGGCTCACTCTTGATGGTATACATTCTATGGATTTGGACAAATGCATAGTGACATGTGGACTTCCCAGCTGGCTCAGAGGGTAAAGGATCTGCCTGCAATGCCTGAGACACAGGAGTCACGGGTTCAGTCCCTGGGCGGAGAAGATCCCTTGGAGGAGGGCGTGGCAACCAACTCCAGTAAACTTCTCTAGAGACTCCCATGGACAGAGGAGCCTGGTGGGCTACAGTTCACGGGGTCGCAAAGAATCAGACATGGCTGAAGTGACGAGCATGTATGCATAATGACATGTATCCACCATTGCAGATTCATACAGAGTGATTTCAGTGCTTTAAACTTCCTCTGTGCTTTGCTTATTCAGCTCTCCCTTCCCGCAGTCCCTCGAAACTAATGGCCTTCTTACCATCTCTCTGTGTGCCAAATCACTTCAGTTGTGTCTGTCTCTTTATGACCTTATGGGCCGTAGCCTGCCCGGCTCCTCTGTCCATGGGATTTTCCAGGCAAGAACCCTGGAGTGGGTTGCTGTGCCCTCCTGCAGGGGATCTTCTCCACCCAGGGATCTTTTAATCGCCACTATTTATGGTTCTTATCCCATATCTCTCCTATATATAACCTGATTTTCTGCCAATCAAAGCAGGTTGCCAGAGATTCTTTTAAAAATGCAGGTAATCATGTCACATTATAGCCTAAAATCCTCCACTGGCTACTCAGGCTTTTAGATAAAACTCAAGTAAGCAAGTGCAGATATCATGACCTCATCATCACATGCCTGCCTAGCCACCTAACGTTGTCTATTGCCTCCACAAATGGTCCATGTGTCAGTACCATAAAACTGCCTGACATTCTCTGAGCACGATGATGGTTTTTGACCTTCTAGCTGTTACTTCATGAGGGAAAACTCTCTCCAACTCTGTTCTTGATTAGTTCTTGCTGGCCCCAAGGTCCAGCTTAGGTTAAATCCCCTGGAACATCATGTCAGATCTGTGGTTTTTCTCCTAAAGTTCTGCTTTTCGTCTTCCTTCTTTGAACTTTGGTAGTGAACTCTGACATTTACTATATTTCTTTGGTGGCTTTAGCTGCTTTTGTCACCAAACTGTGGCCTTTGTAAGGTCAGAAATTCTTTCAGAATAAACGATGAATAATTATTTTTTTTTCATACATGCTCAGTGAATCTAAGATCAAAAATTTGTGTATTCATGACTTTCAACTGAATGGCAATAGTTCACTATACAAATGGAAACGAAGCTCCAACACAGTACAGGGATAAACTGATTCACATGTCCAGGGCTTTTATACAAGTTATCTTTAGCTGGATTTCAAAACCACAAAAAGAAATTTATCACCACTACTTTCCTTGGAGCATAATGATTCATGTTTATGTTGGAAGTTGCTTTATCACTTATTTGAAGAAGTCAGATCCATTAACCCATCTCATTAGGCAACTGCATCAATGGAGAAGTAGGACCGTGTGGTCTATGTGATTTCTTTAAAGAAAGTGGCATGTTTTGTTAAGCATCATATCCACTGCCACCCAGTAGGGTTAACTGCAATTCTTGCAGTGAGAAAGATTTCTAGACCACCTGGGTTTAGTAGTTATGCTCAACTCTTTTAGACTAGGCAGACTTGAAAAGGAGAAATCAGTGAACCAAGTGCATGGAATTATTTCAAAGGAACAAATATTAGAAACAGGTGTGAGATACTACCTAGGGAAAATAAAGCATTAATTCATTCTAACTGGCAGTGGACCATGCTACATTTCCTGAAGAATTAGCTGCCTGAAAACATTTTGACAAAGGAGTTAATTATAAATGTTGCTAGCTATTTTTCATTTCCAGCCCAATTTTTCTGAACCATAAAAGTGCATTAAAAACTTTTACACAATTATGAAGTCTCAAAAAGCATTTTTACTTTCCATCTATTTCCCAGTTAAATTATATTTTCTGAGCATCTGTATATTTGAAGCGAATTTTTTATTATATGGAAAGCTTATAATCCATGTTTTATACTTGTCTTATGGCTCAAATCCTACAGTAAAATGTACTAACATCATGTATATATCTAATGTTTAGTATTATGAAATTTTTACCCACTTGCTTCATTCCTGAAAGGATTTGAGGTAGTGGCATTGAATAAGTTGCTTATTGATTACCTTAGTTTTAACTGCATCACATACTCTTTTAATATTTAATTTTTATATGGGAGAAATGCTCTTATTTTGCCAAAAAATAATTATCGATTAAACATTACTTGTTTGATAAGAGCATAGCAGTTACAATCTTATCATGCCAATAAAACCTTAATCACTATAAATGTTTAACATCAGAATGTTTAACTGTCTCTCTGGCTCCTCTCACAGTTCCTTCTGGTGGTCTATTAGCAAATGTTTGCTTCCCTTCATTGCAACTTTGGACTTGTATGATTTAAGTCTTCTAAGTTTCCAAGGAGTCCTTCCACCGGGAAATACAGAAATGGTTTCATAAAACTAAAGGCTGAGATTTCCACATGTCTACTTTGTGTTTTTCATTATATGAGTCAAACATTTGACAAACTAGATTACTTGATTGGCTGGGGTGGTTTGTATCAGCCACTGGAAATTGAGTTACTACTACACAATGGTTTGAATAAGATAGTGGCACACAGGTACACGTATACCATGGAATATTACTCAGCCATAAAAAGGAATGAAATTGGGTCATTTGTGAAGATGAGGCTGGACCTAAAGACTGTCATACAGAAGTAAGTCAGAAAGAGAAAAACAAATATTGTATGCGGGATCTGAAAACGTTGATACAGATATCTTATTTACAAAGCAAAAATAAAGACACAGATATAGAGAACAAATGTATGGATATCAAGGGGGAAAGGGAGGATGGGATGAATTGGGAGATTGGGATTGACAGATATACACTATTGACACTTTGTATAAAATAGACAACTAATGAGAACCTACTGTGTAACACAGGGAACTCTACTCAGTTCTCTTCGGAAATCCAAAAGAATTAGCCACTGGAAGTTGAGTTACTACTACAAAATGGTTTGAATAAGATAGTGGCACACAGGTACACGTATACCATGGAATATTACTCAGCCTAAAAAGGAATGAAATTGGGTCATTTGTGGAGATGAGGCTGGACCTAAAGACTGTCATACAGAAGTAAGTCAGAAAGAGAAAAACAAACATTGTATGCGGGATCTGAAAACGTTGATACAGATATCTTATTTACAAAGCAAAAATAAAGACACAGATATAGAGAACAAATGTATGGATATCAAGGGGGAAAGGGAGGATGGGATGAATTGGGAGATTGGGATTGACAGATATACACTATTGACACTTTGTATAAAATAGACAACTAATGAGAACCTACTGTGTAACACAGGGAACTCTACTCAGTTCTCTTCGGAAATCCAAAAGAAAGGGGATATATCTACACGTATAGCTGATTCACTTTGCTGTATAGCTGACTCACTTTACAAAACTGCCACTATACTCCAATAAAAACTTTTTTTAAAAAACAGCAGCACATAAATTTTGAAAGATTCAAAGTTTGTACCTTAATTTAGTAACCTTTGAGGATCTATAAAATGAATTTATCATTAGAGCCAGCATAACCACAAATTGCTTAATCCTTAATCTTTACAGCACGTTGTGGAGATGACAGTAAGAAAGTCTTTAGTTAGAATATGATAATGTTCAAAATGCAACACTAATGAGAATAATTTTCTATTAATGCCTATGTATAATCCAACTATACACACACAAAAACACCCAGAGCCTTTTTCTTTTGATGCCTCAAGTGACTTAGATTAAGAATGTCATGGATCTACTGCTTTATGTAGAATATCTGTGACACTGACATGGACAGTGGTTTGCCCTCCAAATAGGACTTTAACAGAACTAGCTGACAAGTTTAATCATCGTAAATCAGGAAACAGTGTTAACTCAGTAGCTTTTCTCCTCATTTTTGACCCTTTGCCCAAAGATACATATTTCTGTGGATCCCTTCAGGTGAAGGAGTTTCTTGCATTCCAGCTGTCTTAAAACTGCTGAGATTTCCTGAAATCAACTTCAATTCACCAGCCAGACATCTAAAAACCATGTTAATACCACACTTACTTGTAGATTTCTTGTCTGCCTCCCAAACTTCCAAATTTTGTGTAGCTTCTTCCCAGGTTTTGAGAGATCTAAAGAAATAAGAGCTTCCTGTTCCTGCTGCTAAGCTCCTCTCCCCTTTTTCTTCTCTGCTATTCCTCTTACTTCTTGAGAGTAGTCTTTGGCAGCCTCTTCCTACAGGTGCTCTTCCAGCTGCCTCTTGTGCTAAGCGGCATTAATGCTGCTCTGCCCTCGTGACCATAGCCATCAAAGGTAGTCATGAGTGAAATCAACAATGTTTTCTGATCATTTGCTTCATCATTCTTGCTTACTAGATCCTGACACTTCCTGGAGACCAGAACTCATGTCCGTATAGCTAAGGTGGGGTCAGGATGTAGATTCTCATTGTATTTGTGATCATAATTTTTAAGCACTTTTTCAGAGTATTCTTTGTACACCTTGCTGTCTTGTGCATGCTTTGCTGTGCTGTTTCTTGGAAGGAGGGCAAGGGTCTATTTCTGTTGTAGGCTGGCAAGAAGAGCTGAGTGGAAAAGTGAAGGCAGGGACTCTCTGACTCTGCTTGTGAACACGGATATAAATGCATCTCCATAGAACTATTCATTTTTTATACTGCCCCAAATGATTATGCATTTTAAGGAAAGTCTGGGGAATGCAGACAAATATTTCAAAACACTATGTACCTCCATCCCTTGGCCTAATGTTTAAAAATTTCAGAATGGTGTCTCTCACATAAAAGAGCATGAATAGAATAAAAGCTGGTCAGACAACCTGTTTCTTCTGTCAGCTTTTAAAAATATGTGAATGACTTATTTGCTGCTGAAACTTATTTTCTTTTCATGTGTGTTTTGACCTTCTGAAAGAGGTTCAGAGAATATTTTGTTAATAATAGGAAATACAAATTACCTATTTTATATCTATAAATCAAGTTTATTATCTCTGAGCCTTATTCATTTCTGGGGCAAAATGTAAAGTGAGACACTAATCTCTCAATTATAACAGATTTTAATTTTGGTTAGTCGAATATGACTTCTTTTCTAATTTCTTACAGTTATATGATATATATATTATATATATATGTATATAAAAACTCTCTCTATTCATTCTAAAATGCAATACAGTGAAATGACTTAATTCACCACTCAGATCTCAATGATTTTGGGACCAGTTAATGCATCTTAATTCTAAATATTCTCAACAACCATATTTCAAATTATTTTAGTATGAAATTAAGGGCAAAACTCTATTAGAAATATAACTACAGAATTTCTGCTTGCTAGTAGACAGCATTATTCAAATAGGTGATCTGTGTTCAGACTAATTTCTTAAATTTCACATCTTCATGATCTAGTAAAACTGCTAAAAAAATAAATTTATTCTGAATGTCACTTTAATTCAAAATGACTAGACAAAGTCAATTCAAAATGACAGACACATAGCAGCATGATTAAATTGCTGGTTGTCTGCCAATTTTACCAAATGTTCATTGTTATCTCAATAGGGAAGCCTTCTGTCTCTTCATCCAAGCAGAATCAATTATTTCCTTTGCTATGTCCCCTCAGAAATGTGTATTTTGAATTACGTAGACTCCAGATGTCTGTCACCCGTATCCATACAACGTTTGTTTGCTGTTTTGTGTCTGTTCTCAAAAACCTCGGTTGTACATAGGCTGTAAAAGATGGAAGTGAATCAATTTCTTTTTCTCATTATTTACGTCTTCTCTCTTAGACCTTTGAATCTGTTTTTCTCTCTGCTTGAAACATTCTTACCTCACAGAACCAAACTGCTGCTCTCTAATATCCTTCAGCCTTTGCCCAAATATTACTTTACCAGTGAGACCTTCTCTGATGATCCTATTTTAAACTTTAAACTCTGCTCGCTTTGGCAGCACATATACTAAAATTGGAACGATACAGAGATTAGCATGGCCCCTGCACAAGGATGACATGCAAATTCGTGAAGCATTCCATATTTTTAAGAAAGCTGTGGTACATATACACAGTGGAATATTACTCAGCCATTGAAAAGAATATATTTGAATCAGTTCTAATGAAGTGGATGAAACTGGAGTCTCTTATACAGAGTGAAGTTAGCCAGAAAGAAAAACACCAATACAGTATACTAACGCATATATATGGAATTTAGAAAGATGGTAATGATTACCCTGTATGTGAGACAGCAAAAGAGACACAGATGTATACAACAGTCTTTTGGACTCTGTGGGAGAGGGCGAGGGTGGGATGATTTGGGAGAATGGCATTGAAACATGTATAATATCATATGTGAAACAAATTGCCAGTCCAGGTTCGATGCATGATACAGGATGCTTGGGGCTGGTGCACTGGGATAACCCAGAGGGATGGTACCGGGAGGGAGGAGGGAAGGGGGTTCAGGATAGGGAACACATGTACACCTGTGGCGGATTCATGTCAATGTATGGCAAAACCAATACAATATTGTAAAGTAATTAGCCTCCAATTAAAATAAATTTATATTTAAAAAATAAACTTTAAACTCTTTCTGAAGTGTAATTTTCTTTTTTTTTTCAAGGCAAAGACACACAATGCGATTTTATTTATGTCTAAATCAGTGAAACAAAATACTCACTGCAAGGTACAAAGTTTTTCAGCATGGAAAAATGTTATATTTGAATATGAAATATCCTGCTGAAACTGAAAAATACGTTTTAAAGTGAAATTCTTTCTTAATTGTCAATTATTTTGAGACTATGGAAAAAAGAAAATAAAATTACGTTCATTGGGGCTGCTTCAGTTCAGTTCAGTCACTCAGTCATGTCCAGCTCTTTTCACTGGGGGCTGCTTAAACTTTCACAGATTTTTTTCTTAAAAATTCCCTTACAGTTTTACAGTCTTAATTAGATATAAAATGATCAGTAGATTTTATACTATGTTTGTTTTCTGAACAGTTTCATTTCCTTTAATTTATGAATGTAACCAGAATGTTTTTCTATTAAGTGAGTATTAAAAATTACTCCTCTCTCCTGTGTGGAACACACTATTTACACTACTGTTGGGAGACATTTTATTGCCTAAAACCTTTTATAATTCAGCTCTACGATCTAGGTTTCTTTGTTTGTTTGTTTTGCTTTGTTTAGGCTGAGAATTTTCTCATCCATTTTTAGTATCTTCAGAGTCTCTGTTAGGCATATGTGTCTGCTGTTGTTTACTTGCACAGTCGTGTCGCAACACTTTGCCACCCCATGGACTGTAAGTCTCTTCTGTTCACAGGGATTCTCCAGGCAAGGATACTGGAGTGTGCTGCCATGCTCTCCTGCAGGGGATCTTCCTGACCCAGAGATGGAATTCGCATCTGCTACGGATCCTGCATTGCTGGCAGATTCTTTACCACTGAGTGAAAATAGATTATGTATACATGAAACCCACTTTAATTATGAAGACTCATAATTGGTGAAAAGCAAAGATGAAGAAGCCCAAACAAGCATTTATCTTTTACCAACTAATAATAAGAAAAAACCCATTCATTTCAATTTGCCTTCCTTTATTTTTTCAATTAACTTATCATTGAAGGATGATTGCTTTCCAGAATTTTGTTGTTTTCTGTCAAACTTCAACATAACAGTCTTTTTGTGTGTGTGTGTGTGTGCTGTGTTTTTTGTTTTTCACTGTGTTTTTTTAAATATATATATATATATTTACTTTACAATACTGTATTGGTTTTGCCATACATCAACATGAATCTGCCACGGGGGTACATAAGTTCCCACTCCTGAACCCCCCTCCCACCTCACTCCCTGTACCATCCCTCTGGGTTATCCCAGTGCACCAGCCCCAAGCATCCTGTATCCTGCATCGAACCTAGACTGGCGATTCGTTTCTTATATGATATTATACATGTTTCAATGCCATTCTCCCAAATCATCCCACTCTCGCCCTCTCCCACAGAGTCCAAAAGACTGTTCTATACATTTGTGTCTCTTTTGCTGTCTCGCATACAGGGTTATCGTTACCATCTTTCTAAATTCCATATATATGTACTAGTATACTGTATTGGTGTTTTTCTTTCTGGCTTACTTCACTCTGTATAATCAGCTCCAGTTTCATCCACTTCATTAGAACTGATTCAAATTATTCTTTTTGATGGCTGAGTAATACTCCATTGTGTATATGTACCACAGCTTTCTTATCCATTCGTCTGCTGATGGACATCTAGGTTGCTTCCATGTCCTGGCTATTATAAACAGTGCTGCGATGAACATTGGGGTACATGTGTCTCTTTCAATTCTAGTTTCCTTGGTGCGGGATTGCTGGGTTTTTTAAGGAATCTCCACACTGTTCTCCATAGTGGCTGTACTAGTTTGCATTCCCACCAACAGTGTAAGAGGGTTCCCTTTTCTCCACACCCTCTCCAGCATTTATTACTTGTAGACTCAGATCACAGCCATTCTGACTGGTGTGAAATGGTACCTCATTGTGGTTTTGATTTGCATTTCTATGATAATGAGTGATGTTGAGCATCTTTTCATGTGTTTGTTAGCCATCTGTATGTCTTCTTTGGAGAAATGTCTATTTAGTTCTTTGGCCCTTGTTTTTGATTGGGTCATTAATTTTTCTGGAATTGAGCTGCATGGGTTGCTTGTATATTTTTGAGATTAGTTGTTTGTCAGTTGCTTCATTTGCTATTATTTTCTCCCATTCCGAAGGCTGTTTTTTCACCTTGCTTATAGTTTCCTTTGTTGTGCAGAAGCTTTTAAGTTTAATTAGGTCCCATTTGTTTATTTTTGCTTTTATTTCCAATATTCTGGGAGGTGGGTCATAGAGGATCCTGCTGTGATGTATGTCAGAGAGTGTTTTGCCTATGTTCTCCTCTAAGAGTTTTATAGTTTCTGGTCTTACGTTTAGATCTTTAATCCATTTTGAGTTTATTTTTGTGTATGGTGTTAGAAAGTGATCTAGTTTCATTCTTTTACAAGTGGTTGACCAGTTTTCCCAGCACCACTTGTTAAAGAGATTGTCTTTAATCTATTGTATATTCTTGCCTCCTTTGTAGAAGATAAGGTGTCCATAGGTGCATGGATTTATCTCTGGGCTTTCTATTTTGTTCCATTGATCTATATTTCTGTCTTTGTGCCAGTACCATACTGTCTTGATAACTGTGGCTTTGTAGTAGAACCTGAAGTCAGGCAGGTTGATTCCTTCAGTTCCATTCTTCTTTCTCAAGATTGCTTTGGCTATTTGAGGTTTTTTGTATTTCCATACAAATTGTGAAATTATTTGTTCTAGCTCTGTGAAAATACCGCTGGTAGCTTGATAAGGATTGCATTGAATCTGTAGCAATTTTCACAAGGTAAAATCCTGTAAGGAAAAATGAATATGTATAAAAATGTCATTTAACTCATTAATGAATTAATAAGGGAAGAACCTATAAGATATTTGCACAAGTTCAAAGGAGACTCTTGACATATGTATAAATGTGTATGTATACATATATGTCACAGTGCTTTCCTGGTGGCTTAGTGGTAAAGAATCTGCCTGCCAATTCAGGAGATGTGGGTTCAATTCCTGGGTGGGGAAGATCCCCTGGAGAAGGAAATGGCAACCCACTCAGGTATTCTTGCCTAGAAAACCCCATGGACAGAGGAGCCTGGCAGTCTACAGTCCAGGGGTTCACAGAGTTGGACATGACTTAACACGCCCGTACATATACATACACACATGTGCATAGTCAGGAATGTTGAAATGAAGTTGCTAATAGATGCAAAGCTGGTAAGTATTCTATAAAGCAGTAAAATGTTTGAGGTTGTCTTTTAATTTTTTTTTTTTACAGAGTAGAAATCCACTGAAACTCTACCAGACAAAATTTATTTACATCATGATGAATGGTAGTTATACTCATTAATATCATTTTTCTACAAGTTAATTTATACCCCTGCAGAGACATGAAGTAGTCCAGCCAGTAACAATCAATCAAAGGTACACGTTCTTTATTTTAAAAATTTTATAAATTTAATTTTATTTACTCTTGGTTGTGCTGGGTCTTTATTGCTGCACAGGCTTTTATCTAGTTGCGGTGAGCTGGGACTACTCTTGGTCACGGTGTTCTGGCTTCTCATTGCAATGGCTTCACTTGTTGCGGAGAACAGGCTCTAGGGCGCGTGGGCTACAGTAGTTGCAGCTCTGTGGGTTCAGTAGTTTCAGCTCCTGGGCTCTAGAGCACAGACTCAGTAGTTGTGCGCATGAGTGTAGTTGCTTGGTGGCATGTGGAATCTTCTTAGGTCAAGGATCAAACCTGCGTTTCCTGCATTGGCAGGTGGATTCCTCACTCCTGAGCCACCAGAGAAGCCCCAAAGTGCATATTCTTATGTGTTTAGGACTTAGGGCTAGAGAGCAAAGGGAAACCTCAGCCTTCCCTATCTCTCTTCCTACCTTCAGCTTCCTTGTGCAGTAATATAAAGCCTATGGACACCCTAGCCCTGAGGGCTGGATGAACACATACCCTTGACCCTGTGGATGGCTTGTCCAGACAGGAAGTGCATGGCTGGTAAAGGATCAGAACAGGTGCTTCTAAACTTTGAAGCCCAGAGCAGGAACCTAGTTGCCCATGTCTAATGGCTGCAGATGTTTTATGCCATGAAACTTACTTACTTATTTACTAATACTTGCTCACTGTTATCCTTCACTACTTTGCAAGTTCCATGTAGTTAAGAATTTTTATCTGTTTTATTCACAACAGTAATTTTAGCTCCTGGAAAGATGTTTGACAGCAATTTTTTAAAAAACTTTGTATTTTGTATCGGGTTCTAGCTGATTAACAACGCTGTGATAGTTTCAGGTGAACGGCTAAGGGACTCAGCCATACATGCATCCATTCTTCCCCTAACTCCGCTCCATCCAGGCTGCCACATAACACTGAGCAGGGTTCCCCATGCTATACAGTAAGCCCTTGCTGGTTATCCATTTTAAATATAGCAGTGCATTAATAAATATGGTTGATTGAATCCATGTCCTCAACACAGTGCTTGTTTTGTGAGATATACTTGTAAATATATATTTCAGGAAAGAATGACGGTTTGAACAATAGAATAAAAAATTACTTTCTGAAGTGCAAACATTTAAAAAAATTTAATTTTATAACTTAATATGCAATATAATGATACCTTATAGATTTAAAAACAGCTTATTCGTACATAGTTCATATATACTGTACAGCTTGCTCATGTAAAGTATAAAGTGTAATCGCTTTTAGTTAAACCACAGTATGTGCAACCATCATTACAATCAATTTTAGAGCAACATAAAAACTTTAACAGATTAAAAAAGACTGAAATATGGGCTTGCAATAGTTATACCTCTGAATACATGGATAAAATAAGTGCCATTTTGTAGAATAAATTTTGTGTGCCTGTATAATTATAGCTAAAGGATTAAAGTTTGCAACTTACATTTTTCATAGTTTCTGAACAATGAAAATTGCATGAAAAAATTCAAAGCTTCAAAGGATCTAATTTGAGGTATTCTATAGTCCATTGTGTCTTTACAGTTTTTGAGCCAAAAATTCCTATTTGTCTACTTCAGATGCTGTTTCAAGGGCTAAAGATGATGTCAAGAGCTATTACTTTAAATAATCTTTAAAATTTTGTGACTCTTTAAACCAAACCAAACAAAAAATTAAAAGTATCTTTAACAAATTCAATGGACTTTAAAAAATGAACATGGGAAATGTAGACTATTGAGGCTAAAACTTTTTATAATGTTCAACCAATATCTTTATTTTCTGAAACTGCTTTCACATTCCTTAATTATCTCAAGACCCTCCCCCATTGAAAGGGAGGCATTCATTCTTTCAAAAAGTCCCTAACACAAAGAAATTGCTTTGAGGTTTAAAATAAGTACAGCTTGTTGAGTTCTTAGGAAAATCATAGCCTAAAAGTAAGTACTTTTGAGTTGTAAAAATCAGACTTAGTTGAAGGAAGGACAGTTTTTCCTTTAAATCCTGAAAGCCACACCTGGAAATCTGAAGCACATTTTCACAAAGAATTACAAGGGATAAAGGATGGTGGTGGTGGTTTAGTCGCTCAGTTGTATCCGACTCTTGCGACCCCATGGACAGTAGCCCGTCAGATTCCTCTGTCCATGGGGTTTCTCAGGCAAAAATACTAGAGTGGGTTGCCATTTCTTTCTCCAGGGAATTTTCCTGATCAGGGATCAAACCCATGTCTTGTGTCTCCTGCATTGGCAGGTGGATTCTCTACCACTGAGCTCCCAGGGATGCCTAGTGGCTTTCTAAAAAGGCAGATGAGAGCCTGTAGGACTAAGTGACTCGAGAGAGGAAGTAGAGCTGAGGATTTGAATCTTGTGTCTTAGATTTGAGCCCAGGAAGTAGGACTGAGTTTTTCATCAAGTAAGTCACCTTGTCTACACTTTGAATTGAATAATAAACACACTGAAACAGGTTCAGATGAGTCAAGAACATCAAACTCAATGCTGCTCTTTCGTGAATGCTACCAAGGAAGTGTGCAAACCTTTCAATTACATGACATCCCCTGGAACACTGAGCAAGCACACCAAAGGCACTGAGGCACAGGTAGGAGAGAGGGTGTCCGTGTCCATGCTGGTGAGCCTGGGGCCAGCCCACCAGGCACTACATGCTCCATGGGGGTGGAGGGGAGAGCAACTGAGTAGCTGCTTTCCTGAGTGGAGGATTTGAATGCAGAATGCAGAAGCATTCAACNCTGAGGCACAGGTAGGAGAGAGGGTGTCCGTGTCCATGCTGGTGAGCCTGGGGCCAGCCCACCAGGCACTACATGCTCCATGGGGGTGGAGGGGAGAGCAACTGAGTAGCTGCTTTCCTGAGTGGAGGATTTGAATGCAGAATGCAGAAGCATTCAACATCAGTATATTGGAAGAGACCGCTGGGAAGGGGACCCCATCATGAAGGGACAGCAGGCTCCATGCTCATGAGTGTGAGATCCCAGCCCATTGCTCACAAGACCCACAGGGATGCCAGACATCAGAGGTGCAAGTTCAGGGAGTTAAAAGAAATCTATTCAAAATCTGGTTATGCTATGAATTTCTGTCTGATGATGAGTTCATTGTTTAAGTTCTATGAACATCTCTTTTAGTTTTAAGAAGTGAGCCTAAAATACCTTCTTACAAGGTGGTTTGGAGGATTAAAACTAAGGTGTGTGTGTGTGTGCATGCATGTGTGTTTGTGAGTGTGAGTGTCTAAAAATATGCGAGACACATCATAACTCCCCAAAGCTCCTTAAAGAGTCAAGTCTAGAATCCTGGGTTGCTTCAACCACACCTCTGCAAAGAAAGGCAAATAATGATTTAAAACACTTTAGCAAATTGGCCGTCTAGTCCATTCTTTACCACAGATGCTAAAAGTGGTAATATATTAATGAAAGTGAAAGTGTTGGTCACTCAGTTGTGTCCAACTCTCTGCTACCCCACAGATGTAGCTTGCCAGGCTCCTCTGTCCATGGGATTGTCCAGGCAAGAATACTGGAGTGGGTAGCCATTCCCTTCTCCAGGGATCTGGACCCAGGCATCAAACCTGGGTCTCCTGGATTCTTTACCATCTGAACCACCAGGGAAATGTACATTTAATCTACCCCTTTCCTTTTCTCTCTGTCTCTGATGAAAGTGATCATGAAATCTACAGAGCCCATAATTTAGAGAATGCTTAGGTCTTAGACGTCATACAAATGGGCAATTCAGCCTTGAAACGGTTGTCGGTAAGAAAATTAAAGCATTACTTTTCACTAAAAAGCCATACAAGCCAAAAGAAGTGTAATAAAAGATCAAGAGCCGTTATTAATGCATGAAGTTACTCATCAGGTCATCAACAACAGTCTCTACCTAAGAGATGGGAGAGCTGGAGTGGGCCATCACGTGGCTGTGAGATTAAGTGGAGGAAAAGTTACCTAAGTTACATTTTGTGACTTCTCTTATTGTTTCAAATAAAGTTGGAGCAAAGCTTTTTTGACAGTATGTTCTGAAACACGGTGTATCCAAGAAGAATCACAAATTTGTCACCTGGGTCCCTAAGCCTGAATAACATAAGACTCTCCTCCAAACTAAACTACAATGGTAATTAGCAAATATAAGCTGGATGTCCTTGGAAACAGACATGCAGAGAGTAGGCTTTTCTTTTTAACAATCCATGAAAGTGTGTAATAATTAAGAGTTAGAGAGGAGGAGTCATACAATTAACAATTAATTGAACTTTTTTTTCCTCGTCTTCTTCCTTCTTTGAAACCTGCACTAACAATATCCCTACTTCATCCATAAAATATTTCTGTGCAACTCCACCTAATTTTAACCCTGGCTTTATTTAAGATTCTTTATCATTTATGTACATAGTTTTTTTTTTTTTTAACTATTCTCTAATGAAGCCTGCTCTGTGAATATGTTGCTTGGTAAATATGCCCCTTAGTTATTTTGTATATGCATTTCTTATCCTTTCTCTTTGATCACGATCTTCATGAAGAAAGGAATAGTGTTTTCCTTTCTTCACTTTTTATTCGTTTGTTTTGTATTTATCTTTTTATTATGGCTTGTATTTAAATCTAATAGACATTTAACTCAGAGTATCATCCAAAATAAATTGTATTTAAGGCAGAAATATATTTTGAGAGCTTCTAGAGCTTCTATAATGAAAGTCATTCATATTTGTTGTTGTTCAGTCACTAAGTTGTGTCCAACTCTTTGCCACCCCGTGGACTGCAACACACCCGGCTTCCCTGTCCTCCACTATCTCCTGGAATTTGCTCAAAGTCATGTCCACTGAGTCTGTGATGCTATCTAACCATCTCATCCCCTGATGCCCTCTTCTCCTTTGGCCTTCAGTCTTTCCCAGCATCAGGTTCTTTTCCAGTGAGTCAATTCATGTTTATTGAATGCTAAAGAGAGGTTGGTTCTCTGTCAGCTTTAGTTTAACAATCATTTTAAATAAACTTTAAAAAATAATATAGAATTATTGAAAAAATTTTCAAGTATTATGGAAGAGCAAAAAGTTAAATTTATTCTTAATAACAACTCGTTACATAGTAGTTTAGTGTATATTCAGATTTTTCTGCTTTGTTTTCTCTTTCCTTCCTCACTCCCCCTTTCTTTGCTTTCTTTCTCTTTCTTTTCTCCCTCTCTTTCCCTCCCCCCTACTCTCTACTCTTCTTTCTTTCTTTACCCTCAGTATAATCACTGCCTTTATTTTTATTGTGGTAACATATACACAGCATAAAATCTGCCATCACGGCCATTATTAGGTGTACAAGTCAATGGTATTAATTACATTTAACAATATTGTACAACCATTAATACTCTCTGCTTCCCAGTTTTTTTCCTTAATTAAATACTATTCACACTGCTGCTTGCTTTTTCGTTTGCTCTATAAAATCTCATTGGATGAAGCCTTCATCTCCAAGTACTCTTTTAGTTGTTTCATAAAGAATTAGCAAGATGGCAGAGGAGTTTGGGGGAGAATGGATGCATGTATATTTATGGCTGAGTCCCTTTGCTGTTCACCTGAAACTACCACAATATTGTTAATCAGCTGTACCCTAATGGAAAAAAAGTTTAATAAAAAAAAAGAATTGACAAAACTGGGAAAAATATTTCATTTCTAACAATTTGTCTACTTAACATGTTCCTAGGATCCTTGAAGATGAGTGAAAAATCTGCTGGAATTATCTTTTTTCAGAGTGTAAAAAGGAATATTTTATATTTAAGTAATAACTTGTTCCAGTTTTTATGCTTGGAACATGTTATTCAGAAGCTCTTTATCACTTTTGTAACTCGGTTTTCATACAATAAGTGAATCACAAAATCTTTAGTTGCAAATGATCCCAATGGTCATCTGACCAACTCATTTAGGAGCAGAATCCATTTTACAGAACCAGCCACTAGGTCACGGTGGCTCTTTAATCTTCTCTACTGATAGGGAATATATTACTGCACAACCTTCCAAGGAAGCCCTTTCTTTTCCTGAGGTATCAAAAAAATTACTTCTTGTTTTTTTTCTCGCCCTACCTGGAACTTTTACCCATTGGGTTTATTTCAAATACAACCCTTCTTTTCAAGTGATACTTGAATATAATTATCAACTCCCTCCTGAATATTCAATTTTACTAAGATAAACACCCCAATTACTTCAACAGTTCTTGATAGCCTATGGTCTCATGTTCTTCATCAACCTGGTGATTTTCTCTGAGTTGTATTTCCACTGAACCATTTTCTCCTTAAACTACAATGCTTGGAACTGAAGATAATAGTTCTGATAAATTCTCAATGCTTTTAGGTAGAGCAAAAGTTTCTTTTATATGTTTTACCTCAAACTCCTAATTCATTACAGAATAATTTTATGGTAGAGATTTAAGATTCAGATTAAATTTGCTACTAACACAATATGGGTACCTCCTTTAATCATTTATTTCAGACTTGACTTTGTGACAGTGGAATCTTTCTAGTTAAGAAAGAACCAAAAATTCATGTAACATGATCACATTGAGATATAGTTAAAGTCGAAACACAAACCTCCCAATCGTGCTCTCTTATGTAAAACCACCAGCTTTTCTTACAACATCAAAGGAGACACTGAAACGTGAGGCACAGATATTAAGCTGCCAAATGTTTTGATGGGTTGCTTGTCATTTCTATAACTTCACTGGAAGGAGTAATGTGGGAGTGTGAGAATTCATACTCCAGAGCTGGTCTTTTAGCAACATATAGCAGACGTGGAGAGGAGGGCTCGTTCTGATAATGTAAGTGAGAATTCTAGTGTTAATGCCTTTCTCTTATCCATCTTGAGTTATCACTACTTTCAATGGGAAGACAGTAAAAAAGCACTTGTAATAATTGGGCCAAAGTCCTTATGAACTAGAGATATGTCTTCCCAGGGGGCACAGTGGTAAAGAATCTGCCTGTGATGCAGGAGATGCAAGAGACGCTGGTTCAAGCTGTGGATTGGGAAGATTCCCTGGAGGAGGAAATGGCAACCCATTCCAGTATTCTTGCCTGGAAAATTCCATGGACAGAGGAGCTTGTGGGCTATCATCCTTGGGGTCGCAGAGTTAGACACGACTGAGCATGCACACACACCTAAAATTTACTACCATAGGCTTCAGTGTCTTTACTATTTCATGTCCAACCTGGATTATGGATGTTTGTCTTTCCTTCCACTTTTTAGTAATATGCAAATATTCAGTAATACGTAAATATTTAGTGACATGTAAATATTAGTAATATGTAATTATTCAGGGCTTCCCAGGCTCAGTGGTAGAGAATCCACCTGCCAATGCAGAAGACGCAGGTTTGATCCCTAGGTTGGGAAGATCCCCTGGAGAAGGAAATGGCAACCCGCTCCAGTATTCTTGCCTGGAGAATCCCGTGGACAGAGGAGCTTGGCATTCTACAGTCCATGGGGGTCGCAAAGAGTTGGCCCTGACTTAGGGAGTGAACAACAGTGACAACAGCAAGGTGTTGACTAGGACATTGGAGAGGTCCCATATGGGGAGCCAGCAATTTGTTATAATAAATTATTAACAAATAGCTAAGCTCAGAATGAGACAATGTGAATAGAAAGAAAAGAGAAAGAACTGACTGGGTTTCTGGTCCTATTGAATATAAAGGAGAAGGAATGAAAGATTTTGAAGTTCTTGGCTTGATGGAAGAGGAGCATGATGGTGCCATTAATGAGATAGGATGCAACGTACTAGGAGAGATTTGAGGAAGTAGATGGACATTCCCTTGAGTGCAGGCATTGAACTTTATGCATTGTTCTGTCATCAACAAAGCCCAATACCTGGCATATATTCAGTACTTTGACATTTCATTTGAAGAAAGCAGTGAGTAAGTGCCTGAGACAAGGGGAATTTAGGTGTACAGTTTGGAACGTGATGAGTTGGAGATTTCGTCCATGTGAAAACATCTCTGCTCTTAACTTCCCCACACTCCCATGATATATATTTTAATATCTTCCTCAAGCATTTATCCTAGCTATCTCAGCTTTATTGCTATTTAGAAGCAGGCCAAATTTCTTTTTACAAGACTATAAATACTTGGAGTCAGAGTCCATATCTCACTTAACAGCTATGCATATTATCATGCTTCATAAATACAGGACTAGAAAATACTTGAAAGGTAGAGTCTGAAGCTTAGAGAGAGACATCATGTCTTCGATTTCACCATATGTTCCTTAAACCTGACAGTGCTTTAATAATAGTTGATGATTTAGCTGGAGTGGTTCACAGTGATCTCCCCCATTTAGCAAGCAGTCCTGTACTTTTTCGTTAAAGTGGAGTGAAGTAGGTATACAAACAGACAGTCTGCTAAATATGGTTAGTTCATAATAGAAATTAATGCCCAATGTGCCCTCCTAAAATATCTAAGGTCGTTTGTGAAGTTTCTTATGTTTTCAAAAGCAGGTCTCCTTTAAAAGTCTGCTCTTAATTTAGGAGACTTCAGAAAGGATATCAGCACAAAACTAAGTGAATTGCATTTGAATTCCATGTTATGGTATTATCTATGGAGCTGACCTCCTCCTGACACCTTCAGAGAAGCTGGTAGAGCTGGATTCTGTAAAACAAGGTGACTTTGATAAAGGCCATGCCTCCCTCCAATCCTGAAAAAATCGGCCTGAGGAAAGAAATCACCTAGAAATATGATGACAAAAAGCCTTGCTTGTAAATCCAACAGGCATTTTGACACTAGTGAAAAATCCATACTGGTGACTACTGTCCTCAGATTCTGAAAACAAAGAGACTTATTCAATTAGAGGTTAAATTTACTATTATTTGCAAAGAATATATATGATGTCAGTTTAAAATTGGTCAAGCTTTATTTCTGTATTTATTACATATTTAGTAACATGTAAATATTTAGTAACATGTAAATATTAGTAATATGTAATTATTCAGGGCTTCCCAGGCTCAGTGGTAAAGAATCCACCTATAGATCTAAATCTATAATTTAGATTTCTCAAATAATTTTAAATTAGCAGTCTTCACAGTTCAGATTGCTGTAGTCGTCTATAAATTAGTAGACATCAGTTATATCAGCACAGTGAAAACACAGCAACATGTTGATGGGACATGTGATGATGTGAAATATTTTAGGGTAATCTTGGCTTCTGCCAATGGCTGAGTGCCTTTGCTGTCCACCTGAAGCTATCACGATGTTGTTAATCAGCTACGTGCTGTGCTGTGCTTAGTTGCTCAGTCGTGTCTGATTTTTTGCGACCCATGGACTGTACCTTGCCAGGCTCCTCTGTCCATGGGGATTCTCCAGGCAAGGATACTAGAGTGGGTTACCATGCCCTCTTCCAGGAGATCTTCCCAACCCAGGGATCGAACCCAAACTCCCACATTGCAGGGGATTTTGTACTGCCAGAACCACCAGGGAAGCCCAAGAATACTGGAGTGGGTAGCCTATCCCTTCTCCAGGGGGTCTTCCCGACCCAGGAATTGAACCAGGGTCTTCTACATTGCAGGTGGATTCTTTACCAACTGAATTAACAGGGAAGCCCATTAATCAGCTATACTACCAAACAAAACAAAACAAAAAACCAACAAAAAAAATGAAGTTGGCAGTCCAGTGGAGAAAGAAAGTGAAAGTGTTAGTTGCTTACTCGTGTCCAACTCTTTACAACCCCATGGACTATAATCCACCTCGCCCCTCTGTCCATGGGATTCTCCAGGCAAGAATATTAGAGTGGGTTGCCATTCCCTTCTCCAGGGGATCTTCCCCACCCAGGGACTGAACCCGGGTCTCTTGCATTGCAGGCGGATTCTTTACCATGTGAGCCACCAGGGGCAGTTTCAGTACAGTGTGATTAGCTCTATGGCAGGATGAGAAAGAATTTTAGAGAAGGTGGTATACCTCTCCATGGGTGGGCATCGCCAGACAAAAGTGAAAAGGGAAGGTGTTGGGGAGAAAGAAAAGCAAAGCTGAGTGTGTTACAATGAAGAAGAGGCAGGAGCCTCTGGAAAGAAGACAAAGGTTTGCCATGTTAGTAACTTTGGACTTTAACCTGAAGGCAAAGGGCAGAGAGGATGACAAACCCACCAAGAATCTGAGAAGATAATAAAACTAGGGGCACAAGGTGTCCCTGAAGTCAAGAAATAGTGTGGCCAAGAGTGCCAAACATGTTCGAAAGGTGAAGTAAGATAAAGACTAGCAAGGGTCCATTGTATATAGTAACAGAGAGATTGCTGATAACCTTGATGAGCAATGCTGTACAGAGTGATGGGAAGGCAAGCTGGTTTGCAAGAAGTGGAGGAGTGTTGGGACTTCCCTGGTGGTCCAGTAGTTAAGACTCTGTGCTTCCAATGAAGGGAATGAGGGTTTGACCCCTGGTCAGGGAACTAAGATCCCATATGTTCATGGCCAAAAAACAAACAAACAAACAAACAAAAAGTTCAGGAGTGAATGGGAGGTGAAGAAGTAGATGAAAAAAAGAAGGCAATAGCTAAAAAGAAAGGTGCAGTCAGGTGAGTTTTTGTTGTTGTTGTTTGTTTCTTTGCTCTGTTTTTAACTTAGAAATATTTGAGATATTTTTGTGCAGCTTACATGTAGCCAATGGCAAGGGACAGGCTGGGGTAAAGACGAGCAGCCTGGAAGGAATGAAGAAACCAAGTATAGATGGAAAGATGGAAGCATCTTCAGCAGGGTGGGAACCCCTTCTGATACAGAGAAGCCAGAAAAGAGAGGTAGGGGTGCCACGTACTTCGTAGATGACATGACAAGAAGCTGAAGACTTACCTCTCTAATGGACCCCATTTTCTTTGCAAAGTGGGAGTTGAGACCCTGAGTTTAGGATCTGGCCAATTATAGGTGTTCAATAAATATTTTATAATGAAGAAATCAGTAAATGAAAGAAATAAATAAATGAAAAATAAACATGGAAAAGATGTTTGGGTAGGAAATTTTAGCAAAGTTACAGAAGATTGTGGAAGAAACGCTCTGGAGTAAAGGGGAATTTCTTAGGGTAGGAGAGGATGGTAACTGAAGGCTCAGTTAAGACAGTTTCCCCGTGAGTCAGCAAACTCTTTTGAGAGAAGTTTGTGTGTTGTTCCCAGCAGCCTTGGGATTCAGGTTTCACAAGCATCAACCATTCTGTGTGATGACACTAAGTAGTTTGGGATGATGGTTTGAGGGTATTTGAAGCTGAATGGAGGTGAATATCCTTGGAGTTCAAGGAGCTGGTTTTCTGGGAGATCGTATGTGTTGTCAATGATGATGTTATTGGTCAGGATGATGACAGAACATGGGTGGAAAGATAGCCAATCCAGCAGCGGGCACTGTAGTTTTTGATGAAGGGCAGTATATGGAGAGTGTGAGATGGCAGTGAGGAGACTGATGGGGTGATGGAAATCGCCAGCAAATTATGAACATTTGTAGTTTATCTTTATAATCCAAAAGGCTAAAAATTCAAATCTTGGTACAGATCAGAAAATAAATACTCACATATACCTGGCATACAGCTAGCAAACATTTCCAGAAATTTAAGTCCTTTATGCAAATTTGTTCTCTAGTTGCTATTGCTTATTGATCTGAAAAATTAGAATTAAGAAAAAACAATCAGTGAAAGTCTAGTGAAATATTTGTTTTCTGAAAAAAGCCAGGGTGAAATAGCTTTATTTGGAGATAAGGTGAAGTTTTAGGACATTATACACATATATGTGAGAAGTATAATGAAAAAGACCCTGATGCTGGAAAAGATTGAGGGCACGAGGAGAAGGCAACAGAGGATGAGATGATTGGATGGCATCACTGACTTGATGGACATGAGTTTGAGCCAACTCCAGGAGATAGTGAAGGACAGGGAAGGCTGGCATGCTGCAGTCCATGGAGTTGCAAAGACTGAACGACTGAACAACAGTGAATACTGAGGATACATTTGCACCCATTGCTGCTGGTGAGAACTTCTCTCCAAGGAAACAACTGTTCAATAAGCCCAGTGCTTTCTCTTTGACCTGTTTCTGAATCTACTATGAAGCATGATTGATTTCCTTATGTTTGGAAATGGTCCCTAGCACAAGAAAGTGTGCAATTTCCAAACAATGAGTCCAAAATTCACTTATACTTGGTTGGCATTTTTGAAGGTTAGAAACAAAATCTTGAGAGGCATGCAATGAAGTTGGTTCATTTTCTGAAAGCTTTAGAAAGCGTAAGGGAGAAGGAGATGAAAAGAAGAATAGAGAAAGACTGGTTAGCGTAAGGCAAAGGGGGCTTATAAGACCTAGAAAGCTTCAGAGCAGGAATAGACTAGAGATGTTTGCTATGCTGCTACTGCTAAGTCGCTTCTGTCATGTCCGACTCTGTGCGACCCCATAGACGGCAGCCCACCAGGCTCCCCTGTCCCTGGGATTCTCCAGGCAAGAACACTGGAGTGGGTTGCCATTTCCTTCTCCAATGCATGAAAGTGAAAAGTGAAGGTGAAGTCGCTCAGTCGTGTCCAACTCTCAGCGACCCCAAGGACTGCAGCCTACCAGGCTCCTCCGTCCATGGGATTCTCCAGGCAAGAGTACTGGAGTGGGGTGCCATTGCCTTCTCCGATGTTTGCTATAATGGGAAGGAAATTTTATTACTGAGTTAAAATCTTAGCTGTGATACTTCTCACCTGTGAGAACTTGAAAAAATTTCATAACTTTTCTCTGATCCTCAGTTTCCTCAGTCTGTGAAGTGGGCATAATAACATGAAATGAATAGGCTGATGGTGAAGGCAAAAGCAAGAGCCTTTAGGTAAAGGGCCCGCTACAGAGCCTGACAGGTTGGCAGTGCTCACCAGGGGTTTTCTCCCCTCTAGGAATGTTCTTCTTTTTTTTAATTTTTTTTCTTGAAGTATGGTTGATTTACAATGTTGTGTTAGTTTCAGGTGTGCAGCAAAGTATGTATGTATGTATATATGTATACATACTCTTTTTTAGATTCTTTCCCATATAGGTCATTACAGATCATTGAGTGGAGTCCCCTGTGCTATACAGTAGGTTCTTATTAGTAATCTGTTTTATGTCTAGTGGTGTGGATATGTCAGTTTGCAGCAACGTGGATAGAGCTTGAGATTGTTATACTTATGAAATATATTATACCTGTGAAATAAGTCAGACAAAGACACATATCACATGAGATTGCTTAGCTATGGAACCTAAAAAAAGGGCACAAATGAACTCATCTACAAAACAGAGTCACAGATGTAGGAAACAAACTTATGGTTACCGGGGGTAAGGAGGTGGTGAAGATAAATCGGGAAACTGGGACTGACATATAGACACTACTCTAGGAATGTTTTAAGTTCATTGAAAGGCTACTAACTTTTCACTGGCAGCTAGGGAGCCACTCCATTTTTAAACCAGGTTCTGATTTTTGTTCAACTTGATTGATTTCCTATTAGGAAAGACCATTGATGATTATGGCATCAGGTATAGCAACCTGGGTGCTTCCTATTTTTGGACGCTGTGTAGACAGCAGCAGTGGCCTCCGACAGCCGCAGGAGGGCTCCTGTACTGATAAAGCGGTGGAGCCCAACCCTGACCCAGAGGGCTCTGCTTTCTCATCCCGCCAGGACCTTGATCAGTCGGTGCACATTCCTGCCCAATCTCGCTGGAGATTTGAATTACACATTGTTAGCTAAACCTGACGCTTGGCCAAAGAGGTACTTAGTGGCACTTATGAAAGAATGAACGATCAAATGACACAGCCTTGCCAAAGCATCATTATCTTTCTGTTGAGTGATATTTTAAGCCTTGCTGTGCTTCTGGATCCTTTGAAGAGCACAGTCTCTATGTTGGACTAGCTTAGGATGACCATGTTTGAAGATGACAAATAGTGGCTGGAAAGTGTGAGGCTGCTATACACGCTGCCTTCCGACAGCGGGGGAAGAGGGTCTACTCTGAAGCTGGCATAAGTGCTTGTCTTTGATAGCAAGCCTCTGCACATGGGGGTTCCAGGAAAACCCTAACTCAGCTTCCATTTCTTAATATGTCCCCAAATCACTTCTACTTTTATGCTTTGTCATTTTTATTTTATATGGAGGAAAACAATGAATGTGTGTATCTTTGAAACCTCGTAGAGAGGAAAAATAATTAGGTATTTGATATCACTTGTATTTCTCTATTTAGACTTTTTAAACTACTGGAATGCATATCCAAGGACATTCAACTTTAATCTGTTGATAAGTAAATACCTTGCTTCAAAATAAAAAAAAAATTAAAAAAAAAAAAGGGCTCAGCAATTTGTGGTGAATTTAAGACCACTTGTTTACAGGAAATATTTTCATGTCAGAAACTGGAAAAGACCCTTCCTAGCTCACATCTTAGAATTTTCTCTTCATTTTGACTTATAGTTTGAAAAAACTTAAGTGCTACCATGTTACAAACACTGTCATAAGTATACAAAATGCAAAAGTGAACAGATGATAATCTCTTAGCCTCAAGGTTATATTCTGATGGAGAAATAAATACATGCAGGGACAAGTTAAAATTCAAGGAGGAATAGGTTTGTTATGGATTCCCAGGTACTGCAGTGGTAAAGAATTCACCTGCCAATGCAGGAGACACAAGAGATGCACGTTTGATTCCTGGGTCGGGAAGATCCCTGGAGGAGGAATTGGCAGCTCACTCTAATTTTCTTGCCTGAAAAATTCCATGGACTGAAGAGCCAGGTGGGCTACAGTCTGTAGAGCTGTAAAGAGTCAGACATGTCTGAGCACATACATAGCATTACAGAGAAGCTTAAGAGAAAATTCTGAATTTCACCTGAAGGAACCAGGGAAGTCATCCTGGAGGAGGTGACATTTAAAGGAAGGATACATGAGATTATGAGTCGGATGTGGTGGTGAGTAGTGAAGAGAGGGCAACATTCTGGGTAGAGGAGAAAAAAAAAAAAATCCAGAGTGCATGTGGTTTTGAGAATATCAAGTAGTTTAAAAAGACTATCATGAAAGTTAATTGTGACTGAGAAATAGAAGGTGAGTGTGAATCTGAAGGTATGGTTAACATAATTTTCTAAGTTCTTCATTCTTAAATGACTGGTCATTTATGGTGACCAGCAGAAGGGGTTCTCTGCAGGTAGACATATCCAGGGGGTACCTCTTAAGGCAAATGTGTGTTCTTTTTACCACATATACGTGGGCAGCCTCTTCTTTTATTCTAGGAGACATTGACACAGAGGCTGCTGTACTTAAAATCCTTATGAACACTTCTGTGCTTTCATTTTTGTGTTTTAGTAATGAATTAACACATTTTCTAGCTAAGAACTAGTTCTCCACTGCCTCTCCTTAGATATATACTCTTTATCTTGACGATTAGAGAAAACAGAGGATGTATATCACGGATATTTTTGCGATATTGCTGGTGTAGTTTTACAACCATATCAATACTAAATTAGCATTGTTCTGTTATTTATGGGTGGCTGTAACATGCCTTCTTATCCCATTCAACTGCAAAGTAAACCAATAAATAAATAAATAAAGGGATTAACCTTTATTTGTTATTTGCAGCCTACCCAAAAATTGCCAACAGTTTTATATGTAGTATCTCATTCAAGCCTTACTGTTATCTGATAGGACTATTTATTATAATTATGTTAACGTACTTTCCCCATTAGACTGCCATCATTGAAAGCATTGTATTTATTTATGTGTTTTCAGTATTTTTCATGAGGTATAGCAAATAACAGGCACTCATAAAATATTCATTTAATGTAGAAATACGGTGAATCTCCCTTGCCCTTATTCAGTCGAAAGTAATAAACACTAGCTTCTCTCAGTTTCCTTGAGAAATTGTCCCTCGGCTGGCAACATGCAAACACTAGTGAATCATCTGCTCTGCCCCTGCTCCTGGACCTCATCTCATCCATGTCTTCCCAACACTCACTGGACTCCGGATACACAGTTGTTTCTCAAATAAGCCAAGTCCCTTTCTCAGACCTTTCTCAGAATCTCGGCCCTTGCTCTTTCTCCTGCTTGTGACCCCACAGGTTGCTCTTAAGTTCGATCCAGCTATTGCCCAAAGCATCAGAGTATAAGCCAGAAGCACCACCTCCCTACCCTTCCTCCATCCAGCACTCCTGGAGTCCTGCTCTATTTAATTCTTTCTCTGAAGCATTAAATACATCTATCTATAGTCCATGTCCTTCCACCAGGTGCAAATTCTATGATGTCTGGCTTAGGACAGTGCTTCACAAACAGTTAAGAAAATGGGTGAAAGGATGAATGAAAGGCTTGAAGATTACGGTTAGAAAATTTCTCCCATCTGAGATACCCTCATGACAGCACGGTTTGCAACAACAAACTGACCACTGAGGGTTCAGAAATGACCCTTTCTCTTCGATTCCCCTACCTGCCTTTGTCTGTTTCCCAGCATCTTTCTGCTGTCAGTGGGGACCCTGTGCTTTGTATTTCTCCTCTACTTTTTTTTCCTCCCACCAGATGGCACCATGTCTTCAATATTGAAAGCTCTAGGTGTGTGTAGGTTACTTTGTTCTTCTCTATACTATGCGAATCTTCATATTTAACAAATGAGTTCCAAGTTCCAAGATCCACAAACGGTAATGGCATGCGAATCTTCATATTTAACAAATGAGTTCCAAGTTCCAAGATCCACAAACGGTAATGGCATGTGCTGAACTAACAGCCTTAAATACTATTCCTCTAAAATGAAAAAGTAGCTGAGCTGTATTATATCTCAATGCTCTATCTTATGGCTTCACAGGTGGCTCAGCAGTAAACAATCTGCCTGCCAGTGTAGGAGATATAAGAGACGTAGGTTTGATCCTGGGCCAGGAGGATCTCCTGGAGTAGGAAATGGCAACTCACTCCTGTGTTCTTGCCTGAAAAATCCCATGGACCGAGGAGCCTGGCAGGCTATATAGTCTATGGGGGTGCAAAGAGTCAGACATGATGAGCACATTGTATCTTATGAACTATTTCTAACAGCCAAACACAAAGGCAGTAAGTATATTGGTTCATACAGCACCAAAGAAACTTGATTTATCTGAAAATTAAAGTGTGACGTGTTATCACATCCTCATACTGTAGAACTGGAGCGATATGGAGATAATAAATAAATGGAATATATGGGTATACACACAGAGAGAGTATGGTTTACATGGTAAAATATACCAACTAAATTTGCCAGAGAGCTTATAAAGTCAGGTTTGATAAAAATAATCCCTATAAGTAATACTGTGAAAGTGAAAGTTGCTCAGTCTTGTCTGACTCTTTGCGTCACCCAGACTGTAGCCTGCCAGGCTCCTCTGTTCATGGAATTCTCCAGGCTGGAATATTGGAGTGGGTAGCTGTTCCCTTCCCCAGAGGATCTTCTCAACCCAGGGATCGAATCCAGGTCTCCCGCATTGTTGGCGGATTCTGTACTGTCTGAGCCACCAGGGAAACCCAAGTAATACTGTGGGGCCGCCCAAATGTTGGAACATTTCATAGAAATTCTACACTCAATGAAAAGAAATTTGTCATCATTTTTCTTATATAGAGTGGTGCATCAGGTACGGGCTTCTGCTCTTCAGTTCCAAGTTTATACAGACATACAGAAGAAATATAGAAATTCACATGATTGTCCCCTAATTTAAATGGAATTGTAAGCAGTAGGGCTAACATGCTTTCCAAATCTATGATTGACTTTCAGAAATGTTTTCAAAGTAATGGCAATAGTTTCCAGGTTTTACTAAAATAATGTATTCCACAGATAGCAATTTAAAAAATCTCTGAGAGAATTTGAAAATGTCTGATATAGAATCATCTCATTATGGTGTAAAACCAATATTTCTCGAAATCTTTAAATTATGTTTCATCTTACTCGTGCTCTCAGATTTAAAAATTTTAGAAGGAAAGTCTCTAGTTCCTTGCAGAAAACTCTCTGTCCACTTTTCTCCATGCATGTTTGGTCCATGAGAATATTAAATATGCTTAATATTTTCCTATTAAATATTCTTACTCTCTTAGGAAGACTAAAACAATGAGGTACCATCAAACACCTATTCAACTGGCTAAAATTTAAAAAAAAATCCTGCCAATACCAAATGCTATAGAGACTGTGAAGCAACAATAATTCTTATTGTTACTGGTAGGAATGAAAAATGGTACTTTCGAAGACAGTTTGGCAGTTCCTTACAAAACTACGGTCTTACTGTACTATCCAGAAATCACATTTCTAGCTATTTTCCCAACTGAATTGATAACTGATGTTCACACAAATACCTGCATGCATTTGCTTATAGCAGCTTTATTCCTAATCGCCAAGAAAATTGGCAGCCTCTAAGATGTCCTCAACAGGTGAATGCATAAATAAATTGTAGCAGTATGGAATATTATTCAGTAATAGAAAGAAATGAGCTATCAAGTCATGGAAGGAAATGGAGGAATCTTAAAAGCATTATCAGTAAGCAAAAGGTAGCAATCTGAAAAGTCTAATTATTATATGATTGCAACTATGATATTCTAGACAGAGACAGCATGCAGCTTGATTGTTGACAGCCATCTGGGGAGTAGTGGTGGTGGGAAGATGAATACATGAAGTGCAGGGGATTTTTAGGGCAGTGACATTATTTCATATGACACTGTAAGGGTGGCTATATGACATTATATATTTGTCAAAACCCAGAGAACTGTACCTCACAAAGAGCAACTTTTAATGTGAACCATGGACTTTAAGGAAACGGCAACCCACTCCAGTGTTCTTGCCTGGAGAATCCCAGGGACGGGGGAGCCTGGTGGGCTGCCGTCTGTGGGGTCGCACAGAGTCAGACATGATTGAAGCGACTTAGCAGCAGCAGCAGCATGGACTTTAAGAGGAGAATGGGGTGACAGAGGATGAGATGGTTGGACGGCTTCATAGACTCAATGGACATGAGTTTGAGAAACTCTGGGATACAGGGCAGGACAGGGAAGCCTGGTGTGCTGCAGTCCATGGGGCTGCAAAGAGCCGGACACGACCGAGCAACTGAGCAACAACAATGGGCTTCAGTGAATAATAATGTCTCAAATGTGACTCATTAATTTGAACAGATGTGCCACAATTATGTAAGATCTTAATCCTAAGGAAAACTGTGTGTAGGGTAGGGATGTATATGAGAACTCAGCATTATCTGCCCACTTAAAAATATAAGTATAAAGCCATTACAAGAAAAGTCTATTAATCTAAAAAAGATACATAGAATTTAAAAGAATTTGACAATTTCATCGATTTTTATTTCATAAAAAATTTTCAAGCTATATCTTAAGAAACTAATGTTAAATTTTTCTATAGTACCAAATAATATTAAACTTTATCTTCAAAGTCTGTTAAATTACTCTTTCATTTTTCAACTTCGTATCTATGTGAGACTACATATCTTTTACCTACTTCAACCAAAATAACATGTCACATCGGAGTAAAGTAGAAGCAGATATGAAAATTGGCTATCTTCTAGTAATCACAATATTGATAATTTTGTAATTAATAATTACAAAAAATTAAGGAATGCCTGTTTTCTCACTGATTTTTAAAAATATTTTAATAAAAATTGTTATTTATGTCAGTATGCACTTATTGGAGAAGGCAATGGCACCCCACTCCAGTACTCTTGCCTGGAAAATCCCATGGACAGAGGAGCCTGGTGGGCTGTCCATGGGGTCGCTAAGAGTCGGACACGACTGAGTGAATTCACTTTCACTTTTCACTTTCATGCATTGGAGAAGGACATGGCAACCCACTCCAGTGTTCTTGCCTGGAGAATCCCAGGGACGGGGGAGCCTGGTGGGCTGCCATTTATGGGGTCGCAAAGAGTCAGATATGACTGAAGCGACTTAGCAGCAACAGCAGCAACATGCACTTATTATTTTAATTTGTAAATAAATCATAAGTACTTTAAAGTAAATGAGTTGTGATACACATATCAGCAAATTGAAAGATGAAAGCTATATGATAATCTTGATAGATGCTGAAAAAGCTGTCAACAAAGTTAACACCCATTTTTTGATAAAAAGTAATTGGGGAACAACTTTGAGACTAGGTAAATAATTTCATTTCTTTCAAATTTTCACTCTTTTTTTTAAAAAAAATTATTAGTTTATTTATTTTTGTTTGTGCGGGCTTTCCTCTGGTTGCAGCAAGCAGAGGCTACTCTTCAGTTGTGGTGCATGGGCTTCTTCTTGCGGTGGCTTCTCTTGCTGCAGAGCTCGGGCTCCAGAGCACAGGCTTAATAGTGGTGATTCACAGGCCTAGTTGCTCTGTGGCACGTGGGATCTTCTCAGACCAGGGATCGAACCCACGTCTCCTATATGGGCAGACAGATTATTTACTCCTGACCCACCAGGCAAACCCCTCACTCTTTTTATAATCACCCACTGATTATCGTTTCTTGAATCAATTTTTACTGAGGTGACTGCCAGGAGGGGATATTCTCAATTCATCATTCTTTCCAGTTTATTGGTTGGTGTTTTACTGTTATATAAAGCAATCCTTTCTTCCACTAGCTATTCACTCCTTGATTTACGTTATATCAGCATGGACTCATGGATTCCCATCTTATTACTTGAGTTATAACTAATTGTTATTGTTTATTTTGCTGCTCAAATTGTCCTTTTAAGGTGTTTTCTTTGCTCGCTTACCATGCCCAAATATTCTTCAACCCCTTCCTTTCTTTCTGGAACCACACAGAATTCCAGCTCCATAGTATACACTTCTTGCTCTGGAGTCATCCATTTTTTTCCAAGGAGTCCTGGTTTTGTTTAGTGGAGCACAGCATTTAGAAACCAAGATCAGGATCCTAGGTATGGGGCTTCCCTGGCGGCTCAGTTGGCAAAGAATTCACTTGCAGCACAGGAGATGTGGGTCCGGAAGACTCCCTGGAGAAGGAAATGGCACCCCACCCCAGTATTCTTGCCTGGAAAATCCCATGGACAGAGGAGCCTGGTGTGCCATCCCCATGGGGTCACAAAGAGTCAGAAATGACTCAGAGACTAAACTGCCACCACCACCTTGGGCTTGCAGAACTCAGCAGCAAAACTAGAAATATATATACACACATACACATATGTATATGCTCACTTAGATCTCTATCTCTTTTTATACTCATCCGTCTATTTATATATTAAAAACCATGAGTTCACAATTCCAACCCAACACTTGAAGATTTATTCTCACCTTCCTTATTTCTATATTTGTATTTTCTCAAGCAGTGAGAAATCTGGCTTCCATAATTCTCAATATATTCACTTAGCTTTTAAATGTCTGTATATAAGTAATTTTTTTTTAACCATATGAGTCATCTCCTTTGCCTCAACACCTCTATGCATGGAGGTTCCTTCAGGCCAGTCAAGGCCATATCCCAAGCATCAGTTTCTCTGACTGCACATTATTCTAACACAGTGAACGTTTTCCATCATACTCTATCATATTAAAGGGAACAGTAGGATAAGTTATGGAGAAGGCAATGGCACCCCACTCCAGTACCCTTGCCTGGAAAATCCCATGGACAGAGGAGCCTGGAAGGCTGCAGTCCACGGAGTTGCTAAGAGTCAGACTTGACTGAGTGACTTCACTTTCACTTTTCACTTTCATGCATTGGAGAAGGAAATGGCAACCCACTCCAGTGTTCTTGCGAGAATCCCAGGGATGGGGGAGCCTGAAGGGCTGCCGTCTATGGGTTTGCACAGAGTCGGACAAGACTGAAGTGACTTAGTAGCATCAGTAGCAGGATAAGTTATTCTATTCAGTATAATATCCAATAGGTATGATGTACCTATTCAGGGTCAGCTACATAATCTGCAGCCCCAGTGCAAGATGAAAATCTAGGCCCCCAGAAGGGGTAGGGAAGTAAATCTTCATTTCCTGTTGGTAACCGTCATAAGCATCACTGTCTGGGTGACCCTCAGCCCCAAGAGGCTGTCTTCTCCAAATTGGAACACGTGGAGTTGGATCATCTATGTGTAACAGAGGCTTGCCTTCATCACAAATGCTACAATCCTGCCTGCCCAGGTACGGGATAAGCATCACCATGCAGCCTCTCTAGACATCACAGGGCACATGCAAGTGACCCAGCCCTGCCCCCTGACCACTGCCCAGGCTCCTGTGGGAGTGAAGGACGACAGGAGGAATGTAGACCGCTCCCCACCAGTATGGACCTGTTGCTACCCTGGGTGGAAAATGACAGAGGTCAGGGAGTAGAGGGGAAGCAATGAGTGGAAGGAGGACAGGACCCAGGGTATCAGAGGGTGGGAAGTGGCTATTTAGGACTTCTACCATGGAGTCAAGAGGTGGTGGGGGTTGCGGGGGAGGTGTGTGTGGATTTAGGCGGCAAATTCTGGTGCATTATGCGTTGTCCCATTGGGCTTTAACTCAAAAACACACACTGAAAGAAAAACTTACTAAGAATTTTAAGGTGGTAAACACAGAGCACAAAACTCCAAGTGGTGGCCCTGTTGGAAGAAGAGTCTTGTGTGCTTGTACTGGTCATACATTACTGAAGCTGGCGCTATACCCATCACAGAGTGAGGGATGATGATGCATCTTCGCCCTGGCTTCTCAAGACAGAACGGTAGTGGCAACATGGTCCATGAGAACTTTAAGAGGATCTTAGTGGAAAGAGTATAAGATGGAGTCATAAGGCATGATGCCAGATTGGAGTGTGAAGGCCCAAGCAGCAGGATGCATGGACAGGAGACAGTCCACCCTAGGACTCCTTGAGAGAGGATCTGGGGTCCTGTAGGCACACAGTGGAATTCCATGCACCATTTTTATTATTTGTGCAAATGTGACTGCATTGTATTCCAAGGATGTTCAAGCTGGAACTCTGGTGCCTTTGCACCTCAGTCTTTCCCACCAGTGTTCTGGCTCTTCAGCCACTGAAACCATCAAGGGTTCTCCTTTGTTTCTGAAATCCTTGGTATGTGCTTGTCACCTAGAAGGTGCTCAACGATGTCAGCTGAATGAATCAATGACTGAAGAATGGAGATAAGCACCCACACATGTTCAAACACCACATTCAAGGTAATTCCATCAGATAATATTCTACATGGTTTAATTCCTAGTACAATGAAAATATTGAATTTCCTTTTTTTCCTTGCTTTTTAATTATGAGTCTCAGAAAGGGAGTAATTTCTTCTGAGAAGCAAACAAACAATGTTCAAGTCAAATTTTGAAACCTCCACTGTGGTTTGGAGTCTGCATACTTGTTCCATTGATGTGAGTTCTACACGAATGAAATAATCAGGCATCAAATCCAACAGCTACTTAGTATCACATCAAGTCAATGGTTGGCATTAATTTATCTAGTGCTCTAAGTCTTTCTGGACAACTTGGTCAATAAATTATTGAAGTAATTACTTATTTTTAACCTATTTCTTAAGTCTTCCTCTTGGGAGAGATCAAGGTAAAGATGTTGAGACAAAGTTGGGAGAAGAAATCTGCATTCCCTCCTTTTCGTTTGCACACACTGGGCCTCTACTTTTGAGATTAATGGCCAATGACAAACACTGTACGTCTCAAGTCCTTTCCCCTCAGGGAAAGCTGGTCCTTGTTAAAATTCTAAACTTGGTGATGTTTTCTATCAGTGATCTCAGTCTCCCCTTCCTCTCTTTATCCTGACTTGAGTGTTTAGTGTTTTAATGCTTTTCTCTTCTGCTCAGTCAAAGAATGTTCACAAGATGTGATGAATAAAGCAGTTAAGTAGAGTTAAGAGACCTGAGTTCAAGATCAAGTTCTATAGCTTACTGGTTATGTAACCTTGAGAAGATCACATTCTCTCTCTGAGTCTCCATGTCATCATCTGTAAAACTGCTATATTGATACCATTATAATGCAGTTTATGATCTGTTCAAATATGAGTGATAGATTAGCTTTTCCATGTTCATGTTAAATTTAATAGAGAAGTATTATCTTTGCCTTTTGGCCAAATAAATAAAAATATCATGGTGGAGTTCGGCAAGTAAAGCTTATTGATGTGGTTATACATATTGGATAAAAGGGAACATTGAAAAATGTGTGTGTCAGCCTACTATTTTCATTTAGCATTTATTTTCAGGTGAGAGAAAAAGAATACTGAGAAACTGGGGCAGGAATGAATGACATTCGTGGGAATGTCACAAATGGACTGAAGGCGACCATTCCCGTCAGTCCTAGAGCTTGTCTATACTGATTATGTCTGGAGCTTTGCTCTTGCAGGTCTTAAAAATAAAAATTCATTCTTTGATACCCATTTGAATATTAACATATTGATAAAGACTCAAATACAGTAGTATCAATATATAACTTTGCAATTGTTTAAAAGATATTGTGACAGGTAAATAATATGTCTAAGACTTTGAAAAAAATGAGAGATTTGGTTATTTGATATATTTATAATTAGGACATAGTGATCAAAATCAGATGAGAAAATTTCATAATTTTCCAATTGAGGTTCTGTAAAAAATCACCTAGGTTTGTTTCTCTTGATACAGTAATATACCAAGTTGTGAAACACTTTTATGTTCTCATAAGAAAAAGGTACTTTAAATTCAGCATTAAATTATCATTAATTATAAGGCTTACCTAATCCAGGGAAGTGGTCTGTTATCTATAAGCCCCCAAATCATTTAAATGGTTTTAAAGACATTTTAATTTCTTTAGCAACTAAAGGAAGAGATTGAAAATTTAATGCTGAGAAGGCCTGTATTTGCAGAAAAGATGGCACCCTCAGATGGGGGTAATTAAGTGTGGTTTAATAAAGGAACTATTTGTGAAATTGTGGGCTAGACTAAAAAACAAAACAAACAAACAAAAACTCCAAACAAAACAAAACATAAAACCCCAGCAAAACCAGCAAGGGATGACATACCTCAGGACTGGCAAAAGCTGGAAATTCTTAGCATCCTCGACCTCAAGGGGAATGGGTATCGGAGTCGATGAGAAAATGCCACTGTTGCTTTCACTGTGGCTGTTACAGGAGAGGGATGCCAAACAGGTGCTCTGGCCTTTGGTGGTCTGATACAACCCCTGCCAACCTGCAAGCTGGCAAGGGTTAGCAGGGTGATAAATACTAGGATTTCACTCCCCTTCACATGCTAATACTTTCCATGGACCAAATCCAGCTGGAAGTCAGAAGAGCCTGTGCAACTGATGGAGTTCAGCCTCCCAGGGCACAAATGGTTAAAAATAGAGTGTGGAAATGAAGGGAAATAGAATGTCTCTTACATATCCAACGTTCACTCTGTTAAAAATATTTATTCTTAAGACAAATTTCAGTGGCCCCTGATGCTTATTTCCCTTTGTTCATCTCTAAGAATAACATACTTAGCAATGGTTGAAGGCATGTAACTTCTGTTTCCCATGGTGAATTTTTCAACTATATTTCAGCCTGCCTTGCCTCTGTTTACAAATATTTTAATATTTCCTATGTAAGGCATAGATACTACTGGATTTGCTCCAAATTCTCTCAAAGAAGTTCTCACTTCTTCAAACAGTAATTCTTAAGAAAAGTTTTCAGTATTGTAAACTTTGGTATTTCATGGTATATACAGCTGGGAGATCAAACCAGTCAATCCTAAAGGAAATCAGTCCTGAATATTCATTGGAAGGACTGATGCTGTAGCTGAAGCTCCAACACTTTGGCCACCTGATGCAAAGAACTGACTCATTGGAAAAGCCCCTGATGCTGGGAAAGATTGAAGATAGGAGGAGAAGGGGACGACAGAAGATGGGATGGTTGGATGGCATCACCGACTCGATGGACATAAGTTTGAGCAAGCTCTGGAATTGTTGATGGACAGGGAGGCCTGACGTGCTTCAGTCCATGGAGTTGCAAAGAGTCAGACACGACTGAGTGACTGGACTGAACTGACTGAATGCTGGTTAACCATGAATTTGCTTAGGATGAGTTTTGTATTTTTTTTTTTCAAAGGTTTTATTCACTAGCTTGTACAGGTTTTAGGTTAAGGTATGGGTTCTATTAATGGAGGCGCTTTATTTTCTCAGAATGATAGGTAGAAATGTAAGCATATGTACACAGAATAATGCATTTGTTTAGAAGAGTTGAATAGATTACCTCTGAGGAGCTGTCATTGTCATTGTTGAACTACATTGTTGAAAACAAATCCTTGGATACAATGCTTCCATTTTAAGTGTATGTTAAAATAATGTGAATAGAAAGCATAGCCACTAACATATTTGCAGGTGGAAAATATCTTCATTGGAATTTCTAAAAGATAGGCAATAGAAATTATGGATTATTTGAACTTGAAAAGAGAAAATATACTTATGGCATCCTTATTTCTTCCCTCTGATGCTGTAGCTTATTAGATTGCTTTGTAATGAATGCACAGCAGTGACAAAGAAGAACCACATTTCACCTTTTCATCCACATCTAAACTCATTTCCATTTTCTCCTTGGCCCTTGAGGAGTGACTAACAGCAGTAATTATTTTCTTTTCTTGCCATCTGAAAATGTGTTTCTATTTTCCTTGAAACTTTGATGTGGAAATCGCTGCTTCTGTGCAACTGGGGACTCTAGCTAGAAATATCATTTGACAAAATGCTGAACTGAAAATTAACCTGAAAATAGCAGATGAAGTCATTTTTATTAAGTCTAAGTTTGGTGAGGATGAAAAATGCAATGATGGATTTTGTGTATCTCAAATACTTCATTCATCTTAAATCCAAGAGGGAATCTATTTTTCTGCTTTAAAGGGAGTGAACTCTTAAGTTTCAGTCATTATCAATTCCTTAAAAATAATTTTAATGGCTGTTTCCTTTGTCTTAAAGGACATAAAGCAATCTCACTGTCATCTTAAAACTTAATAAAACTATTAGATGTAAAGTGATATACATAATTTTTATAAGATAAAGAATTAGTGTAAGGTAGCTTGAAAAAAGCAAATGATATGGTTACGATAAAAACTGCATTCATTTATATATTTTAATGGGCTTTTAAAGTCATGTTGTAGGGTCTGTTTTCCATCGATAATGCTATACTTTCCTCACCCAGGAATAATATAACAGGTTAATAATTTGATGTATTGTACAATATACAGAAAAAACTGTTAACTACTAAAAATGTAAGGTTTGATGGGCATAAAATGAAAATAAAAGAGTACATAATTATCAGTAATGATCATGATTATTTGTTAATAATTATTATCATTTACTATAAAATTATTTAAGAAATTCTGTTTATAATTTAAAGAATATTAGTGTTAGAATTAAGAGAATGTGGATTTCAATTCAGGCTTAAACATTTGTCACCTGTGAGGCATTGAGTTATTCCAGTTTTCTGGGTCTGTTTTCTTATCCGTAGCATGTTGTAAATGAAACAACTCATGCGGTTTTGTGAGGATTAAATGATACAATACCTCCAAGAGTGCCTGGAACAGAGTAGAAATGCAATACATTTTAGTTGCCTTCCCTGCCTGCCTTTTCACTTTCTTTAAATTCAGAAGCCATAGAAAATATAAGAGCAAATTAAATTTTAAAATAACTATTATAAAATGATACATGAGAATATCAGAATGATAAGAGGAATCTGATAAGAATAGTCTATGTTTGCTTGTTTATTTAATAAATACTTGTTAAATATTTACTATATTGCAAGGCATCAATTTAGGTACTTTATAAATATTAATTCAATTAACCGATATAACATCTCTGTGAGGTAGATACAATTATTTCCCATTTTTAAAATGAGGAAACAGACACACTACTGTATATAAAATAGATAACTAATAAGAACCCACTGTATAGCACAGAAAACTCTACTCAACATCCTGAAATGGGAAAAGAATCTAAAACAAAAAGTGGATATATGTATATGTGTAACTGACTCACTTTTCTGTACACCTGAAACTAACAACATTGTAAATCAACTGTACTCCAATAAAAATTAAAGAAAATGAGGAAACAGAAGCACAGAGAAGTTAAACAACTTGCCAAGTTTACACGGCTAAAAAGTGCCATATTGAAATAAATAACCAAGGTATTTTCTTCCTAGAGCTCATGCTTTTAATTACTACGCTATGCTACCTACTCACCCGAGGCAGATGATAATAGCAATAGCAATAATGGCTAATGTTTACCTTTTACTTAACTTGTACTTTTTAAGCACCATATCGCAAGCTTATGAGATAGGCATAATTATTATTCTATCTTACAGGTGAAGGTAATGGCAGTCCACTCCAGTATTCTTGCCTGGAGAATCCCATGGACAGAGAAGCCTAGTAGGTTACAGTCCATGGGATCGCAAAGAGTCGGACACGACTGAGCGACTTCACCTTCACCTTCACCTACAGGTGAAGGCAATGGCACCCCACTCCAGTACCCTAGCCTGGAAAATCCCGTGGACAGAGGAGCCTGGTGGGCTACAGTCCATGGGATCACTAAGAGTCGGACACAACTGAGCGACTTCACTTTCACTTTTCACTTTCATGCATTGGAGAAGGAAATGGCAACCCACTCCAGTGTTCTTGCCTGGAGAATCCCAGGGACGGGGGAGCCTGGTGGGCTGCCATCTATGGGGTCACACAGAGTCGGACATGACTGAAGCAATTTAACAGCAGCAGCAGCAGCAGCACAGGTGAAGAAATATGAAAACACAGATGTTAAACAACTTTCCTAGAGTCGAAGTTTTCAGGATAAAACTTGTTTTAGTCCCATAAACATTTGATGAGATGAGATATGGCTTCTGTTCAAATCTTAACCATGTTTATGATAGCCACCTGATGATTGCTTTTCTGTTTAAAAAAAAAAAAAAGGCAATTGGTCTAGGATGGTAATACATTTTCAGCCTTCTGGAAACCTCTACGGGTCACCAGCAGAGACAACGGGACTCTGTGACAGGATACTGTTGCTATAGCAACCTGCTACCCAGAGAAGCCTCTGCCATTCTCTCCTTACAGTAACCAAGAGAGCTCCATTTTTACCCTTAGCAAGCATGTCTGGGACTCCACCACTGGTAGGTAGTTTTATATGTACCCTAAAAACAAGTCCCACTCAACCGCTAAAATGCTCTTCAATCTAGTTCTCTCTCTCTCTTTTTTTTTTTTTTGCACAATCTGTTCATGCCCTAACCATTTATTTTGTAAGTAGTCCCTCTGCTTTTAAATCTCGTCCTTTGCCCTCTAATTCATCTTTCTATTGCTGCCAGTATTATATATTCAAAACATAGACAGTGATTTTTTTTTTTAGCTTCTCTCTGTTTTCAAATATCTACTATGAGATGATGTCCAAATCTCTTGATATGGCAAAGTCACCTATAATAAATTAGAGGTACAGAGATGGTGGGCTGGTAAATAAACAAAGATGCATAGTATATTAATGTTGAACTGTAACATAATTTATTCAACATTACAGAGATTGCTAATCCCTAAGAAGCTAAAATGAAGACCTTGAAAAAAATTGTTTATCTTGTGTAGAAAACAATAAGTAATCATGAGTTTAACTATAAATAATATTTATGGATTATTCCTATCTCAAATGTTTACATGACATGGGTAGTTTTGTAAATGTTTATCTTAAAGTAAAAATAGACTGTCAAACTTCGTGGCTAAATTCTTTGATAAAATAACTATCAGCGAGTAATACAATGTAAATAATGAGTTGATAATAAATAGACTTGCAGGAGTCAGGAAAGTAAGCAATTGATGTTTTTCAAATATCATTCTAGTTAGAGAATGTAATTAGGCAGTAGGGAGGAGTTTTCAAGTCTTTGGAAAAGTGCTTCTGCAACTTTATACAACCCACACTCCAACTCCGACTGTGAAATTGTTGCTCAGTTTGAATTCTCAATCCATAGAACAAATCATTATGAAAAAAAAAAAACAGGAACCCGCACTCCATCGTGTTCTTAGTGAAACTACATCGCATGCACTCAGGCTCCAGGGTTCCAAATAGTCCAAGCTATTTCAGAACAACAGTGTCTATTTTTCGTTTTGAATGACTGCAATTTCAGTAGCAGCTGTTGCGCTGAAAATTATAATGGTCAACATTTAGTCAGTGCAATGTTTCCCTACCCCCTGCTTCATCAATCAATCATTTGCTTCAGCTACCGGAAAAATCTCAAACTTTAGTTAACAGTAACTTTAAAAGCCTCATCAGAATCTGGCCCAACCTACTGGTCTCCCATGATTTCCCACGGCTTCCTAACATGCAATCTGGGCTCTGTTTCAGCAGTTCCCATACACACCAGGCTCCCTTTGCTTTTCCTTGCTTCGCACATCTCAGAAACCATCTGTTTTTCCCCTACGCTGTACAAACACTGTCTTTTTTGACATCAAACGCTAGTCTCACCTCCTCAGGAAAGTTATCTTTGCTTATGCTAATTTAGCTCTATATGATTTCCCCATCTCTAGACTTCTGTAAACCTCTGAATTTTATCTTGAACAGTGCTTACTGATTTTGTCTCCCTAACTTGACTGTAAATTTAGAAAAGCAAGAATCATCTCATCTTTTTCTAGCTCCGAGGAAATACATGAGTTTATGCAAGTGTCTCTATACAAGAGATATATATCTTGGAAAATCATTGTGTGTTAATATGACATTCCTTTCTCTTTCTTCTGAGTTCCTGTAATACTTCACGTGAATTTAGCATTATTATTATTATGTCTCAGCTTTTCATAAGGAGCTTACATTTATTCAATCATGATAATAGCTCTTTGAGCACTTACTCTATACTCCAGGCTGTGTGCTAGATACTGGAGAAAACAAAATAAGCAAACACCTGCCATCAAAGAGCTAATAGTCTAGGGATCTTGCCTGAAAGACGACCAAGTGAGGCAGAATGGAGGTGAAGTAAGCTTGTGGAAAGAGTTGGGGCACCTCAGAGGAGACAGCCACTGACTTTGTTGAGTATGGGAAGGACAAAATGATTGAGCTGGGTATTAAAACAAGAGCAAGACTTCGCCAGTGGAAGAGATAGATAAGGAAAGGCTATTTAAGTAAGAACGATAACTTATGCAAACTCCCAGAGGTAGGAACTAAGTTCCCTAAACAGTGAACAGCAAGCAGTAGGATGAGAGGGGAGGGCAGTGACAAAAGAGATGCTTGCAATGGTGGATTGAAATCAGCATCTTGTCCACTGATCAAGGCTTATTTGTTCCTTGGGGGATTTGGGTATCTATTACTACCCAAGAAATTAAAAATCACATATAAATCTAGGGTAACAGCTCAGATCTGGCGAACAGAATCATCCAAGGTGGAGTGAAAAGTACTCTGAACAGCAACATCATAACAGTTTTTAAGAGGTTAATTGGGATTTCAATCACTCTCTTCCTACTTCTCAGTGTTTTGGTCTTGAACAACTCTAATTTCCAATGCTCCTACCCAACTTCCTTCTTAAACTTTCTTTCAAAACTTTTTTTCAATACTTTCAAAACTTCTTCAATAATTTCTTTTTAAATGTCATGTTTATACATACACTTATACATATGTCTATACTGATATAGAATATATGATGAAGATACACATTTTTTGAGTACTTGTTAGATGCAAGGCATCTACTTATATTATCTGTTTTTGTGTATCTCTCTTATAATCACACCCACCATACAAATCATCTACAAAGCACTGAGAGGTTAATTAACTTGCTAAAGTTCACACAGCTACTAGACAGTAGAGCTAGGATTGACAAACAGTCACCTGGACTTCCAGAGCTCTTGCTCTAAATTGTTACATTCAGCCACCCTGCCAAGAACAGAGCAAGCTTTGTCACAGTGTCAGGCTGTGGATAAACTTTCCAGGTTGCAACCACCAAGTACAGTCTTCATTAGAGACTCTCTTAAGCCCAAGAGGTGACTTGAATTAACACAGGGGGAGGAAAGACAGAGAGCAAATACAGACAAAAAAAGTTGCTTGTTCCTCTAACTACCTTTACACTCAGGAAAGCATCCCCTAACATTATCTTTGTGCTAAATGACAAGCTGACTTGAAGCTGAAGGTAAATTTTGAGAAATCCTTCTCCCGGAGTAGAAGACTCTCACATCAGATTGAATCTCCAAGGTGGGTATTAGCAGTTGACTGCAAAATTCGGCTTCATGACTTTCTGAACAATTTTTAACTGCAGGTTTGCCATTAGAATATTTATGAATTCAACTTGTATGTGAGTACTTTATGATATCACTGCATTTTCTACTTATACCTAATTTTTCTCTGTGTAAATCAGAGGACTGTCAGTTTACACAACAGTCAGTTACTACATTTCTAGAAAGCTTAGTATGTACATAAGTGAGCAGTGATGGCTCAGATGGAAAAGAATCAGCCTGCAATGTGGGAAACCCAGGTTTGATCCTTGGATTGGGAAGTCCCCCTGGAGAAGGAAATGGCTAACCATGCTAGTGTTCTTGCATGGAGAATGCCATGGGCAAAAGAGTCTGGCAGGCTACAGTCCACGGAGTTGCAAAGAGCTGGATATGCCTGAGCGACTAACACTTTCACTTTAGTATGTACATATTACACTTTTGTTTCTTAGAGTTTCTCTTTGTTCCATTCTTTTGTCTGTTTTGACTATCAAATATTATACTGTAATAGTACTTTGATTTGTTAATGTTGGTGAGAAAAGGTAAAACTTCTTACATGTGAGACAGGAAATCTGATTTATCACAATTATTTGAAATTCAGAATGAAGGATGAGTCAACATTTTTTCTTTGGTTATTCACTTAAAGATGATGTATTAAGTGGTTATTAAAAACTGAGAAAAAAGCAGACTTTATTAAATAAATATTTTAAAAATATTTTTAAACTCTGGCTCAGCTATGCAAATAGGATGAGGAAAAATAATTTTTCTTTGCAGTAGTCTGAACTTAACATATATATATATTATTTTTGATAAATGACTGAAAGAAACCAAAACTATACTAATGTTTTCAATAATTATTTAGGTCAAATTATGAATAGGAGAAAAGAAAATTTCACTCCTAGCTTACATTTAATATTATTGTGTGTTTGTATGTGTGTGTGTGTGTGTGTGTGTGTGTGCGTGTGTGTGTGTGCTGTCTCTTATACACATCTAGATGTGTATAAGAGACAGATAGAGTATACTGAATGGCCTTTAAAAAACATAGTCTATGAATCTGAATATTTAGAAGATAGAAGATACAGATCAGTAGAGAAAGTTTCTAATCTGATAAACTCTAAATTAAAGGAGAGAAAGATTTTTTTAAATATGTAAACATAATCATCAGAAAGATACTATTTCTTATGGTTAACATTGCTACATTATTCTCAGGTGGCTTAAGATTTATTAGTATTTTTTCTCCTTTCATACAAAAAAGATGCTTAGCAGGGCAACAAAGCTATCAGAATTAAGACTACATTTCCCAGTCTCTCTTGTAAGAAGCTATGACCATGTGATCAATATCTGGTCAATGAGGTTTTAATAGGAATATATTGCAGCTTTTCCTTCCATCTTATCCCACTCACTTTATATAGCTGCTTAGAACTGGAATGGGAGGCTGACATTCTATTTCATATTATGAATAGCAAGGTCATAGCCTAAGGTTCATGGTTCAGAAAACTGGAAGAAGCCTGGGTCCCTGAGAACCTTTTGAGCAATACTATCACATCATTCTTGGATTGCCAGTGCCTGTGACATTTTTTTTTTTTTTTAATGTGAGAAAAAACAAACTTCTGTATTTTTGGACCACTGTTATTTTTTTTTTTTAACTTGAAGTAGAACTTAATCTTAATTAAAATGTATTAAGGACTTACATCCAGAAACAAAGAATTTTATGGTACCCAGAGAAATAGAAAATAATCTAACACAGTAATTCTCAAACAAATAGATAAGCTAACAACAGATATACAGGAAGTTCAAATGTGTTTATTCAGTGGTTTAAAAATCATTTTAACCTTTAATTTTTTTTCTTGTGAACTTTGTCTTACATCGAATAAAGGACACACAGCACATATGCACAATTTAAAGAATTAAAATGAGCACCTAGGGACGCATTACTAAAACAAGTCAGTAAAGTAAGCACTGCCAGCATCTTTGAAGCTTTGTGTGTGCTTCTCCCTAGTACATCATGCTTCCTTTCTCTATACCCAAGGGTAACTTCTTCCCTGACTTTATGGTAATCACTAAATTTCATCTCTTGCAATGCATTATTCCACTCAAATAATGTTAGAAAAGATTGTTTAAGTTTGTTTTTAGCCTGATACAAATAAAATCAAACCAGTTCTTTGTTGTTAATACTGAAAGAAAAGAAAGCATAAAACTGACTAATTCAGGTTAGACATTTCCACTCCATGTTTTGGCATCATGGAGTCACCAAGGGTTCACCCCAGTGTTGGATGGGTCTTAAGACTTCCAGTTTCAAAGTTCTCCAAATAATAGTCATTGATTAGTATGAACAACTCCTGATGTGTGTTGTGTACAATAATAAGTGATTTTGATTTGAACCATTTAGATTTCACATATAGAAACAGTGTAATACATGAGAGAGTGCCTTAAAGATGTTTCTTTGCCATAGCTTATTGTCATTTTTTCCTTTTTTGGGGGACTTAGGGCAAGATGACACCACCCTTATGGCAGAAAGTGAAGAGGAGCTAAAAAGCCTCTTGATGAAAGTGAAAGAGGAGAGTGAAAAAGTTGGCTTAAAGCTCAACATTCAGAAAACGAAGATCATGGCATCTGGTCCCATCACTCC